>ML786492.1:90685-139442 GCA_009831015.1 Picea engelmannii | reverse complement strand
TGATCTATTGGTTGCTTGGTTGCGGTGTTGGGCGGGATGTAGACACCTCCATGTTCATCAGAACAGTCGCCAGCCCTGAGACCTTAAATGGTTAAAGACGATGGGAAACCGGGCTTGAGCGTTGATTATGTGTCTTGGAGGTCCTAACCTTGCAGGGTAGGACGGGCGGGAGGTCAGTCGTTTGTAGTGGTCAGTTTTACCTTGTCGTTARATGTTGCGTTGTGCACCCTTGCCTATGGTCTTAGTTGTTTGCGATTTCTCGTCGTATGCTTTTGTCTACTTGCAATGAACACCGTGGTCACGCCTTGTTGAATGTCAAGGGGCAACATAGAGTCAAGTGTGTTTTTACTTCTACATGCGCGCACACACCGCACACACAAAAAGAAAAAAAGAAAAAGAAAAAAAAAAAAAATTTCACCTATCACTAGAATGGTTGTCGTACCGAGGCGGTTCGTTACAGTTTCATGCATGAATCTCATTATTTGGTAAAATGCGAGTTAGTGTTACATTGTTGTTCTATTTCGTGCAATTTTTTTGTTCAATTTTGAAGATCCAGTTAAGGTATTTGTCAATTGGTTATGTGTAGGTTTTGCAGTCCCTTCAAGAGCCCATTGCTCCTCCTTTGGTCTAGTTGTAGTTGTTAGAGCAAGATTTTCCTCACCCTATGCAATCTTGCAAAGAGGGCCTTTTTCCATTTCCCTATGCAGACCTATCTTCCATGTTACTAAAGTCCAGAGACAAAAATATAATTTTTTCCAGTTGTATGCATCTTGCACCCTATACAACAAGCGTATACGTAGGCTGCTCCACTACAACCCGCGTACATCTAGATTTGTGCCAGAAAATCAAAATTAAATGTCGGGTTTCCATGTCACGATAGGAGATCTCTGATCCTTGGCCTTCCATATACTGGAAACGTTCTAACTCGGCCTTTCAGTTGCATTTTGAAGGCTATAAAAAAGCCAATTCCGAGTTGTGGAAAAGGAGAAAGAATTCAACTTTGAGAGCAAAGTTACTCTGGAGAAGTTATTTACTTCATATTGAGTCTTCATCCCTTTGTCCTTTAAGTCTGAACACAGTGTTCAGCCCCCACGCTCTTCCCTTATTGATGGAGAACCCCATTATCTCCCTTATATGAGCTTGCTTTTGGTGGAGGATTGAAGTGGTGGAGGCCCAGCTGGAAGGAACTTGGTTTCTCGGTTCTGAACCATGTCGACACAGAAGTCTATAATATTTTCACTTCTACTGATCATTTATTAATAGAAATACTCTCTCCTCGTCCAATTGATGTCTTGCAAATATATGAATTATTATCCATCGGCATATTTGTTATGTATATTGATGGATTGTGCTATCTAATGTATTGACCTTTTATATCGCCGCCATATGCTTGTTTTGCTTGTTTGTTGAGAACTCGTTGTAGGTATATAGCTTTGGGTCAAAGTGCTCAACGGTGGACATCATCGAACATCTGGACGAGGTAGGCCCCTTTCTTATCTTCCTTGCACGCTGATTTATATAACATATTGTTGGAATAGAGTTGATTTATGCAGTCATTTCCATCTGTTGTGGTTTACCCTAGCCATAGAGAGATTTTCCTCGTAACAGTAGCCATAAAGAAGTTTAGAAAAAAGGAGATGTCGAGTTGAGGTATTCCTTTCGTCATTTGTTCCCTCGTGGCTTTAAGAAGAGAATTCATTGCTTGTTAAAATTTGCATTATAATAATGAAATCATATCTAATATCTCGTGGGAGAGAAAACCATATCCCAAGGGGGAGAATATGACTTATCCATGGTTATATTCCAAGCTATAATAGATGGGTCACTCCAGCGTGGAGTTTTTTTTGGTTTTATTTAGTGTTTGTCTACTTCCTTTTGTTTGTTTGGGTTCAATCCCTCTTTTCTTTAGCCAATCATTAGTTAACTTGTCGTTGGTAATATGTGATGTTTGTTCATAGTTTTCTTCTTCTTCTTTTTTTCTTTAATGCTCCCAAGCACTTGTTTTTCTTAAAATTCTGTGGCCCACACAATTATTCCTTTGATAACCGTGTGGAAACTCCCATGCAAGTTTTTATTGTATTCCCATGTGGTTCCATCATTCCATTTTACAAAAATTACATGGAACATTTTCAATAGATCAAGAGCCCCATGCCATGATTTTCAATTCCCATGGGCATGCTATGTTTGAATTGCCTTGTTTTTCTTATTAAGTTTAGCTTTCTAATCTAGTTTTAAGTCTTATGATAGCATTTTTTTTCCAGTTTACAACCTATCATTTCCATTGTGTCACCATTTGTTTTACTTGATAGATTGAGATAGACTAAAATTGCTACATGTTTTCATTGATTAATAATCCGAAGAGCAATTGGTTTTTATTTTTTGAACTTAAGTTTTTAGTTTTGGGGCACATCTTTTTTGTTTGTGCCTACTCTTTGCCTTGCATTTTTAAGAAATTTAGGCAACTCGAACTCAAATAGGAAGGTTTCCTTGTATTCTTCTCAACTACAAAAGATTTCAATTTAAATTTGTTACTTTCAATTTATTTCTCTCAGGCAATATTCAAAATATCACACCACACACATCTTCACACCTAAACACTATAGTTTGGTCAGCCCACTAAACATAAGACCCATGGGTGAAATCGTAACCTCCCTCTTTGTAATGTGCCAATTACAAGCATGATGTTAATTATATTTGATTGACATGGCATGATGCATGGTTGTTTCCCCTAACTTAGCCCAATCAAAGTGATCCAGATTATTTTCGGCACGAAATGAGAGTGGATATATAATAAAGAAATGTAAAGAGATGTATCAGATATCCAACAATATAACATAAATATATCAGAGATATAAACACAGAGATACAATAATACACAATTTCTATTAATGAGCGAAATGTATAGACTGTAAAATTACAAAGTGAAAGACTCACTAGAATGGTGGCAACTTATCTCTGAGAAGAGATGCGATGGCTATGCTCATTCACAAGAAGATGATTACAATGAGGCTCTAAAGGCCTTTTTAACATAAAGAAAATCCACAACCCTAACCCTGGAAGATGAAAAGCCAACAGTTTTGGGTAGTTTGGTGTATCAACTTCTCGGGGATGTAACTTTGGTATATGATCTCTGTTTGGGATGCATAATAGCTCGTTGGAAAGGTATAATTGAGGAGATTTATTTTGGGGGCTCAATCAGAGCCGTTTTAGCATCATTGTGATGCTCAATCCTGAAAAAACTTCATTTAGGCCCTCAAAATGGCCTCGAAAGTTTAGGAACCAAAAAACTGCTAAAAATAGTAAATTGTCAGAACATTATTTTGAGCCAGTTGGAATAGGTGGGTGGCCACCGATATCCACCTGGATCAATCCTCCCTCCTTAGGAAGCAATGGTATCCATTGTGTTGAGTTCCCAAGGGAGAGGGGGAAGCGTTTGTTGAATCTAAATCTTGGTGAGTTGCTCGTCTTGCTAGAGAAGTTGCGTTGCTTAGCTTGTTGAAGGTTGTCCCAAACCTATTGTTGGCCTGGTTGAGTCTGTTCAACTAGTCGGGCTACATGAAATGACTGTGTGCAAAAGTAATCTTTGCGCTTTGCTGCAATCTTGTCGACCTGATTTTGTTGGATAGAAGGTGCTTGGGCCGAGGTTGTAATGGTTGCAATGTCCTTTTGTTCACCTTTTGAACAAATTGTGAAGAAGCTTAATTTTGTAATATGAGATACTACCTTGCGGCACTATTTAGGTGGGACAGTGGTTGGAACTACCTCTGGTATCCTGTAGAGATGACCCCCCAGAGTAACAATGACACTACGGGGTGAAGACTCATATATAACATGGTGCTTCCACATATATGGTTGGCCCAAGAGAACATCACAGACATCCAGTGGGGAAACATCACATAATACCTCATACTTGAAGGGTTGGATGCCATATGACAATCGACACTGTTAGTTGAAACTAACATCGCGTCCCTGGAGAAACCACCTGATGTTGTATGGTTGCAGGTGTGTTGTTGTCAACAATCCCAATTGTTTGACAACCTCTACTGAGATGAGGTTCTTCTGTCTTCCGCTATCAACAATAAAATGTAGTGGGGTCCCCTTCACCCACATCTGTGAATGAAAAAGATGCTCCCCCTCCTTGAGATCTGTTGGTTCTTCTGGATGAATTGTTGTGGTCGCGACAGTAATAGTGGGGTTTGTGTCGATGATTTGTCTTTTTCCATTATTTTTTGAATCAGATTATGAATCGGGGTTCAACTCCTTGTCTTTGATCTCAGCCACCAATGACTATTTTGAGCGACATTCATCAGTGTTGTGCCAGAGACTTTTGTGGAAATCACACCACTTTCCAGTGTCCTTCTTCATCTTCACGTGACCCCTTCTTTTCATGTGGGTTAGACGGGTTTTCGGGAGGCTATTTGTTAGGGTCATCTTTATCATACTTTGGTTGTTGTGGATTTGCAGACCTGAACTCCCATTTGTTCTGGTGCCTAAATTTTTGCTCAATTTTGACAACATATTGATATGAAGCTCCCAGTGATGAGATGTCTAGGAAATCCATTTCGGTTTAGATGTACCTATGCAGAGCCCTGTGGTATTTCAAAACTAGATGTCGCTCGAAGTCTTTTATACCTAGCTTGGTGCGCAAGGTATGGAAATTATTTTTGAACTCTGGCACTGTTTGGCCCCTCTCTTGTTGTAGTGTGAACCATCTCATGTATTGGTTAGCATAATTACTAACAAGTTAATATTGTTCCTTGACCGCATCCACAAAAAAATCTCAAGTGGGCTCAACCCCATATATTCTAGATTCCTATGTGGAACTTTGCTTCTAGTAAGTTTCCCACCAATGTTTAACATGGGGGAGAGCCTTAAGGAGTGTGAAGGTGATCTTTTCCCTATTGGAGAAATAGAGAAATAACTTTCTAGCAGATTTAGCCATTTTTCTAGGGCATCTGCATCTATATGTCCTTTGCCTCCAAAGTGGCCACTTGACGAAGACGTGCTTGTTATCGACATGCGTTTAAGGATGTGGGAAAAATTCTCCATCATTTTGTCCCTTTGTCGTGTGAGAGCTTGCTTAAGCAACATATTAATAGAATCTTCTACTCCGTTATTTTTCTTTTCTTTTGCCATGGAGGGTTTCTTGGGCGTGTGAGAGCGATTTTCCTCAAGAGATACAATCTCGAGACCTAACTTGCTATACTCAAACCTCGTCAGGGACATGCACTGAAAAATGATCAAGAGCAACCTGCTCTGATACCACTGATCCAGATTATTTTCGGCACGAAATGAGAGTAGAGATATAATAAAGAAATGTACAGAGATGTATCATATATCCAACAATATAACAAAAGTATATCAGAGATATAAACACATAGATACAGTAATACACAATTTCTATTAAGGAGCGAAATGTAGATACTGTAAAATTACAGAGTGAAAGACTCGCTAGAATGGTGGCAACTTATCTATGAGAAGAGATGTGATGGCTACGCTCATTCACAAGAAGATGATTACAATGAGGCTCTAAAGGCCTTTTTAACGTAAAGAAAATCCAAAACCCTAACCCCATAATATGAAAAGCCAACAGTTTTGTGGACCCCGTTTTGGGTAGTTTGGTGTATCAACTTCCCGAGGGCATGACTTTGACATACGATCTTCGTTTGGGGCGCAGGATAGCTCGTTGGAAAGGTATCGTAGAGGAGATTCGTTTTTGGGGCTCAATCAAAGCCTTTGGTTATCATTGGGGTGCTCAATCTCTAAAAAACTTCATTTAGGCCCTCAAAATGGCCCCATAAGTTTAGGAACCAAAAAACTGCTAAAAATAGTAAATTGCCTTAACACTGTTTTCAACCAGTTGAAATAGGTGGGTGGTCACCGATATCCACCTGGATCACAAAGAGATTATATATACCCTTCAATACTATAATGAAATTCCATTATGTATTTCTTTGAAACAAAAATTAAAGACAAAACTTAATGGGTCCTTGAGAATAAAACTATCATGGGCATATGAAGGCTTGTACCATGATAATGACAATGTCCTAAGAGAAAACACAAATTTCAAGCATGTAGAGATTCAAGATCTTAAAGTGCTAGAGGATATTTTACTTCTCATTTGGATTTGTGAATATTATTTCCAATAGATGGTTTTGGTGTCATGTTTTTGTTAGTCTTGTTTGGTCTATGCTGGTTAGCTTTTAGATGTTATATGTTATTTTATTATAATGGCATATTTTGCTGGGATTTCATTTCGTGGTTTTATTTTGGTTGTTATCTTTAGTTTATGGTTGTTACCTATAAGATGTTACATGTTATTATACCTGCCGATAGGCATGGTATATAGCATTGAGTTAGTATTGACTAACTATTAATCAATGGTTGACCATAAAATATGTATCCATTTTACTAAAGTTTTACCAAAGTTTTGATCAATAATATTTTCAGTTAAATTTTAAATGTGATTTATCTCATATCTTATTGGCCAAAGACTTTAAATTCTTATTACAGCTTTCGCTCCTTCCAATGCAATTGTAATAAATATTTCATCCAGGTGGCGGGTTTGTATTTGGACATGGTGGTTAAAACTCTGATGTAAGAATCCGTAGGTTCAGGGTTTCACTATTCTGAGGATTTAAAACCATGTCAAGTCATACCCAGATCCAACGAAACATGCAATGTATTGGATGAAATAATTTCATATACGGATGGAAGGTTGCAGTAAAATAGCCCATCGACTGTATCACCTGTCTCACCTGTCAAAAGCATCTAACTCACAGACTACCCAGTACGCACATGGATTGATATTTCAGTCAAACTCCATGATATTTACGCAGGCTGTCTTCATGAATTAATACCGTGCGGGTTAAAGAGGACGACAGGTATTGCGCATGCGAACATGCGTACTGGTTTTATTAAAATGACACATTTTTTATGTTGGAATTTCATCACATTAATACTCCTCTTATAAAATTATATGTGTCTTAACATCATCACGTGAACTTCATTTAATGGTTTTATTTTGTTGGTTCTCTTTAGTTTATGGTTGTTACCTATAAAATGTTACATGTTTTTTTTTCTTGGAAATAGTTGTAATTTCATGTTGTGATAGAAAGAAATTAGATATTAAAGATGCATTTAAGGTTTGAAGACCAACATTTAATATTCAATATGTTTGGTCTTCAAGAGACCTATCCCTTTGTTCTCAAAAAAATGAGTAAGAGAAGATAAACATAAATTGACATAAAAAGTTCAAAACTAGTCTACTTATTTGTTACAAATTGTTCACTTCACTTTAAAACGACGATTTGTTCAAAATTATAATTACATATAGAAAAAAAAAACTAAACTTTTTGATCATTAACTCTCCATTCTTAAAAAACATAATTAAGAATTAAGAAGTGATCTAGGAAGAGATTTGATGACATTAAGATGCCATCTTGAATTCAAATTGTTCCTAATGTCCTTGCGTAACCTCTAGACCTTTTTTGGTGAGAGTATCTACTATAAGATGTTACAAGTTCTCTCATTGCAATGACATATTTTTATGTTGGGTTTTCATAACATTAATATTCTTCTTCTAAAATTGTATGTGTGTTAACATCATTGCGGGGATTTCATTTCATGGTTTTGGTGTCATGTTTTGTTGGTTGTCCTTCTTTTATGGTTGTTCCCTATAAGATATTACATGTCATCTTATTACAATGGCATATTTTTATGTTGGGATTTCGTCACATTAATACTCATATTTTGAAATTGTATGTGTGTTAACATAATTATGGGGATTTCATCTCGTGATTTTGGCATCATGTTTTATTGGTTGTCTTTGGTTCATGGTTATTACCTATAAGATGTTACATGTTCTATTATTATAGTGGCATATTTTTATGTCGTGATTGTTAGAATATGAAAGATTGTGTGATCGTTTTACCATTGACAATACCCTTGTCACCCAACCATAGTCCGAAGCCACCCTTCGAGCACCTTAACCTTGACCGAGAATCACTCCGGAAGCAAACCATAGGCTAGATAGCCAAACAAAGGGTAGCGCACCTTTCGCCAAGGATAGTACATCACAAAGAGCTGATCAGATAGTCCAAACCCTAGCCAAGAGATAGTCCAAGCCAAAATGTAATTGCTAGCTGCAGCAACTGCACCAACAACTCTCCTTCAAACCTGCACACAAGACTGCAACTACACTGTGCATAATTAGCTCTCTGCAACTGCTGAGATGTGTCAAATGAGAGACTGATGCCCTGTATTTATAGTGGTTCTGGCAAACTTACTGGGGCCGACTTCTCCTTCTGGGTACCTGTCTGTTCAATATATTACTATTTATGGCCGACTTCTTCTCTTGGAGGCTAATAACCTAATATAAATTATCTTCTTAAACCGACAAGTCTTATAGGGTTATTAGCCAACTCATTAGGGTTTCTTCTTTCTTTCCGGAGTATTATATTCTCTTCAGGTTTACACGTGGAGGGAAATACCTCCCACAGCTACCATAATATCAACACTCCCTTAGCTAGGGAGGTATTACAGGTAATGGTCTTGAGCACAAAACATACCATTCACCCGGTAGCATCAACATAGTTATATAGACTAGATCATGAGCACCATCATCATCATCAGTTGCATCATCTCTCGAAACCATACTCTATCTGAGTAATCAGACATGATGCTCACTCCACAGAGTGATACAAGGGCCATTCTTCTAATCTAGAAGAGTAAATGCTCTGAACCATTTTCCGTCTGGAAAATCTTTGTTCATCATTCATCTGGCTGATGATTATCTCCAATAAATTGTTGATAGTCTTCAAGGCAATCAGAACAAAAATAGAACACAAATGTGTCTATCCATAGTAGTACATAACTACAATATAGTGGTACACTACCACACCAAGTAACACACAAGTACTTGATCAACAACGTATAGTCACGAACAATGGAACATATCCACCACAGTAGTATACATCTACTGTCATACAGTCTTCATAACAAACATCTGATACCAACCTGTAGAGAAACAATGTTATGATATAACCTAAATCATCTAGGCCAATCTTTCACTCACATCTGTGAGATCTGAAAGAATATTTGCCCTCAGTGTAGAACATCAACAATGGGCTATCTGCCCTATTCTTCTCAAACAAGGAAGAATGATTGTTTCTAATTGTCAAGCCTGGACCATTCCTCACCTTGGGCCATTCCTCCTACACTAATCAAAGTGCACCCTGGAGAGAATGTATAAACCCTAAGGAATGCATGTCCCTAATTGTTGAGCCTGGACCATTCCCCACCCTGGGCCATTCCTCCTACACTAATCAAAGTTCACCCTGGAGAGATTGTATAAACCCTAAGGAATGACTGTCCTGACCGTTTCCTCTATTAACCACAAGAGGAAAAGATTGTCCTGTATCAACCTCCAAAACAGACCATTCCTCATGTTAACCACAATGAGAAATTGTTGTCCGACGAGGCAGGCCAGTCTTCTTGAGTAACCCTCAAGAAGAGAGACTGCCCTAGACCACCTTCCATGTTAACCACAATGGGAAGTCATTGTCTATGATACATCAACAATCTGGACCATTTCCCATGTTACCCAGAATGGGAAATCGCTGTCTGTCATAAATCTCAATCCACTTTCCGAATAGGAAAGCATCTGTCCAAGATGGACTATTTTTCAATTCTTGAAAATGAATGTCTTCAATAATATTTTCAGTGCTCCCTCCCAACCTGGGAGTCATCTCTTCCTTTTTTTTCTTTTTTTTTTTAATAAGGAAGTCGTTTCCACGAGCTCCAGCTTGAGTATGCAAACTCTTTCATCTTGGATAGAAGCTTTACCAAAATGTCTTCTTATCTGCTCATCTGTGGAGATATGTATTGGAGAACCACTTTCTCCTTTTTGGACTTCATCATGGATAATGTAATGCTTGACTTCAAATGTACTTTAGTCTGGAACACTATTTTTCTGTGAAGGCTTCATGTAGCTCTGAACAATAGGGGATATCATTGTTGGAAAACTGGAACATATCCACGTGGCACTTCTTCTGTCATCATGAGATCTGATCTACGGAGTAATCATCTTGATGTTATAGGAAATCTTCACCATGCTTTTGTTGTGCACTGGAGGTTCTCCGCCAAATTATCTTCTACTATCTGCATACAGGGTTTCTTTCTGGTATGCCTCAAAGTCTTGAGATTGCTCTTCATGCACTCTTTATTCAATTGCTCTAGAGAATAGTCTTTACATTCATCTGATGTAGAACTCCAACTCATGGATGTTGTGGATGATATAATGACTCATGTAGAGATATGTCTGGTATACTGGAACAGGTAATCATCATAGTCTTCTCCCTCCATCTGCAACAACCTCTAGTTTGGATCTCACAATGCTTTCATTCATAAGTCTTCCATACACTGTTCTTCATCACGACTTTCAGTTCCTCTGCTTGATTGCTTTTATTGAGTTTACATCAGGCTGACAATCTTGTGATTCTTGATATAATGACTGGTTGTTCTGGCTTCTCTTTCTTTCTTGGAATCTTCATGTGTTTCTTTAGTTCTCGGGTCCATGGAGTTTCTTATAGATTCCATGCCCTAAAGATTCCATCATAGGATCACATATGTGGATGAACAACCATGGATACTTTAAGGCTTCTCTTTGAAGAATACGTATTGTCTTTCATGGCTGCTATCATGGATATATACTTCATCATCTTCAATGGATCATAGGATTAGCTCCCTCCTAATCCTTGCTTCATGTATGAGTGCATATAATCGGCTCCCTCCGTCTAACAAAGTCCACGCTTCCATCTGCATCCTTATTGTCTTATGCAATATATAATTGGCTTTCTTGTCTAACAGAGTCCATGCTTCTGTCTTGTTGTCTTCTACAAAACGTCATAAGTCTTCATCCAATTTCCTCTCGATTGTTGACTTCTTTCCGTGTTTGCTTCTTCTAAGTTTCTTCATGATTGATTCGGCTTATCTTGCAATAGCTTCCACAGGATTTGTATTTCATCCTTTCATGTGTATGATCTAATGATATCCATTCTTATCTTTGTTGTTCTTCCATAGGTATAGTTCTTCTTGGAACACATTATCTTCCAAGAGATAGATATACAAGATATGTACAGAGATTATGCAAACAAGATATGTATAAGAAGTAAGAAGAGTTTTGTTACCTTTAGAAGAAGAAGTCTCTTCCATCCTGCTTAGTCTTCTTTGTAGGTTCCTTTTCTTCAGCTATTGATGCTTCGTGTTTCTCCTTCCTTTTCTTTAGCTCAGGACAATGAATCTTGTAGTGACCCTTTTGACAGTTGAAGCATTGTACTTCTGAAATGTCTTTCTCTTGATTTGGCTTCCTCCTTGAACCAAACTTCCTTTTGTTCTTGAAGTTCTTGAATCTTGCCGTGAAGGCTTGATCATCGTACTTATTTTAGGGTTTCTCTTTTGCACTGATCCTTGATTCTTCTTGAGCACAGCAAGTCCAAAGTTCTTCAAATGTCAGATACTCCTTTCTTATGTTCATGCTTGGGCAAATGCATCCCACGTCTTAGGAAGACCATTGAGTACTATGTTTACCAACTCCTTCTCTGAGATGATCTCTTCAATATCTTGTATTTGATCTCTTAACTGAGAGATTCTCACAAAGTATGATGTTATGCTGTCATCATCATTCATCTTCATGTCACGGAACTCATTCTTTAGACTCATTACTTGTCCAATGTTTTTGACTGAGAAGAGATTTGTTAGGGCATCGTACATCTTTTTTCGATGAGTCAAGATGGGAGATGTAGGGTGTCAAGTGGTATTTTATAGATTCCACTATGATACTCATAGCATTGATATCACTGTCTTTGAACTTCTCCATAGCTGCAACGTTCTGCGGTTCCTTCTCTTTTCCTTCTTCAAACTCTGGCTTCACGATCTTTCCTTTCATGATATCCAACACTTTATTCTTGGCAAGGATGAGGTTAATCCTTGTCTTCCACACTCTGAAGTTAGAGGCTCCATCTAACTTGTTCTCTTGAGTAAGTCATGGCTGCTTGACTTGGTCAACCCTAGATTTGACCAGAAATTCAAACTTCATGTCTTGGCTTTTTGAGAGTACCAGAAGATGCGCTGGGCTAGGGCACACTGATCTATCCAGAGATTAGGTCAATCCCTTCACTTAAGGTGCCTCAACAAGAGGATTAGGGTTTCTGCAACTGCACCTGCTAGTAACCCTAGCTGCAGTGTCTTAGAAGCTACTCCTGCTAGTAACCCTAGCGGCAGTTCCTCAACGAGCTCAATATCCTAGCGGTTATGCTTCCTTCCAGTGTTTAGATTGAATGAAGGAGGTGTGGGCCCATAACCTGTTAGAATATGAAAGATTGTGTGCTCGTTTTACCATTGACAATACCCTTGTCACCCAACCATAGGCCAAAGCCACCCTTCGAGCACCTTAACCTTGACCGAGAATCACTCTGAAAGAAAACCCTAGGCTAGATAGCCAAACAAAGGTTAGCGCACCTTTCCCCAAGGATAGTGCATCACAAAGAGTTGATCAGATAGTCTGAACCCTATCCAAGAGATAGTCCAAGCCAAAACGTAACTGCTAGCTGCAACAACTCTCCTCCAAATCTGTGCACAAGACTGCAACTGCACTGTGCAGAACTGGCTCTCTGCAATTGCTGAGATGTGTCAAATGAGAGATTGGCGCCCTGTATTTATAGTGGTTCTGGCAGACTTACTGGGGTTGACTTCTCCTTCTGGGTACCTGTCTGTTCAATATATTATTATTTCTGACTGACTTCTTCTCTTGGAGGCTAATAACCTAATATAAATTATCTTCTTGAGCCGACAAGTCTTCTAGGGTTATTAGCCAACTCATTAGGGTTTATTCTTACTTTCCAGAGTATTCTATTCTTGTCAGGTTTACACGTGGAGGTAAATACCTCCCACATCTACCATAATATCAATAGTGATGTCATCACATTAATACTCCTCTACTAAAATCATGTGTTTGTTAACATCATTGTTGGTTGTGCGTGTTGTGAATGGTGGTTTGGGTGTCATACCTTGTTGGTTATCTTTGACTTATAGGCCATCTTACTATAATTTCATATCCATGTGTTGGGATGTGAATAATCCTACATACATAACAATTGTGAGTCAAATATGGCTTATAAGGTCACATACATAACAATTGTGAACAAAGATGATTTATAAGGCATGTATACGTAACAAATGCAAGTTGGAAATGGTATCTAATATCACATACCTAACAATTGTGAGTTGAATATGGTTTATAAGTTCTCATACATAAAAACTACAAAGATAAAATGATATACAAGGCCACATACACAAAAATTGTGAGTAAGAGATGGTTTATAAGGCCTTGTACATAACAATTGTGAGTTGAAGATGGTTTATAAGGTATTACCCACATTGTCAAGTTGCCCTAGCATGATTTGATTTAGAGGGTTTCGTTTCGTAAGGAGACCAAGGTTCGAAACTCGCGGTAATTAAGAGGAGACACCCAAAAATCTAGCCATGTTAAGGGTTGGTGTGGCCTAGGCCGAGTGAAATCCCCAGGTGATTTTAACAGCTTAGATGCCCCTGGGTCGTGGTTTCTTAGACCACAGGCTAGTCTTGCAGTAACAAACACACTAGCAAACAAAAAAAAAGGGTATTGCCCACACTAAAGTTTTTCAAACATAGAAGTTGACCTAACATCATCAATGGTTTCAACGTCACATTATGCAGGTGGTATTTAGTTTGTGATTATTGTTTATGTGATGTTACATGTTGTCTTACTACTCCACAAGTCAAATGAGAAATTTGATTAACGAGAAAAACTTTTTTTCCACATAAAAAAATCACAATTTTATTGATACGACGAAACTGCATTTGAAAGATTCCTTTCAACATTCAAGATCAATTTATAAAGGAGTAAAAATCCAAAAAAATTACAAACACTCTTCACCATACATTACAACATTCTAACCATAGTAGGTTCCCATAAAAGACTTATGAAATAATTACAAAAAATAGTTCCTTCGATATATCAATCCCATAAAATCTAAAATATAATGTTATAAAGTCCTCCCTATATAACCAAACCTATGGGCCTTTGATTCATCATAATTTGTAGTGAGTAAAAAACCTAAAACATATCATGATTGTCAATCAAGTAAAATTTTTGTGCATGAAACTTAGATTTTAAAATTCAAAAAAGGGCCCTATATCATTTTTAGCAATGAAGTCTTCCTAATGTTCCCATACATGCTAAGATCCTAGTGTCACTTGTAAACTTTCTCTAGAAAGGGAGTCCGCTAAAGTATTTCTCAACTTGTGCGACACCATCAAAGTATGCCCAAGCCCTAGATTTATCTATCTCTTCTCTCACCACAATCTCGGGTCTCTCCCCATCATTTTCTTGCTTAAAGTTACTAAGGATAGATAAACTATGAGTTGCACACTAAATGGAAGGAGAAACCTTCCCTTCAAACAATCCCAAGTTCCTTTCCAACGATATCCACCAAGAGATGACGAGGGGAAGAGCATTGTATGATTTTACAACACCATTCACACACCATTTTTTGAGGCATTCCTCTATAGACTTCCCCCTTCAAACATTTCTTAGCCTAGATATACCTTCAATATATTTTTAGATTACTTTTGCAAAGGGCCAAGATATAAGCATGTGAGGGATATACTCATCATTTTCTAGACAAAGTGGACATCTGTCATGTCCTTGCCAACTTCTCTTGTGCATACAATCCCATGTAGGCACCTTATTCATTAAAGCCAACCACATAAATATTTTTGATTATAAAGGAAACTTGAAATTCCATACATCTTTGAACCACCATTCCAACTCTTTAATTCCTTCTCCCTCTTCAAGAACTTTATATCCCAATTTAGGTGTATACACCCCTCCAATTGGGTTCCTAGACCAAACAAGTTCATCTTCATTTCCTTTTATTCTAACATGACTTTCTCTCAATGTAGCCAAATATTGATATATCCTCCTCTCTATTCAAACCCATTTTGTCTACATTTAACCATTCTTGTTTCCATGGGGTAGAGTTTTTAGAATCTACCACTTGTGATAACTTAAAAAATCCTCTTTCTCTCAAAGTTTCAAAAAAATGCCTCGAAAGCTTATAATTTTCTCCACATCCCACCCATAGGTCATCCTCAATTCTAATCCTCCTTCCTAATCCAACCTCCCACATCAATCATTTCCCAATTAAAGGAAAAGATGTCACCACTGCCTTCCAAATGGCCAAGCAATTATGAATAAGTTTATTGGGTGTTCTTATCCAATTTTCAATTGTCATTGGCTCTATGTATTTTTGGCATACCATCTTACTCCAAAGGCCCTTTCCCTTGATGATCCTCTATACACACTTTCCTGCTAATGCTTATGCAATTCTACAAGCTTAGGCAGTTCTACAATAACTTCCCCCCCACGAACTATTTGCCAACATCAAAACTTATAGGGAAAAATTGATTTTTTTTTTACAATTTGTTCTTGGTTATTCCTTGGTCATTCATTCAATATTCCAAAGAAATTTTTGTGCCCAAGACTTGCCTTGCATCAATTCCATTTCCAAAATCATTGAATTTCAATCGATATTTCATCCTTTATATTGTCACACTGGACAACTCAATTTTCATTGTATGGGAGCAAGTAGATGAAGGCAATCGAGAGTGTATGATATGCTACTTTAGTGAAACCGTAGTCACACCTTAGCTCCATTACATTCATGATAAGAAGCTAGGATATGGAGTCGCGTTTGTCACTCGACATCAACAACATTGCATCCTTGTTGTGAACATAAAAATTGTGGTGAATTTTAATCCCATGTTGTACATGTTCAATTGACACACAATCAACAAACAAATACATTGAATGGGTTATTCTCTTACAACCAAGAGCCCATCTACATTGTCTTGAATTAGGAGAGAGGCTCACAAAGGACTTGTTCAAGGCCTTGGCCATCAAGCTGGAGGCTACTAAGAACATTTTAGGACTTAAAATAATTCATGGTTTCATCACTGAGTAGGAGGAGATTGAAGAATAATTGTTTAACCACTATAAGTTATTTTTCTAGTCACAAGGCCCGTGAAGGAATGTATGGTGACCATGTAGTCATTTACTTTGGATGAGTTGCTCTGATCGATATTCTCAAGGGTAAGTCCCCAAGATTATATAGCTTCATGTGTGAGTTTTATAAGGTTCATTCCAAACTTGGGTGACCCTAATATGAATGTTGGTTAGAGGTCGATAAAATTGTTGAATTCCTCCTATGAAATTTTGGCTAGGGTGTTGGCCCTACATATGAAGCATTATTTTCATAAAATTATTCATCCACGATGAATGAGCTTTATTATAATTTGTCCCATATTGGACAATGTTATAGCAATTTGTTAAAGTAGGGATTGTGATCAATTATTTGGTCTTGACACCACATTCACCAAGATTGAATTTGAAAAAGTTTATGATATAATCAATTTCTCTTTATTTTGGCCATTTAGGTGTAAGGTTCCAAGAAAGTGTTTTGCATTGTTGTTCAAAGTCTTTCTAAGAGACCYCGATCTCCTTGTTCATTATTATATCTAAGCCAAAGGATGTGGGGCTATTCAAATCCATTTAACATGGAAGCCCTTTGGCTCCAACTCTATGTGTCACGATGATGGAGGCCTTGGGATATCTAGTATGCCATAGAGCGGGACAARCTCTAATAACAAGCACACCCCTTCTTGAGTAGGGAGCTGGGTAGATAATTAATGGGATTTGTTTTGAATACACACACACCATAATCCTTGAAGATCATATCTCAGTAGAGAATACCACGAATTGCCTCCAAATATTTTGTGATGCCTCAAACTCCAAAATCTAGTGGGATAAAAAATGATAATTTTATGAACAAAGTTTGTAGGACTTGCCCACTTTGTTGGCACGTCAAGGCTAGATATGGATTAATTTTCTTTGTATCTCATTTGTTTTCAAGTATCTAAAAAAACTCTAAGATATTTTAACATAGAGAGTAGAGAAAAAGATTAAGAGATGTTTTGCAAATCATATGTCCACCATTGTCAAGTTCCAGATTTGCATGAAGGTCCTTGTAGGCACCCATGTGTACTACTCCTCTTATTTAGTGCTTTTCAATAAGGCGTAATTGGAGACTTGAGAAATCGTTTTAATTTTTTATATTGGGTACATTGAAGGAGGAAAAATATTTCATTGACTTAATGCACCCCTAGAAGTTGGGGTGGAGTGGGTATTATGAAAACTTAATTATATGCCTAGTTTTTTTTGTGCCAGATAGATAAGAGGTTCTTGAAAGGAAAATAGGTATAAAAGACATTGTTGAGGAACTATGTATATTTTGGTCCCTCCCTAAGCAACAAACCATGGGGGTGCCTTAATCCACGAGCTCATATTATTTCCCCAACCCAAGTGAAAACGAAAGTGAATTTTAATGCTCAAAGTATTGGGAAATATTTGGAGGCAATTAGTCAAATCTTAGTTTGAATGACCAATAACTCACATACAATTTGAATTTTATGCATGAAGGAAAAGTGATGGATGAGATTCCATAGTTCTCATCCCTTTTGTTCTCTATAAAAGGCATGGATTCCAAAGATATATTTATGATGACCAAACTAGAGACGGGATGCCTTGGCCCAAATAAAAATCTAAGCTCAAACTTTCGATCCCAAATTAATCCATCCTTGATTATTCTAAGGATGATTTCCCTAATTCTTTGTTTATAAAGTGTAACCTATAGGCCCTCTCATCATGGTGGAAATATTGGAAATGGAATAAATAAAATGATTTAAAAAACACAAGCCTACCAATGGGTATATATGGAATTATCACAAGCCCGTCCTTTATGGCTTCTTGAAAATGCAATGGAGATTAAATTCCATAACTCTAATTGTTTTGGATGCATGGTGTATGGAAACTTGCTCCCAAAAGGCCTTTTTTTCATAGTCTCTTATAGTGGGTGGGTTGGCTCTTGGTAATAATTGTCTCACTTGCATGTCCCTTTGATCGAGATGGATGTCGGTGGCCTCCCACCTGTTCCAACTGGTTCATTTTGGTAGTTTTTTTTTCCTAGTTTTTGGGTCCTTGATTTGCGGGGCCGTTTTGAGGCCCTAAACAACGTTTTTAGGGACCACCATAGTCGAAAATGCCCTTTGATCAATAGGAACAAATTGTGTAGTCCTCGGATAGAAATTTCCAACGGGCTATCGTGCACGTAAAATGAAGATCGTATGCAAAAGTTACAACCCCAGGAAGTTGATGTACTAACTTACCCAAATGAGGCCCACATGAATTTTGGCGCTTCATCTCCTACGGTTAGGTTTTTGAATGTCTAGGGTTTTTGACATTCCTGTTTATTGTAAAAAGGCCTTCAGAGCCCCATTGTAATCATATTCTCGCGAATGAGTGCAGCCATAACATCTCTTCTCAGAGATAACTCGCCACCATTCCAACGAGCTTGTTTTCCGCTGCATTTTACAGTTTCAACTTATTTCCTTATTGAAAAGAAAACCAGTTTTACTGTATCTTTGTTATTTTGTGTTAAGCATCTTTTAATAATCTGTATTCATTTTGTTCTACTCATAAAATTTGGATCAATGGTATCAGAGCGGTCTGCTCCTTGTCATCTTAATGCATGTCCCCAACGAGGTCGGGGTACAAAGAATTGGGTCTCGAGCTTGTTTATCTTAAGGACAAAAGCTCTTGCACGCCCAAACGACCTTGTAACACCCTGTTTCCCCCAGTTTGTAAATATAGCTATAGTGGCCAAGAGACTATGGAAAACTCAATATGTCTGAATGTTTGATTTGATGGACCTTTGTATAAAAGGTCAATGAATGCAAATTTTGTTATTTACAAGAAAATGGATAAGTATTGCATGACTACTGGAAGGGGGGTGTGCTAAGAGAGACCATGAATGCTATGAAAGGGATAATGAAGGGGACCAGGAATGGTTGCGTTAACCTCCACCATACTAGTACTTTGTTGGATTTAATTGCTCAGGATCGTAACAACCCTCTGACCCAAGAATGAATTATAGTCAGGTTGGTAGGTGGGAAGACCTCCTCAAGAGTTAATGAGGCAATGGGGTAGAATGCCCATCTATAAGGCTTCTAGACTTGACCACGGACTGGGAATTCGGGCTACACACAATATTGTTAAGAAAGGAAAGAGAGGAAGGCGTGATGGGCAAAGGAAGACCTACCAAGAGAGAAGAGAAGGGAGACTAAGCTCAGGTTCGAGGAAGAACTAAAAAATATCGTGTTTTGATCGCAAGAGAAGGACAGTAACCTTCGTCCCTATCTATTATTGAGCTGTGAGAATGAGAGTAACCTTTGTCTCTATCTATCACTAAGTCGGAAGAAGGAGATTAACCTTCGTCCCTAACTTTTGCTGAGCCAAAAGAAAAGATTCAATCTCAAAGCATCGTGTCCTAGCTCGGGGGTGGCTAGTGGTAAATCTGTTAGGAGTGACTGAGCCTATTGTTGGGTGGAAACATGCACCCCTTTCAACAGTCGCATCACGTCTTCTGGTTCTGATAAGTGTTTTCATGCTTTGTGCGTTGAAATGGAATAATGAATGAATGCATCTATGTATACATTTAAGATTGGCCTTTGTATTGATTGATCAAGTGATGTGTATGTATTTATCTCCTTGAGGACTTATGCTTATGCTTGATTTTCCATCTGCTCCAGTTTAACCCTCGAAGGTGTTTTCCCCAGGGATTTACCTCACAGTTCCAGAGTCGGAGCAAGCCTCTCGACACTGCTACCATCTTGGTAATTGCACGAGATTATCCTGCCTTTTTTCAGAACTTAAAGTTTTGCGAGCTAGGAAGGCGCTTCCTTCAAACCAGTAGCCTAATAGACCTTAGGCTCGCGCCCATGGCCTTAACCAAATATCGGCTAAGAGTAGAGCTTATAGCCTGAGATTCATCAGAGGGTCCATATGACTAGAGTCTAGGAACCCTATGCTAAGTCTGGAAGGAGCTAGCTCTTGATGGCTTTAGAGCTTCGGGAGCTCAAAGCCCCGGGATGTCAAACTTCGTAACTATAAAAAATACTTGAATGTTGGAGTTGTGAAAGGTTGTGATCCGTTGATACGGGTAATCCGTTGTGGCCCCTTCTCAACTGTCCGATCGTCTAGTGGAAGGTTTCACGTATGGTACTTCGTTGAAGTTCCACTTTGGGAGAATGGAGATGTTATAGCATCAGACTCCCCAAATGCCAAAGTTACGAAGTGAACGAGAGCCGTAGATTTGGGGGAGATCGTTAGGAGCCCTGCCTACCATCTGATCATTCAGAAGAAGGGACCCACACATGGTACTTCGACGAAGTCCTGCCTCGGGAAAATGGAGTGGTAGTGAAGCCAAAACCCCTGAAGGTTGGAGCTGCGAAGTGACCAGGACCGTTGATGTGGGGATCATTGGGGTTCTCTCCTAACTGTTGGATCTACAATGAATTCAGCCCGACGTTGGCCGCTTCGGGAGAAAATGGATGTTGTAACGTCAAAAAATCTCGAAGGCCGAATTTGTGAAGTAATGTGGACCATGGATCTARGGACCCGTCGGGATCCCTATCGACCGTTTGATCATAAGGACGCATGTATCACGTAGAAAAGAAGGTGGGGACCCACATGTCGAGTGATGACGTTGCCAGGTGTKGAGACCCCGTGGCATGGGAAGGAGATGACGATGGCCTGAGGTAGGTGCCATGTATACTTACAAGAGTGTTTTGGGACGACGGATTTCCCTTCAGGAATGGCCCAACAATGGGATCCAAGGGACCCTGGAGTGGAAKTCACGAGCCGTAGATCTATGAAGTTATGTGGACACCCTCGGACCGTTAGATCTATACTGATGTCAACCCGACGTTGACCACTTCGGGAGGATAGGGGCATTGTAACGTCAAAACCCCCGAAGGCCTAATTTACAAAGTAATGAGGACCGTCGATCTTCGGATCCTTCAGGATCCCTCTCAACCATTGATACACAAGGGATGTGTGGTGCTAGACCCTTTAGTTCGAAGATTGGGCACTTTGGGAAATTTGAGGTGTGGTGTGTCGATAAGCTCCGAAGCCAGAAGTAACAAGAGTCGTCGATTTGAGGATGATTCAAAAATTTTCCTCACCATCAGATCTAAGATGTGGTCAGCTCGACATTGACCTACTCCGGGAGAAAACTGGAGATTACACGGAAAAATCCCCGAAGGCCAAACAAAGTGATGGGAACCGTTGATTTGAGGGCATGTTGGATCCCTCCTTGATTGTTGGATCCACCCAATGGTCAATTTGGCATTGACTACTTTGGGAGAAAGGAGAAGTCTATAGCATGAAACCCCCGAACGTCGAAGTTACGAAGTAGTAGAGACCGTTGATCCAAGGGGTACGTGGACCAACCTTGACCGCGAGATTAAAGGGCATGAAGGACGGTCAGTCCAGAGTGACGTAGTGCAGTGACATCACCCATGGTAATGTGGACCCAAGTTTTACGTGCCATGTGTCACTCAGATTCGTGCGTATCACATACCCTATAGACCCATTGAAATGTGACAATGTCACCCCTGACCCTTACACGTGTCAATCGTTGGTACGAGCCTGCCTAACCAAAGTGGTTGATAAAGTGACCGGAACTCCGGAAGTTCGGGACTTCAGATTTTGGAGGATTTGGGGTGTAGTATGAAGAGAGACCAAAAGGCCCGAAGGTCGGAACCACATGGCAAGCTCACATGACTTCGAGAGTTCGGGAGATCTTGTGCGTAGACGGTAAAGAGGCGTCCAACGCCGAAGTGTTGAATTCCCCACTAGATTTTGTATTAGACGAGGATTAAGCTATTCATTAGACTGGTTGATGGATGGGCCTTCCCTGCAGAAGGTAGGAACCTAGAGATGGTACAAATGAGATGAAGCCACGTGGGCGACACGTGGCCCTCAATGAATGAACACCCAAAGAACTTTGGGGAGCCGTAAGATATAAACCAAGGGTCGGTATAGAGTCTGGTAGCAGTCGTTAGAAAGCTACAGGTAAGAGGAAGAGAATGAATCATCTCAGATAGATGATTCAAGAGGAGATAGTTAAGGAAAAAATGAAATTATGATGCCCCAAACCCTAAGAAGGGCATTTATGGTCTGGTGTGTTACAGACCTCTCATGGCAGGAGAAAAGAAAGATGACGGGACACGAGATCCTTTCAAAATGTTGCTTGAGGAAGCCCTCACGCAATAGAGGAACAAGATGATGGATAATTTCACACAATTCCTTCGGCAACTACCAACATGCAACACATCTTTCTCGAGCGAAGGCGTCACCCCCTTCAAGGTACAAATCAACTTCGATATTCCTATATTTGAAGGTCAAATAGATGCAGATGTTGTAGACAAGTGGTTGAATCTACTAGAAGGGTATTTTTCTATCCATAAATTTTCAAATAGAGAAAAAATTACTTGTGCGCTCCTCAAAGTTGTTCCCCATGTCAAATATTGGTGGGAAACTTTCTGTGAGCAAAAGGAAACAGAGGAACCCTTGTTATTTATAGTTGCAGCCACCTGGGAATCCTTCAGGGATGTTATTAAGGAACAATACTAGCCTGTTGGAAGTTATGACGACTTGTATACCAAATGGACCACATTACGGTAAGAAAGAGACCAAGCAGTACCAGATTTCACAAATATCTTCCATACCCTGCACACCAAGCTGGGTATCAAAGATCCAGAGTGACATCTGGTGCTCAAGTATCGTGGTGCTTTGCATAGATACATCCAGACCGAAATGGAATTTTTGGACATCTCGTCCTTGGGTGCGGCCTATCGATCTGCTATCAAAATCGAGCAAAAGCTCAAACAAAAGACGCAACAATTTGGGCCTGGGAACCCCTCACAACAAAAACCAGGAAAGGGCAACCCCAACCTACAAAACAAAGGACATAAAAAATATGGATAGTATTAGGACAAACAATCCACGCTACAAGAAAAGAAGGACACCGTAAAGACAAAGAAGGATACTGGGAAGTGGTGCGACTTCCATAAGAGTGCTTGGCATAACATTATTGATTGTCGCTCAAAGCAGTCGCTGGTGGCCGAAGTGAAAGCCTCTGAATCAAATGCGGGTTTTGACTCCGAGTCAGAACCAGAAAGGGGAATACAGATCATTGATGTGGAACCCAGTTCCACCATTGCTACCACCAAGATCCAGCCTGGTGAACCAGACGGGACAAAAGAAGGCGAGGGCCTTCTCCATTCGTAGATGTGGGTAAAAGGCACCCCGCTACACTTCATCATTGATAGCGGTAGCCAGAAGAACCTCATCTCAGCAGAGGTCATCAAGCAGCTAGCCCTACTATCAACACCACACCCGCAACCCTACACCGATGGATGGCTCCGCCAAGGAAGCGATCTTCACTTCAGCCAACAGTGTCGACTGTCGTACAACATCAAGACCTTCAAAGATGAGGTATTGTGTGATGTTGCTCCTCTCGAAGTTTGTAATGTTATTTTGGGCCAACCTTATTTATGGTAATGCCATGTTGTATATGAGTCTATGACTCATAGTGTTATTATTACTTTGAACATGAAATTGTACAGGATACCCGAGGCAGTCCCTCCTAGTGCTATTTCCTTGATCTCTACCAAGCAATGCAGGAAGGTCATCTTTCAGACCGAGAAATTTGTCTTCTTTGTGATTCACTCTCAGAGTAAGTGAAAGATCACAGCCACATCCAGGGCCTCCATGACCAATCTCTCCACACAACAAAAGCAAGTGGATAAGGTTGTCGAAGAGTACTCAGATATCTTCTCCACTCCTACCGATGTACCTCTACATTGCCAGGTCAAGCATCCCATCGATCTAACCCCAGGCGCACCACTACCCAATGGGTCGGTCTACCACCGCTCTCTATTATAAAATGAGGAGATCAAAAGGTAGATTCAGGAACTTCTCTAAAAGGGGCACATCCATCCCAACTCATCGCCTTGTGGGAGCCCAATCATACTAGTGCAGAAGAAAGACAAGACCTGGTGACTCTGCATTGATTACCGGGCCCTGAATAAAATCACAGGCCGAAACCGATACTCAATTCCCCGAATCGAGGACCTCCTTGATCAGCTCACGGGTGAAAAATACTTCAATAAGATTGATTTGAAGACTGGATACCACCAGGTCCCAATAGAACAAACATATGTATGGAAGATCACCTTCAAGCCAAAAGAAGGTCTTTTTGAATGGTTGGTCATGCCCTTTGTTTTGAAAAATTCTCCATCAACTTTTATGAGGATGATGGACGATATCTTGCGGCCTTTCACCAGTACTTTTGTAGTGGTGTATATGGATGGCATCCTCATCTACAACAAGGCTTGGGAAAAACACTTGCAACATATTCAGGAGGTTCTGCACACCCCACGACAACACAAACTATATGCAAACTTGGAAAAATGCTCCTTCGGCATGGACAAGGTCAATTACTTAGGCTACATTATTTATCGGCATGGTGTGCATGTGGATCCAACCAAGATCTAGGTCATCTATGACTGGCCAGCCCCAACCACACTCACTGAGCTTCATAGCTTCTTGAGCCTCGCCAATTTCTATCGTAGGCTCATGTTGGGATTCTCTCATATTGCATGGGACCTCAACCAAGTAACCAGGGGTGGCGACAAGGCAAAATTTGTGTGGGGCCTGTCCCAACAACAAGCCTTTGATGACTTGAAGAAACGTTTGTGCTCATCCCTAGTACTTTCATTACCAGACCTGCAACATCCCTTTGAGATCGAGACAGATGCTTCAAACTATGTTGTGGGCGTCGTTCTCACTCAACACGGCCACCCCGTGGCGTATCGTAGTGAGACACTATCAGATGTTGTCCATAAGTACCCTACTTATGATAAAGAAATGTACTCCATTGTGCAAGCCTGCCGCTGGTGGAGACATTACATTTTGGGGAAGGAGAAAGTCATCCACATTGATCACAAGCCACTACAATTCATGCATACCCAAGGTAAATTGCAGAATGGATGCCATCGGAAGTGGTCCACATACTTACAGTAGTTTCGCCTCAACATCAAGTATAAAATAGGAAGTACCAACCGAGTTGTTGATTGCATCAACCGACCTCTAGTCGCAACACTCACCACGATGCTAGACTCCTGTGACCATGAGACCTCTAGATGGCCCCACCTCTATGAGACAAACCCTGACTTCTCCAACACCTACCAAATGTTGGGAGCAAACTCAATGGTTGCTAATTTCCATCTTTTGGATGGGTTATTGTGTCGTCTGGGCCATCTTTGCGTTCCATCAAGCGAGCACGCGAAGCTGATTTGGGAAGCTCACTACAGTCGGGTGGCAGGACACTTTGGCGTCGAAAAGACAGTGGCAGTGCTGCAAAAAAATTTCTACTGGCCGAAACTTCGACAAGATGTCGACAAGTATATCAAGTCCTACATCGCATGCGCTATTGCCAAAATGACCACTAAGAAACAGGGCCTATACACCCCTCTGCCTACTCCTGACAAGCCGTGGGAATCCATCTCAATGGACTACATGTCAGGCCTCCCATCCATCAAGAGGGGCAATGACTATTTTTTTGTGGTTGTTGATCACTTTTCCAGGATAGCTATTCTAGCCGCCTGTAAGAAGAACATCACCGCAGAGGCCACTGCCAAGCTCTTTTTGAATGCGTCTGGGTACACTTTGGGATCCCACAAACCATTGTCTCAGATTCGGGCAGTCAGTTCCTTAGCACATTCTAGTCGCGCCTCTGGTCACTGTTGGATACCAAGCTCACCAAATCCATTGCCTTTCACCCCCAGACAAATGGCCAAATTGAGGTCGTCAATCGGATGATCGTACATATCCTGCGCATGTACAACTCCAAGAACCCCCGCACATGGGATGAGAGTCTTCCCTATGTCCAACATAGCTACAACTGAGCCCTGCATAACTCAACTAGCTACAACCCCTTTAAGGTGGGGTTGAGATTCCAACCATTGGGCCGCATGGATGTTGCACTACCCCTGGTGACCACCTCGGCCAACTCGTCCCCTGCTCCACCAGATGCTGACAAAGCCACCCGGTTCATTGAGTGGATCCAACACATCCACCAACAAATTCAGGATATTTTACAGAAGTCCAATGCCAAGTACAAGCAGCGCCATGATCAACATTGGGTGCCACATAAGTTTCAGGTGGGCGACAAAGTTTGGTTGAAATTGCAGAAAGAATGCCTTACAAAGCCCCATCAAAAGCATCGCCCACTTCGATATGGGCCATACACCATCACCAAGGTTGTGGGTGACAATGCTTTTGTGCTCAACATTCCCCCTTTCCTTGACCTGCACCCAGTCTTCAACATGGCTCTCCTTCGGCCATATTTCCCACCATTATTAGAGACCTCAGAGATAGTAAAGAAGTTGACACCAATAGAGCTCAAACCTGATTGCATGAAACATGAATCCAATGATCAAATTGTGGACACACAGATCAAGGGCACCCGACATCAAAGGATCCATCTTTATTGAGTTGTCAAAGTAGGGCAGCTCCTGCACCAAGGCAAGTGGCTCACCCGGGGGAAAATTTAGCAGAAATTTCCTCATATGATGGAAAAAATCAACACAATGGAGACCATTGCTTCCTAAGGGGGGAGGATTGATCGAGATGGTTGTCGGTGGCCTCCCACCTATTCCAACTGGTTCATTTTGGCAGTTTTTTTTTCCTAATTTTTGGGTCCCTCACTTGCGGGGTTGTTTGAGGCCCTAAAAAGCATTTTTAGGGCTCTCCATAGTTGGAAATCCCTTTGATAGATAACAACAAAATGTGTAGTCCTCGGATAGACCTTTCCAATGGGATATCGTGCGCCTAAAATGAAGATCGTATGCAAAAGTTACGATCCTGGGAAGTTGATGTACTAACTTACCCAAACGGGGCCCACATGACTTTTGGTGCTTCATCTCCTAGGGTTAGGTTTTTGGATGTCTAGGGTTTTTGACATTCCTTTTTATTGTAAAAAGGCCTTCAAAGCCTCATTGTAATCATCTTCTTGCGAATGAGCGCAACCGTCACATCTCTTCTCAGAGATAAGCCACCACCATTCCAACAAGCTTGTTTTTCGCTCCATTTTACAGTTTCAACTTATTTCCTTATTGAATAGAAAACCAATTTTACTGTATCTCTGTTATTTTGTTTTAAGCATCTTTTAATAATCTGTATTCATTTCGTTCTGCTCATAAAATCTCGATCACCCTTGGTCTAAATATGGTTTTTGTGTTAAAATTAAAACTCTTAAACATTTTTTTTATGCACGTGCTAAGTTCAACAAGAGGATGAGCCATTAGGTTCTGTGGTTTTAGATTCTCTTTGAATCCATCACCTTGAAAGTCACCTTCTTAAAAGATAAACTTCCTTGGACAATAGAGTTTTGAGAAACATGGAAAAATATAAGAATTCAAGTAATTTTTAAATTAAGAAAAAAATGATGCAATGTTTAATAATTCTCAACCTACTAGCATCTTTTCTTATTATGACAACTCACTAATATGTACAAATTTGTATATGTGAATTGTGTCCATTCACAGTTAAACGTTGAGATATAGGTGTTATGTTTGCAACAACTTCATGCTTACTAGCGGTTGTACCAGGGATTTGCTAGCTACATATCCTACACACTTGACTCGTTCAAATAGTTCTAACAATCAATAGTTGGGAGACCTCTCCATAGAGATAGTTGAGTTATTCATAAGCAAATAGAGAACATTTTCATAATTGATCCCCTTACCTCAACAGTAAAATGAAAAATTACATATAGTCACCCTTGTTGTTTTATAATTAGAAAAGCTTCTAGAGTCGAATCCATGAAACAATGAATGGGATTCAATCATACTTAAGCCTGAGTCAATGAATGTTGGACAAGGGTCATCCCCCAAGGATGGTGATGGTCCCCCCTAGTACACAAATGATTCCTTCTCTTGCACAACTTATGGTTAAGGATTGTGTTTCTTGCAATGCATGCTAGATCATTGGTTTCTCCATGTGGTTACATGCTTATGAATTTTAAACTTTATTTGAGTTAATGTATATGTAAGTGGTAATTTCAATATTTAGATAACATGTAATTTAGAGGGCATTTTCATTTTGATCTTGCTTGTTATGATTTCTTAAACAACCATATTTTGGATAGTATGACTAAAATGGGTATTTATTGTTTATATTATCAATGAGGGCAAGCACTTGATAAAAAATGGCATATAATCGTGGGAGTAATACAATGGTCAAATTGAGACTAGATTTCTGCAGCTTCCATTATTAATGATGAAGGAAAGGGTTGATGTTTGACCCACATTTGTAAATAGAAAATGTACCCTCTCTCTCTCTCTATTGATATTTATGGCCTACACAATGAGCACTATGGGAACTTTTCATTCATATTTTGAGACAATGGCTTGGCGTTCTAGTTGTAGTGTAGTTTGGGGTTTTGGTGCTTGTGTCATAAGACATTTGTGAGCACAACACACTTTGTTGGAATGTGTAG
Source organism: Picea engelmannii (assembly GCA_009831015.1). Lineage (NCBI taxonomy): Eukaryota > Viridiplantae > Streptophyta > Pinopsida > Pinales > Pinaceae > Picea > Picea engelmannii. Next base: position 110,877 of record ML786492.1, on the reverse strand, counting down.
AGGTATTATGGTAGACACACCACTTCCCTATATATTGTCCTTTGTTGTAATTTTGACAAGAAGGCTATGGCATATTAGGTTGTTATTGACCATGCCACTTGGGGTTGAGATGTTATTTCTAGGAGGTTTTCCTTGTTGAGAGTTTTTCCATGTTAAGATTGAAAACTTCTTGTATGAGTTTGTTGTGTAAAAAAATTCTTCTACCTTTACTACAAAACAATGGGCATCAACTAGGTTATTAATGTCTAAGAATTCCAACTTTGTCTAAATGCAGGGGTGCAATTTGTCATGATACTTGGGAATCTTATGGCATCCAGATTCTTTTAACTCAAGGCATGTTATTAGATTGTAATATTCAATGCAGTATTGGGCTAACTAATCTCAATGTTGGTGCACTTTCATTAGATATATTGATTGTCGCAATATTTCAATGGGTAGAATTTATTGAGCATTACCCCGACAGACACTAGAAAAGTATGACACGTTCTCCCTCATCTTTACACTGTTGGTGATGTGATTTTGTAATATACCTAAAGTATATTACATTTATTAACATGTAGTATTAGTTATAGGTCAATTATTATGTAAGATAGACATTATAATGCAATAATGATAACTTATCACAATGATAAGTCTATGTAATAAATGATAAGTCTATGTAATTATGACAAGACACAACCTTTGACAAGGACATGACTTATGATTCCTACGTGTATTTATATGCACACCATTGTATCTCACATTATGTCACTGAATAATAAATATTAATTATTGATTCCTCATGGAATATATGGATTCGCCCCTTTTATTATGGATGCTAAGCTGAAATAAACAATAGGTTTGCTTCAAGTGGTATCAAAGTGGTCTTTCTCCTGGCATGTGGTCAACTATATATTTTTTAGTTGTTCCGTTGATTTGTGATAAGTTTATTTTGCCAATGGCATTTAAAAAATAAAAAATAAAAGGAAGAGGAAAAAGAGAAGTAGTAGTAGAAGAAGAAAAGTTATGCAAAGAATTTATAGGTTCGTGGCCAAACTCTTTAATATATATATAATTAATTTCACGTGCATTTTTTAAAAATACTTGGAAACCTTTATATATAATAATAATAATAATAATAATCTATTTTTAAGGTCACCACCAAGCCAGACACCAAATTGGTGTATGGAACCCCCTTGTTTGTGGGATAAGGGACCCCCTCCACGCAATGATTTGACTACTAAAGTCTACGGAGGTATACATACCCTACCCCCCCTATGGTTTTGAACCTGTGACCTCCAAGGAGGAAACACATGTTCTTAAAGACCCTATATATATACACATGTTCACAGGTTCAAAACCAAAGGGGGGTAGGGTATGTATACCTCCGTAGAATTTAGAAGTCAAATCATTGCGTAGAGGGGGTCCCTTGTCGCACAAACAAGAGGGTTTCATACACCAAAATCTGGCTTGGTAGTGACCTTAAAAATACATTATTATTATTATTATTATATATAAAGGTTTCCAAGTATTTTTAAAAAGTGCAAGTGAAATTATAAAGGAAAGTTTTCCAAGTGTTTCTAAATTACATGTGAAGAAATATAAACCTCTTACCTTAGAATTTTTACATGGAGGTTTAAAAAAGAAAATAAAAATACAAATCTTTCTTGTGAATACTAGAAAAGGACAAAAGGTAAAAAGTATAAAAATGAGTACATGAAAAGGTGAAAGGTAAAAGTATAAAAGTGAATAAAGTGAAAAGGAAAAAGGTAAAAGTATCAGAGTGAAGAGGAAAAAGGAAAAAATATAAAAGTGAATACATGAAAAGGAAAGAGGTGAAAGTATAAAAGTGAATAAGTGAAAAGCAAAAAGATAAAACTATAAAAGTGTATAACATGAAAAGGAAAAAGGTAAAAGTATTAAGGTAAATATAGTGTGAAAGTATTTACATTCTTAAGAAGGTAAAATATTATTATCAAAAATATATTCCAAGACAAAAATGTCATTAACTAAGTTTGACTCTGACGATGGTTGATAAGGCACAAGATTGATTAATTAAGTAGAAAATTATTTTGATTATTATAACATACTCTATGAGGAAGAGAAGATTAGAATTGTATCAATGCACTTGGATAAATTAGCTCGTCCTCTTCCACTAATGTTGCTTTTAAAGTTCTTGGGTTATTTAAAAACTGGAGAGATATTTACTCGGACACTATTGAAAAAAGATTTTAGTCAGGTTACTCTTCTCAAATGATTATCCGACCGGGTGGTTCAACTGTGCATCACAACAAAATGGAGCACTGAGTGGTGCAGGCGGACTGATAAAACTCAGTTTAAACTCAATTTACAAATGGACTATTTGTTGCAGCCCAGGCACCAACACAAGGGCATAACTATTGGGTGCTTGGGAAACACTTCACTTGGCCTCCACACTAAACATAGAAAACCTCCACATGATCGGGGATTACAGAGTGATCATTGACTGGCTGAATAATCAAGGAAAACTACAAATCAACATACTCATGGCTTGGAAAGATAGAATCAGAATACTCAAGTGCCTTTTTAAGGATCTGTCATTCTCACATTCCTCTCGAGAATACAACAGGGAAGCAAATCTTCTTTCAAAGTCAGCATTACTTAAACAAGCATGAGTGATCTATTACAACCATTGGTTGGATGGTCACGAGGGACCTATGCTTGCTATTAAATTTTTCTAGGATTAGAAGCACATTTTGTCTACAAATTTCTGCATATTCTCAATCTTTTCTCTAATTATGTGCAATCCCACATATCGTCTATTTCCTGCATTTTGTACTTATCAATTCTCAGGTCATCTTAGAATTTTGATCTCTCGTCAACAAAATTTGGCTTATGCTGCCCAATTGCTTGGCGAAAGATTTGACTGGTCCGTGATATTCCTTCGTCGATGTACTGGTTGTGAGAACACATTATATTTCCTAAATATAATAGAGGAATTTTTTCATTTGGAATTTTTTTTTAGCATGTGATTGGTTTTTACGATGGAACTACAAATCTTAGGGGCTAGTTAGAGATTGGGACGCATTCAAAAAAATAAATTTAAACGTTTCCCAGATATAGATATTATACAAAATACTACAATCCAAGGGGACAAGGGATCACAACAACAAGGTTATGATAATTTAGAATGGGAAATTAGAGATTTGAACAAAAACTTTATCAACAAAGACAAATAAATTGTGCACACTCGAAGGGAATTGGAGAAGCAAGATACATAAATTTGCAAACTTCAACAATAGATAAAAGACCTGCAACAACAAAATAATAATATAAAAAGCACTCACAAAAGAGATGTTGAAAATATCATAAAAAAACTATCATCCAAAGACGATGAAATTTCTTGTTTTAGAAATCATAATAAAACTATACTAATAGAAACAAAGAAGTTAAAGAAAGAGAGGAGGGGACAACAAATATTGATGCAATCAACATGGAAAAAAACAATGTTGTTATCAATGAAGTTGTATCAGTGGAAGAGCCTCCAAAAGTTGAAACTAAAGATAAAGTGATTTCAATAGAAGAGATTGAAACTAAAAATCAAATCGCTAATGAAGTCTCATCAGTGGAAGAGTTTCTAAAAGTTGAGTTCAAGAAACAATTCAGTGATAAAGCAACATCCACAGATTTAGTGAAGGTTGACATACCATTGATCACCACTAATGAAGTCATAGGTTAGTCAAAGGATGTTGTCACACCAATAAATACAAAAACATTAGATATCAACATGACGACTCAAGTAAATCACGACAATATTAAACCAAAGATAAAGAAGGATAAACTTACCAAGCATCCAAAGATCTATGTGCCTTGAAGTCAACAATAAAGAAGATTATATCCATAATCTTATCATTGAAGAGTTCTAGAAAGAATCCACCTCGGATGGATTGATTCTTTTTCTATGCGTCAATATTGTTCAAGACTTTGAACATCATATCGCCTCATGTCCTCAACTTTATCTAATTGATGGCAACTACAAAATATTGTTATTCTATCAAAATAGTTTATCATTCCCCATGCTTTGAGGATAAAATCTTTTTAAGAGGTAAAGACTTGTAATATACCCAAAGTATATTACATTTATTATAATGTAATATTAGTTATAGGTCAATTGTTATGTAATATAGGAATTATAATGTAATAATGATAAGTCACAACAATGATAAGTCTATGTAATAAATGATAAGTCATGACAATGACAAGTCTATGTAATTATGACAAGACATGAACTTTGTCAAGGACATGACTTATCATCACTACATGTATTTATATGCATGCCATTGTATCTCATATCATGTCAATGGATAAGAAATATTAACTATTGATTCCTTGTGGAATATATGGATTCATCCCTATCATTATGGATGCTAAGGTGAAGTAACGAGTAGGTTTGCTTCAGATTTCCACTAGTTGAGTATAGATGGTGCAAGTTTGAAATCTACAAGGATATATTGTCTTCATCTCTAAAATTATTAATTGCAAAATATGTTTCCAACTATTGGAGCCAATCTTTTAACCATGATAACACTAGTATGGTTCAACCACAATGAGAGGGAAGAGTATTTAACATACATTTGAAAAAAAGAATCATGTTTTGGGGTCCATATGTTTTTATAAAGTTGATCCCTTTTTCATAACAATATATGGTAATCTCAAGCCAGACAAAGGCCACCAAAGAGAACAATGATGAGCATGAACTAATTTTGTTAATTGGAGCATTTCTCTTAGATTTACAAACACAAGTAATATATTTAAAAACTCCTTGCACTAGGAAACATCATACTTTCAAAATTCAATCCACACTGCCACCCGCTCACTTCTCAATCAAGCCTATATCTAATCAAAAGTTTATGCTAAAAAATTAATGTCTTTCGACAGTTTATACTTATGGTCCCTTCTTTAATTTGTTTGCATCCAACACATAATTATCATAAACTCAGATCTATTAAGCACTGAGAGTGATAAACAAAATCTAATAATAAATTTTATATGCTTAAAACATAATAGTTAAGATGAGTTTCTGCTAGTTTATTTTACATTGCATCTTTTTTTAGTCTTTTTATTATCGTGGTCCTTTTTTTAACTTTTACATTACATATGTCCCTTTTATTTCAGTTTAGTTTATTAGCATTATATTGTTTTACACATCTCATCCATATCCATATCCATATCCAATAGTACAATATGCTTTACTTTGAAATCAAAATATATACCAATATAAATATTATTAATTTTATTTTATTATTACTAATATTTTATTTTATTTTCATCTATTTATATCACATTACTATTACTTTACATTATATATCTCATCCATATTACACCTCTCATTTATATTGAATTGTGAAATATGCTTAACAACGTTTAAATATTATAATTAAATTATTATTAAAAAAAAACTCTTTTTAAAACATATTTAAACATCTCCCACATAAACTAACAAATTTTTTTTTTATGTAGTTAAAAGAATAATGTCTAATACTTTCATCTGTGAGTACTACTTTAAGGAACCATCAATTACAACATTATCATCGTACATTCATATAGAGAATTTTAACACACTTTCAATCTAATAAATTGTCATTTTGTTGGCGTTCATAACATAAGTTCCATTACTATATGGATTGATGCAATGATAACAAAAGAAATTGAAAGAATGAGTTTTATAATTTTTTTATTCAAACAATCATAAAAATAAATCTAAAATCATTGCTTCCAAATTTATAGTTACAACCCCTACCGTATTTCATGTTAATCCACGATATTACACTTTGGCTTCATGCATTTCCCCACCCGTTCATGTTGACATGGCTTCATGCATTTCCCCACCTCGTTCATGTTATCACGTGGTTCAACCACTTTTCGTTAGTTCAAGTATCGTGTTCATGATAATGCGCCCTCACTTCCTCGACAATTAGAGACATGATAATTCTATTTCATGAAGTGACACTAGACACGGTTACATGAATGGCACATCACCTTGCAAAACAAATTAGTTAGCGATAAAGTAGGTAGGCCCTTAATACTCTAGTGAGTACAAGAAACTCCATGGTTGAACTCTTTTGTAATCAAAATTGACGAAGCCTAATGGGTCCTTGAGAATAAAATTGCCATGCGCACATGTGAGCTTGTATTATGACATTGCCATCATGAGTAAAGGGTAATGATATTTTTCTTTCAAAAGAAAAAGAAAAAGTTCCATAGGTTGGTGTGATAGTGTGCATAATGCACATTGTCTACCTCGACATCCACTTTTGTTAGGAAAAAACTTTAACTACAGAGGTATAGTTTCATTTTTGTCAAGGTTCACCCTACATAGTTTACATATGTAATAAAAGGATGGCATTGAGTTTGAACCTTGGGTTAAATTTGACAAAAAAAAACCTTTTAAAGCCTAACACCTAAACTAGAGGAAATATGTGTCATGTATTATTGTTTTTTGAGACAGATTTCAAGAAGCATCGTCCAAAAAAAAATGATAATAATCATCAACGTTTTTCAAAGAACATAACCACATGATGAAAGGAACTAGTTGAAAGAGTACTAATATGTGGAAACTTATAATTGGAGGAAACCTAAAATACATGGTGAATGATAAAACACGATAGCTTAATGAACTAATAAAAAAGAATGAGAAAATAAGAGTAAAGGGGAATTATGGGAGAAATCATCAAGAATTTAGAAACATGTAATCTCTAGATGTTGAAGATTTAATACACAAAATGTCCTTTGCAAACAAACAAAATATACTTGTGGGTGAGGGTGACTAGGGTGTTTGGAGGGAAATGGCACGATGGGGCCTTAGGGAAGATGTGCAAGTGTGGCTCAATTTAGTGTATAGAGTGGTATGGGTGGGGAGTGTAGATGTCATCGGGGTAGTTGTTATGTAGGTCATTGGAGGAGCGAACATTTAAGGTTGACCTCAATAATTGGGGATGGGGAAGGGATTCTATCATCGTTAGACGGTGGTGGGGCGATGTATTGAGATAGAGCAGTAGCAAAAGGGGCTAGAGGTGTGCATCTAGAGTTGTGTTCTTTAGGTAATACATGGGGAATATGGGGAGGTCAATTCTATAAGGTTTGCCAAGTGTGCAAGAGTGTGGCAAACAAATGGGGACATGGGTAGAGTGAATACCTAAACTTGGAGAAATTGGTGGTGGTGGTGGTGATGGGACCATCCATAGTAGTGACATGAGGAGAATAGAGCCTATGAGGAGGTGGATCTGAGTGTGTTAGTAGAATGTTGTGTGGCATGTCACTCACATGGTGTAGGCATGCCAAACTTATAGATTTCTTTGTCTTCTTTTGCTTCTTTCTAGGCTCTTGCAAACAACACCTCTCAAGCTTGCTATATCGAGGATGACTCAATAATGGTTGTTATGCATTTCCATGGAAGGAGTTGGAGATATTGACATGCTTAAATACCTAAGCAAGAATGATGGTTTGTGTATGGGTGGAACACACCTTTCAAAATTTTGGTTGATGGGCATCCTTTGGTCCACATTGATGTCCCTTGGACACTACTTTACACCCATCTTCATTCTTTAATGGAGCACATTATTAACATTCATAACTTAAATATTCTAATAATAGTTGATAATCCTCAAGGAAGTTTAACTGGTAAGATGAGTTTGTATCCTCATCTAGATGCCCATGTACAACATATTGATGTGTTGTATCATGACGGACTTTCGGCACTATCAAATACTTTTACAACTTCATGAATGGATTGAGGGAACTAATAACCATCTTTATTTTATTTTTCCATGAGAAAACAATTGTAATTTCATTGAATGAGGAATATAATTTTGTTTTTTATTCAATGAAATTACTAAAAAAAATACAAAAAAATAAAACAAATTACTAAAATTGTTTTTTTTTATTAAATGAAGAAAATTAATAATAAAAAAAACAAATTCTTTCATTTTCTTCACTATTTTAAAACAACAAATAACACAACTTAGCTAGCAATAACAAACAAACTTAATTTGGACAATGACGATATGTCTAGAAAAAATATTAAAGTCACATGGAAAGACAATTAAAATACTCAAGTACCATTGATTTGAGTGTCCTTAGATGTTTTAAGCAGTGAGAGCTTTATAAGTACTTTTTTAAATCTTTCTTGTTATTTAATAAGTATGTGATTAAGATGGATTTATGATAGTTATTAAAATATAATGTAATGGAGATGAAGGTAATAACACAATAATTGCAATCCAATAATTATGATTTAATATAATTAAAATAATTTATTATATTAAATAAGTAATAATAATAATTAGATCCATTCATAATAACATGATCAATCTTTGAAGCCATCTTTGATATTTAGACATAAATTGTTTTGTTTCAGTAAGTTCCAATCAACAAACCATCGGCCTAGAGTAAATCACACAACGGATTTGACTTAAAAATGTTTGTAGATAATAGGCGAGGTTTCAAATCATTGGCTTTAATACCATGTTGGGGAATAGGGTGGAACCTATTACAAAACAGATGGATAATTCTGCAAATAATCAAAGAGGGAATAAAATTTTGAAGATAGAGGTGGTGTCTAAAGACACCGTTACAACACTTAAGCAAAACACACTATGATGAGAACATCACAATGCATATTGGACCTTGATATCTCCATATGACATCACTTTGATTGCTTAATGATAATGACCCATGAGGTATGCTATTTATAGTCTCAATATCTAACAAAATCCTTGTAATCAGGAAGATCTTGTCCACATATAACTGTCGATTGTTAGAGTCGACTCCGTCAAATTTGTGTTATCTAGTCAGCTCAACAAGGATGCTTGACATGACCGTACATGTGTCCAAATCGTAGTCGATTGTTGGGCTGGTCGATCCACCACCCGACTATCTTCGACTATTGGTCGACTATTTGACCGCTAGGCATGTTGACTACTTGACCAACTAATGTAGAGTTTTGGTCAATCACTCGACTGACTGTTTCTAGATGTAGGTCAACTGCATGTCCGACTAAATCTAGGAAAAGTGTGATGAACCATCAATGCTTGATGTTCCAACATCCCATTACTACAACATCCATGATTGGCATCTGGTGAGCAAGTGTCAACCCTTCTACCAATGCTTCATACTCCACTTCATTATTTGTACATTCAAATTGTAATCTAAATGCACGAGGATACTATCCTCCTTCAGGGATTTTAAACACCACACCTACTTCGACTCCATATTTAGAGGAGGCACCATCAAATAACATTTTCCAAAATCCTTTGAACGGAGAACTACCATTCCTTTTAACCTCTATGTCTTCTTCACTCAAATTGGCATAATTTTCAAGACCATAATCAATGCAATTTTCCATTGCCTCAATTTCCTTTTATTTCAAAGAAACATGACTCCTTTTCCCTCAGAGAACTTTGGTGAGACCTCTTTCTTTGTTTGGGAGAAACATGCAACTTCCATCATTCATTATATAACCTCCCAAGGGAAAACACCATCCTCTTCCAAGAACAACACCATAAGTTGTTAGTAGATCAACCATTATTATGGTTTGTCTAGTGAAGATTCAAACACCTTCCTTTTTTAGTTCAATGTCCTTTGCAAGAGCTATGGCTATATTATGAATGCCCAAAAGCTGAAATTCTTTCCTGCCACATTAAAGAATGCATCACTCTGTTGGTTAATGGGACTTGGTGGGAAAAGAATTTGCACTTGCGATGAGATGAAGCAACCTTCCTAAAGAAATATCAATACTATTGCAAGGAAATATACCTTCGTGAACAAATATTTGAGAAAGAGAACGAGAGTTTGCAAGACTATGTGGAAAGGTTCTAATATAATTTGCAAAGGTCCAAACAAAACAAATTAGACAAAGACACTTTGCAAACTATCTTGATCAAAGGTATACGATATGAATGTCTTGACCTCTTGAATCTAATAGGAGGAGGAGACATTTCCCAAGTGGGTTATGATTATATCTATGAGTTATGTAAAATATACTAATGTGGAAATTTAAAGCTATCAAGTCATCTAGAGAAGGAGTTACTCATGCCGAAATAAGTGATTTAATGGAAATTTTTTAAACTAGTATTCTTAGTTCTTTAAGCTCACAATTTGACACACATTAGGTTAAGAATAAATATGAAGAAGGCTTTGTTTTATGGAAACACCTTTTTAGGGTTTTATTCCTGAATGGTTAATGACGTGACTATGGGAATAATCACCATGAGACCTTATTTTAGACCAACTCCTAAATACCTCTCAACTATTTAAAGGAGAGGGATAACACTTTTAGGGGGTTGGTTTTGTGTGTGAAAGGGATCACTTGTGATAGATCATTGATAATTGTGCTTCTGGAGTTTTATCTTGGGATTAGTGACCCTTAGGAAACCCTATTTGAGAGAGAGTAGGACTTTCCATATCTCTTGGTGGGTAAATGGGACTTGGATACACCAAACCCTATAGGAGGTGTACATTCTATACCTAGATGAGTGGGGACATTACAAGTATATAAGATTGTTGATCCATTTCCATGTCTCAACCTTGTACTGTATGCTTGAGTTATACTATGCATAATAGCTCTCCTTTAATCACAATCCATAATCCCCCACATTTCGCACAAGTCCATATTTCCGCACTACTTCACGGAACAATTATACACTTTCAACACTTAGTCATTTTTCCGACTTTCACTATGCAGAGAAGACTTGCATTAATATCAGTATCCATGCCCCGCATCAATCCTACTTCTTTGCACTCTGCATATGTGTTCACTTTATGTTTCTTGCATGAGATGACACTAGATATATTTTGTAATTTCGTTTCGTGTGGAGAACTCAACACATTACCATTTCTTCGCAACACTTCCTCTCCATATTAACATTTCTTCGCAATACCTTTTCCCTGCATTAACTCTTCCCACATAACCCCTCTCCCTCTCTCTCACATAACCCTATACTTAGTCAATTCCTGAATTATGTCTCATGTAGAGAAATTGACACAAATTCTCCACATGACTTTCGCTTCGCATTAAGTCCTCCCACATGACTCATTTCTCTGCATGACTTTCTCTCCGCATTAAGTCCTCTCACGTGACTCATTTCTCCACATGACTCATTTCTTTGCATGACTCACTCCTCCGCAAGACTCGTCTCTCTGCATTCCTACCACACTAAATGTTCATACTTAGTATATTTCCTACTAAGAATCCTTCATGATCTTCATTCTTGAGGTAATTTATGGTGCATTTATGATGTCCCTATTCACAAGGAAAAGGAAATTGTCAAAAGTAATTGAGGCTCAATTGTCACATTTTCCAAAATATCATTTGCTTATGCAAGATAAATATTATTAATAGTTCACATGCATTATGAAGGAAAGTGTACATATTGAAAGGATGTTTCATTAAGAACTATAAATGATCTTAGCCTCTTATCAGTTAAGCTTTGTAATTCATATTAATAACCTTCACATATATCAAAGTATATTCGAAAGAGTGGAAAAGATGGAAACTAGAAAAAAGAAGGAACCTTTCTACGGAGATATTGTCAATTCCCTTGCTCGCTAGAACAAATATTTCAGTGATCGAAAACTTATCATTGGTATTCCAACCTCACTCCTTAGCGGAAACATGCTAATATGATTTGGACAACTGATCTATCCAAGGTTGGTTGCATGTCTAAAGCTTTCAATTTCAGAGAAATAGTTTCTTGGTACACAAGTATATTTGACTCGAAGAACAAAATGATTCAAATTGTTGTTGAAGGGAGGAATATCATTTTATTAACTCCAAGTGTATTCAAGAAAATTATGTGACTCCCCACTCCAAACAAAATTCTCAGGCTTTCGAATGCTAACTCTTTTTTGGATGCACAAGGTGGTGGAGTGAACTTGTTGAAGGACTTCCTAGCACCATATTTTGTAATGCCAACAGATACAACTCATATTGAAAAATGCCTATTATCTGAGCCTTACTAGGGATCTTCCAGAGATGGGATATGAGGCCATCAATGACGATATGAGAAGCAGCTACTCCGACCTCCATATAACAACCCTTCTCGGTGCAAGTAACCCTCACTTCGTGTGGCTACCCTCCAGGGGTAATGAGAGTGTGATGCAACGTTTTACTCATGTACCACAATGAACCTTCTGAAGAAGGAACCCTTCTTGTAGTCACCCGTGTAGGATCCTAGGAAAAGCAACTATGTTTACCAATTTCACAACGAAGGGTCAGGAGGGTAACCAGTCGACAGTCAAGGCTAAGAAAATGGATCTGGGAATGTTGGACACAAATCCACTACGGAAATACTAAGAAGAAGTGGTGTCACCCCGAGGAATTTCCACTATTAAAAGCTCCAAACTTGTTGCAGTCCCACTAGGAAAACGAAAGAGGGGAGATCTCAAACCGTCACTTCGCTTGACCTCGTGCTTCACTCTTGTCTAAGAGGAGCTCTCTCGATAAACGCTACTTGGATTTCAACACTCTCTATTATTCTACAATATCATTTAAGTGGCCTCGAAGAATTCACTCTCTACCCTACAACCAAGGCCCTAAAATCCTAGACACATGATTGTTTTCTAATAAAGAAAAAGTCTATTTGATTTTACATTTTCCGTTTGTTCCTTTTATGGTTGTTTGTTACTCAAAAGGAATAGCAGATGCAACTTGACTATGATGTGTGACACTTGACTCCAAGAAGAATTCAAAAGAAAATATGAATGCAATGCAATATTTAATTTTCAATGAAGGTTATCTATAATATGGAGCAAGAAGTTTCAAGCAAAGAAACAATTACAACTTTCGAAGCAAGAAACATAAACTACTCTTTGAATGCAATTTAATTTGCTTTAAAATGCAAGCTCAAAAATGCACCACCCAAAAACTAGAATGAAAAAATTATTTTCGTTTGATTATAAATGCAATGAACTCAAATCAAATGCAAGTTATTTCTAATTCCTTACTTTCAATGAAAGAATCCAATGTAGATACAAAGGAACATGAAGCAAAAGGATCAAACAAAATGTGCACTCTAAATGTTGACAAGTACTCAAAGCAAATGCAAGAATGCCTTTAACAAACATTCAAACAAGAACACAAAGCTCTAAAGAAAAAGGAAATCATTTTTTTAAACCTCATATCCCAAATAGAAAAGGTTAATGGCCAATGCAAAGTTGCAAAAGAGTCAAGGAATACTCTTGACGAAGAGTTTGTCAAAAAGACAAAACAAGAAAATCAACAAAGCAACTTGTAAGATATCTAAATCAAAGAAAAGACTCCAAAAACAATTAAATAGAACACTTCAAAGGCTATGTAATCAATGTGACAAAGGTATGAACACTTGCAGATACAAGGATCAAGTTACTGACAACATAGGCTTGTCCAAAGGATTAGATTAACCTTTTTGACAGTCATGTGTGATTCACAACTTGATAGGAGATAATAAAATGAAAATAGGCAACAAAAAACAAACAAAATTCCTTAACTTGAAGCAATCGAAGGCATACTAAGGCATTAGAGATTCTAAAACAAAACTCTGAGTGAAAAAAACTTGAGAAACAGAGGAAAAAAGGCCTAAAACTGAGCCAGAAGCAGAGCTAATGCTCCTGGAATAAGGGAGACAGAGCGTTAGTCAATGGGTAACACTCCCAAAATCATTGAAAGGGAGCATTTTTAATGCTTTGTAGACCACTAGGGGGGAGCATTAGTGTCTGGAAATGCTTCAGACAGCCTAAGGCTAAACCTAGATTCAATAGGGAACATGCTATATACTCTATAAGCTTCTTAATGAAGACTAAAAACAAAGAAAATTTCAAAAATCAAGCATTCATCAAGCAATACACAAAAACAAAGGGCTAAAAACCCAGGAAACCAACATTCCCTAGTATGGTCACCATTTTTTGTTGTGATAAATTTCACCCTGCGAACAGGTTGAACTCCCCCTAGCCAGGTTTTCTTCGATCTAGGATAGAAGAGAATAAATGGACACTAACAACCCTCTTTATTACCTATTTATGCATGAAAGTTAAGGAAAAGGAGAAAAGAAATAATATCTAACCTTTTTTCTGTAGGTTGTACTCGTTGCTCCAATGTCGGATTCAGTCCAAGCTATTGAACGTAGAAGCCACTCTTGCAACATTCCTGCAAAAATAAAAACAACCCTTCTCTTCTACTCATGCAACGATAGATAAAGAACTAATCTAACTAAGCTAACAAGTAAACACATTCATGCATTAACTTAAGCAAGACAAGAATGAGGAAATAGGCCAAGTTGTATTAATAAAATAAACATTGGATACTTACAACCATGTTGACATGATGCAATATTTCCTCTAAGCTTCTCCTTTCCAACCCCCTTTGTACACCACCTGATGGTAATGAGAATGCTTCTGAACTATCTCTGAATGTCTAAAGAACAAAGGTTTCATACTCTCAATATTTTCTCTCCTCAAGCCCTTGAATGGCCTTGCTTATATAGCAAATTGGGAGGCTTAACCACCATAGCAAATCAAGGGAATGGTTGAGATATTCACTCCTTAGGTTAGGATTTAGTACCCAAAATGGAGGGAATATGGATGACTCGAGCTCATGAGTCATCCCTCGACCATAACCACTCAAGAGTATCTCGGGATTTTCCCATAGAAAATGGTGGGTCAGCTCTAACAAGACTAATGCTCCCCCAACACTGGCCACAAAGTGTTACTAACGCTACCACATAGTGGACTAGGGAGTGTTAATGTTCCCCATACATGGGTAGAGGAGCGTTAGTGCTCAAACAAAGCTTAAAACTCAAGGTAAAAAGTGGTTTTTCGACCTTCAAATGATGAGTTTTCTTCACCAATTTGTCTAGGTAACATGATAGACACTTTCAAATGATGATATAGTATATTTAGGCCTCCATGCGATCGTTTTTCTCCCCCAATTTGTCTAGGGAAGATGACCAACACTTTCACGTGATGATAGAGTTGTGATATTCAATTACGACACTTAGTAAAATATAAGTGCGACACTTAGGAATGTGGCAAATTGACACCTACATAAGTGATACATAAGTGTGACACTTAGTAGAATACTATACATAAGTGTGCCACTTACTAGTGTGGAAATTTGATGTGTAACAAATATACACAAAGAAAAACTATAGATATACCCAGAAATATAATTTTATTGATAATAGAATGTTAGCACAGCCAAATGGTAACCCAACAATTCATACAACTAAATCAACTCCCAATGAATGGGATGTTTATGAAACGATACACCATTCAGAAATAGCAACGAAACTGTCGGAGAAGCCTTAGAGGGTAAGGAATTTGGTCGAAGGATGCTACACCTAGTTTGTCTAAAAGGGATTTGTAATCACAATTGAGTTTGCCTCAAAGATATGATAGAAAACATAATCGATGAAAAAAAAATATTGAATATACCTTTAGAATATGGTAGAACTTATTTTCACCCTAATGTTGGACCCCAACAATAATCCATCCTCCCACCATAGGCTATTGTTAGTCCAATTAGAATATGAAATAGCATGGATGTTGAATTTTAGAAGTAGGACACAAGCATACCTGCTCTTTTCTCCTCCCTTTGTTTAGGTCTTCTTCTCTCCTTTTATAGAGGGATAGGATGGCAAGTGAAGACTCACAATCATTACCTAAATTTCCTCCAGAAATTAATTATGGAGATTTAACTATACTTTTGGATGCTTGGAATTTGGAAAGTCACTCTAGTCAAATGTGACAAGGATCCTAAGAAAATTGTTATGAGAAGATTTCTCACAGGGATCTCACTGAGTGATCAACAAGATCTCCCCAGGATTAGCCTAGATATCCTAAACAAAAATGGGCTAGATTTCCTATGGTTCTCCTAGATATATAAGGAAAACAATTCCTTTTACACACAAGAGGGGTAGATAGGCATACCTTTGTTTGGTGGTTGTTCATGTATGTCCTGGCTAGTGTAGATTTGCAACTCCAACTCCAATCACTTGCTTCCCGCACACAAGCAACAAATACTACCAACCCTTTTGCTCTCTAGTGTTAGGAATAATCAAAATCTTTTAGATCTAACTTGATTAACCATTTATGTAAAAAAATCCAATTCATTTATGAGCAAGACACACATAAAATAGGGGAAAACCAAATGATCTATTAATGAAATATATATAATACATATCAATTCATACCTCAACTTGATGAAGATGCATCCTCCTTTAACCTCCTTGCTCCTTGCCTCTCCTTGTAGCTCCTTGGTCACGCTAGACTTCATTGGCAACATAACAACCCTATTCAATTCTTCCTCCCCTTGCCCAAGGTTTTCTTTTGTTATATAGCTCTTGGAGGAGGCTTGGGAGAGGCTTCTAGATATTCTAGAGACCACTAGAGATTCGAATGATGTGAGTTCCTAGGCCTTTGACATGAATATCCAACTCATCCCTTGCTTATCACCTCGTAACTCCCCAATTCTAGAATTTTGACAGTGCCTCACTTGTTGAGCCACTAGTGTCCAGCAAGGGCCTTGCTTGTTGTCTACTAGGCGTCCCGCGAGGACCTCCAAAAGTGCTCCCAAAGGGGTCAAACTTTAGGCAAAAGGTGTATTCTGGCTTCTATCCTTTGATGGCTTCCTCTCTGGCTTATAGGGTGGGAATTAAGGCTATAACAAAATCCAAGGGAAAAAACCATAATATTGGTGTGCACTTTTCTTAGCATCAACGAGACAAAGTCCTAGAGGTTTATTAAATAATAATTTCCATCACCATCTAATTTCTTGAAATGCCATTCAAAAAATAGTAAAAATGAGTTCGGAGAAGAAATTATCCATTTCAAAAGCAGTGTTTGTGTATGTGTACATACATACATACATACATACATATATAACTCCATTGATAATATGCATGTGGGCTCATGACAATTGGAGAGGGCGTAATCAAGTAAACAAAACATGCATCCATCTACAATGTGTGTATATGTATAACATATGAATTATATATAGAAATGTATGCTACAACAAACATCCACGATGCACATACATCTCCCCAACATATCAATTAAAAATGCAATGTATATGTATGACCTTGTTGTGTATGCACCAATGATTAGGTGTTTCCCAATGTGTAAACTATACAAGTAGTTTCCTACAAAATTGTGGTGAACCACAAACCAAGCATCACAACCCAAAATAAGGTGCCAAAATCAAGTAGCTAGGGTTCAGTCCTTTGAATCAACAAGCAAAATCTAATCAATATCCACAAATCAACAATTAAAATTACATTCTGAAGCATAATGCATCCAACAAATCCCCCAATGCCCCCCAACTCAAGGCTATGAAGTTGAATTCCACCATGATACATGAGCATACCAATGCAAACTCTAAATGATAGTGAAGGTCATGCAAACCATTCAACCATAGCCATATAGATCCCCAAACCATCACAAGCACAAGTTAAACATCCAATTGTAACCACTATCTAATCATACACAGGATAAACCATTGATTTGAGGGATACTGGAAGAGATAGGATATGGATATGAGAAATGGGGAAAGGAAACAAATGCAAGCATACTAATCCAAAATTGGATCTTGGGACCAAAATGGGTCTAGGAAGGCCTACAAATCAAAGTTCTTAGAATGGCTTCAAAATAGATGTGTGCATAGGCCTTGTCGATATGAACCCAACACAACTTGAACGGGCTCAAATAGACGTCATATGCTCCAGATATCGCGATCTGTTCATTTTGCCAACCAGGGAAAAAGTCAACAGGCAAAAAAGTCAACGTTGACGTCATCATGCTGACGTGGCAACGTCTGGAGGTGAAACATGGTAGTTGACCGTACAGTGACGTAGGCAAGTTTTTGACTGGGCAAGTATAGGTGGACCAATCAGGGAGTGACACGTGTCACCACTGCAAGGGTGACACATGGCACGCCCGTACGACTTACGTGGTAGGTACAGTGGCAGGTGACTGGGCTGACACCTGAGTAGACATGTGGACAAATGGGTGATTGACACTTGGAATTGGATTGGGTGAATGGGAATGTTCTACGTGGCCCATAAATGGGCTGCCATGTGGCACCCATTTATTGGTCATTGGTTATGGCAAAAGTTTATATTCTACAGGTTTCAAACCCGTGACCTATGGTTCGAGTGGCAAGCAACTTGGCAGGGCTAGGCTGGCCAGCCTGCCCTCGCATTGGGTCTTAACCTTATAGTTTCAAAGTTATATTAAAGTTTGTGTGGAGTGCTATTCGACAGAGGTTAGGGTTGGGGCTAGGTCCCAGCCCCCGGTCGCAACCTTTACCATATACCCATACTCCACAGGACCCTTTCCTATTTGTTGTTGGCGTGCGGTTATGGTGGAACTAGCCCCTTGTTTTGGGCTTTACCAATTGCCTCTCCATATGACCCGGACTCAATCCAATAGCATGGAGATGTGGGGGGTTAGCCAGTTAGCGCATGGAGTGTCGGGATAAGGCCACATGGCCACCACCTTATGACCAGGGGCCTATTCCAGAGAGGGATAACGATCCAGTGACAACGCGAGGCCACATGGGGTGCACCAATATGACTAGGATCCAATGATTAGGGGGATGCGCCCTATTTATTTGCATAAAGTGGTTTTTAAAACATTATAATAGAGATTTTATTGATTTATTTAGCAGTTTTATGGGATTTTGGTCATTTTTGGGGGATATTGGGCCCTTTTTGAGGCCATATATTGGGGGGAAGTTGGGATATGGTTACCAACTTCAGGCCTATATAAACCAGAGGTTCTTGAAGCCAAGGAGGAGGTTCAAAATAGATTTATGCTGAAGGATTGTTGAGCCAAATCTATTTTTATGCAGGGAAGCCATTGAGGAGAGCACCTTTGCGGGCCATTTCTGGGAGCTGCGTTCATCTGATTTCAGTGCTGTCAGTTTCGTTGGGTTGTAGAGATCTGGTAGAACAAGACCAAATTAGTTTGCAACCTTTTTTGCACTGTTGTGATGTCCTTTTAAAGCTTTGAACAGAAATAAGAAAGCCTCACCCACTGAGACAAATGCCTGGAGACGTAGGCGAGATTGTCGAACTCCGTTAGCACTTTGATGTTTTATGGTTTGTTGTTCTTCATGCTTATGTTCAGATCTATATATTTCTTAGTGGTTGTTATGTTTTCCTTATTATTCCTTCTTCTTTCATTAGTTTCCTAAATGGTAATTTAACACATGCTAAATAACTCAACCATTGTCATTTAAAAGATCTTTTCGGATGACATACCTTTAAGCTTTTATCACCTGGGATGATAGCTCAAATAAGTAGATTGATCGAGGGAAAACAAGAGTCATATCATGGGAGTGTTGGTAAATGAAATGGTCATGGGTTTGAGCCTTACAAGACACCCATAAATTCCAAATAGTAAAGGGAAAAGGCATTATGTGTTCAACAATAGTATTAATAATGCAAATGACCAAGCATAGCTTGGCCTTTGCATGCTAATGCTAGCAAAAAAATAATGATAACAATAGCATCAAATAGTATAAACTCAATTAATGAATAAAAATGCATCTTCGACTGAGGCTAAATAATGCACAATGGACACTTGAGCTAGAAAATAACAAGCTCATTGTAATACAAGCAAGCACAATGAAAGAAATATGTAGTTCATTCCTTGTAATATAGCTTACCTTTCCATCACTACCTAATTTGATTGGTGTTTCCATGGTTCTTCATCCTCAACAGTAGACTATCACCATGTACAACCGACCAACATGCATTTCCTTCTACACATATCTCCACCAACAAATGTAAGTTGTAGTTCATTCAACCAAGCTCAAAATGAGCGAAGGAGAGTCAATGTGGATGAAATAAGCCAATATTTTAAGACAACCATAGAAGAAAAAAACAATGTCAAATAGAAACCATACAAAACAATGTGCAAGGGCATGAGCAGAGACTACTCCCTTAATCTCCAAAACATAAATGATACACACAGGTCAAGCTGCAGTAGAGTGTTGAGATAAAATGGAGGAATGAGTAATAGGGTTAGGGTAGAGTCCCTTGAAATAATGAGATCATATACCAACTATGGGATTCAAATCAAGGATGGAAAATATTTGATGCACTGTGCAATGCATGGATCATATATACTTCAAATTTTAATTCCTAGTGCCTTCAAGACTAGTAGCACCACTTCTACCATATCTTCAACCTCATACATTT
>ML786492.1:79544-90635 GCA_009831015.1 Picea engelmannii | reverse complement strand
TCTTGGGATTAGTGACCCTTAGGAAACCCTATTTGAGAGAGAGTAGGACTTTCCATATCTCTTGGTGGGTAAATGGGACTTGGATACACCAAACCCTATAGGAGGTGTACATTCTATACCTAGATGAGTGGGGACATTACAAGCATATAAGATTGTTGATCCATTTCCATGTTGTTATCACCCCATAATTTATGGGAATCAACTGATGTCTGAGATATTATCTGTCTCTAGTATTTTTGTTGACAAATGATTTTTCATTCTGCAAATAATTTGAAAAGGAAAAAGAAAAGAAAATAAAAAAGAAAAGAAACAACAAAAGAAAAAACAAAAGAAAAAGAAAAGAAAAAAGAAAAGAAAAAGAGGGCATAAAAGAATTGAATTGAGAGCCCCATGCAATAATAGTAACTTGGCCATACCTTTCAAGCATGGCCAAGTTCTTTTTAAATTTAATGTTGATAGGGTAGTGAATAAATCTGATCAGACTGTCTAATCCTGGTCAGATAGCCGTTAGGTTAGATTAGTGAATAAATCTGACCAGACTGTCTAATCCTGGTCAGATAGCCCTTAGGTTAGATTAGTGAATAAATCTGACCAGATTGTCTAATCCTGGTCAGATAGCCCTTAGGTAGAGTAATTTCTTAACTCAACAGTCTAATCCAGGTTAATTGTCCTAGGAAGGTAGGTTAGCATGTAGGTTAGTCGCTTCATTTGTTTCACCCCTATAAAACCAGTTTGATGAAAAATGTTACACCATGTCTCAAATGCCTAAAGATAGTTTGGTCGAAGTCCCTTGGTGGTGTCTATGTGAGAAGTTTGGGAAAAAACCCTTAAGATGCACTTATCCTAAGTTTTCCCAACACATATTTCTCCGCTCCTGATTTATGCTCCATGCATTTTCCGACGGTCCAGATCGTGGCGCCCAGATCTACGGCGCACAGAGCATTCCGGACCCCCCTGATCGTTCTGCTTTTAACCGGGGGGGGGTCCGGAATTGGTAATAAGAATCACGCACATCTAGACGGCCCAGGGACGGGCGCCTAAATCAACGGTCAAGATTGGATTCCGGACCCCCCCGTCCGTTCTGCCATTAACCAGGGGGGGGTCCATAATTGGTAATAAGAATCACGCACATCTAGACGACCCAGTGACGGGCGCCTAAATCAATGGCCAAGATTGGATTTCGGACCCCCTCGTCCGTTCTGCCTTTAACCGAGGGGGGGGGTCCGGAATGAGTATTAAAGAGCACGCTAAGATCTACGGCTTGGAAACGGGTGCGCAGATTAACGATCTAAAAAGGTTTTCGAACCCCCCCTGATGTTCTACTTTTAACCAAAGGGGGGGGGGGGTCCAGAATTGTTTTTCTCCTTTGGCGGGCCCCTTGTCATAGGTGGCATAAATCTATTGGTCCTGAAGTTCTATCACCGTATGCTATCTGACAGCCCCCGTCACTCATGGACGTCATCTTCCACTGATGCCACTTGTCCCACTGGTTCCCAAGTTATGTCACATCCCATAACTGTTGTCAGTCCCTGCTGTCAGACCCCTACCCCTTTCACTCATGACCAGCCCCTTATCATGACTTTTACGTCCAATCCCTAGCCTCCACGTCACCCGCCCGTATGTTTTGGCCACCGTCACCTGCCATCTCACCCTCAAGTGGCCCGTTGTCCATTTATTACTGGATAACATACCCGTTATCCTGCTGATTTGTCTTTCGCGCCCGACCGACCCAAGTTTTAAATAAAACTACTGTTATTCCCCCTTCGTTCACTATTCATCCATCGCACCAGATTACCGCTTAATCCTCCATTGCATTCCCATCGCCTTCATCCACAGTCAGTCGACCCCACTAACTCCGTGTTATTTGCAGGTACTGTTGCATAGATGGCGCCAAAGCCAAGACAAGCAGAAGGAGAGGAGAATCCTTTTCTCCCACCTCCTGTCGACCTGGACGTTGGTCGACAAAGACAGATTGATCGCTGATACCAAGTGTGATTTCGACTTTTCAGACCTCCAATCATGGCTTCGGGAGGTTTTCCTGGATCAGAGCGATGAAATTGGACTCTGGGAGTCCAATTTACCTCTGTACCTTTTTCCCCAAATCCATCATTTTCCCGAATTTGCACTTAAATGCCAAGCTCACTACATCCCCGAACAAAGAGCCATCATCTCCTCATCCGGAGACACCCTGTTCCTCATCACTCCCGAAGACATAGACTAGATGATGCAAATTCCCCGTGCCGAATCTGCGTCCCCTTTCAACCTATAAATCCTCACCGAGCTATATCAGAAGATGAATTTTCCCTAGAGAGCTCAGATATTCGAGCTTTTCCTTCCCACTTCCACTGAATTCCCTTCCACCAATCCCCCTTACCCGTCATCCATGTTCTCCACCAAGGGAAACCAAATCATTTCCTCCCTTTGTACCCTGCTAGGTTACTATTCCGACCAGTGGGTAGATGAGCCCATTCTGGGTTTTCTATCCATTTTCTCTAATGATGAAAAGCCCACAACACAGTTCGATTACAGCACCTTCTTGGCCGATAATATTCACGAACAGTTCGTGAATTTTGGCACAGAAGGCATGTTTAGATACTCATCAATATTGGCCTACATGTTTGTCTACTTCCAAGCAGATAAATTCAGCTTCTCCATGCAGAAAATGGACGCAGATGGAAGGCCTCAGCCAGTCACAGCATGGACCTCTTTGTTGAAGCATAATTCCACAGAGTACAACTTCAAAGCATTCACTGATATTTTCTACCACCCTGTGGTAAGCATGTTGAGCGGCAGGCCCGAGCCTCGCATCAATGACGAAGTCCAGAGAATTTTGCATCTCTCGGAGAATACAAAGACCGGGGACTGGTACTTGTATCAGAACCACACCGAGATCAGAGTTTTCGGGTGCGAGTTGGCACCCTACAAGTTGCCCAAATATGTGCCGGTAAGAATTTTTTCTTTAGAGTACATAAGACAAATTATGAATTATGATGATATTCATTTCGTATCATTAAAGAAGAAGCAACAACTTCGGATCAAGGGGCAGATTGGCTCCTTCATCTGCAACATTCGAGGTGCTGGAGAAGAAGTTGACCAGATGCTGAAAGAGATGATGTTTTTCTTAAGCTTCCCATGGCACTATGATCCATACGGGATAATCTCAGAAATGCGGGTGAAGAACAAACATATCCCGTATGTCCACGAAGCTAAGCCCGAGATTGAGAAATTTGCTAATCAGAAAGTATGGGTACCTGACACCTTGGTTGAAGTAGAGCAGCAGATTCCTTCGACTTCGGTGCCACCAACGACCACTCCACAGGTCCCCAAGGAAAAAAGGCCTCGACCAGATTCGTCTCCGCTTGTTAAGGAGGTGTCGTCTGAAGAGTTCCCGCTGCACACGAAGAGGCCCAAGACCGTTTCAGTCCCCAGCCAGACAGAAGAAAAAGAGACTCCACCTACCACAGTGACCAAGTCTGTGATTCCATCCTTCGGTTCAAGCATCTTTAAGGACATCACCCCATCATTACCGAAGAAATCCACAGATTCTCCAGTGGACACTCAGCAAGGCAAAACTGGGCCCAAGTTGAGCATTTTCGAGAAGTACGAGCTGATTAAGAAAAGAAATCAGACCCTTACCAGCAGTACCTACGCTCATTTTCGGAAGCAGTCGTCCACTGCGCATCATAGGCTGTTGTCTGCATTTGACATAGAAAGAGGCAGGATGCATATGGCCTTCCTTCAAGCACAGGTACCAGACCCCAAGGTGATCACAGATTACAAGAGGGCCACCTTCGAATTCCAGACGAAGGACGTGCATCCAGCAGATCAGATGGATCTGCACAAGCAGACAGGGGAGATGGTTTTCCATACACTGGCTCATGCTTCTGCTTCGGCAGCAAAATTACAGGTATCGCTGAACAACGCTCAGACATAGCTCAAGCTGGAAAAGATATCATCTTTTGCGAAGGACAACAGAATCAAGACCTTGGAGGAGCTGGTTCTAAAGATCGGCTATGATTCTTCAAATGTCAAAGCTGCAAAAGAGATGATAAAGAAAAATAATGCAGACATCGCATCCTTGAGAAAACAACTGAAGCTCCCACCCACAGAGGACTCACAAGCTAAGGAGATAGCAGAGAAAGAAGGTGAGAAGGACGAGATGCTAAAGTTTCTCATGGAGCAGAATGCTCAGCTCAAAGAAATGGAAGCTGAGATGGAGAGATTATTGAAAGAGAAAGAACAGATGAAGCCAATGGAAGGCATTCCATTGAGTGCTATCCCAATTGCAGGACTGAGCACTGCAGTAGTAACATCAATTCCATCAGCAACACCAGTGACATCACAAGATGGAACAACTGACCTCACCAGATCTCTGGAAAAGATGAACCTGCAAGAGATTGAAATCAGCAGGCTTAAGAAAGAAGTTGAGAACCTCCAGGAACTCAAAACTTCTTTCCAGACCAGTCTCTCCAAAGAGAAACAGGTAATTGAGCAGCTCAAGAAGGAACTAGAACAGCTCCAAAAGCAAACAATGGCAGGGAGGACTTTGGCTGAAGTCAAAGAGAATGTATGGACAGACATCATAAAGTCCATAAATGAAATCTGGCCCATGATCCAAATCATGTTTGAACAGAATGAGTTGGTCCAGAGGAGTAAACAGGCTATTGAGAAGATCAGAGTGGAATTGGGAGATAGACCAACTCAGGCAAATGATATAATCAAATTCCTCAATTGCAAGACCAGAGAAGAGCTATAAGAGATGAAGATAGAAGACATAACGGAGACCATCCTTGAGGTCAAGAGAGTTTTGACCAAGAGAGGATTAATGCTTCAATTGGAAGAAAAGGTTCATATCATGGACCAGGGGGTACATAAGTTTTTTAATAAGATCGAGGCTCTCCAAAAGAAAGGTCTACCTGGTCTGAAAGTCAATAATGATAAACTGATGACAGTTCCGGATTACAAGAAGAGATTGGCTGAAGTGTCTAAGAACAGTTCCAAGTTTGCTGGCATACAAGGGAGCATCACTGGCAAAGAATTCCTAGATGCTCTTCAGTTGGACATCAACATCCAACATGAGATACGATACATATTCCTCACTAAGCCCACATTCGCCAAATATACGAAAATGGACGAAGTGTATCGGAGACTGCTCAAAGTCACGGTGCCTAGTCATCTCAGATGGGAGGAACTCTGCGATTTGCTCGATTAGCAGATGAGTTGTCCAGGTCCAGTCACCTGTCCAGTCAGAAGAGGTTGTGCAGAAACCTCGCCAACGACCTACCCCAGAATTCAGCAAGCAGTTACACCAAGTCATCAAGCAGTTTTGATTAGTTAAATTAGTTAGACTAAAAATAGAATGAGCACGTCTTGATCAATTATGACAAGAACGTTTGTAATTTGAATTATAAATACTTCCCCTTTCGAAGTATTGAGGGTTGTTGATCTTTACACCCTGACGCTATCAGACTGTAACATTTTTTGAAGAGATCGGCCATTAATAAAGAGGAGGCACTTTTACAGGATTCTTGCGTGTATTCACTGGAGAAGTTTTTTCTCTAAGTTGAATGTTATTCTTTCTTTGTGATCATATTGTTTTCTGAAACTAAACTTTAAGAGTAACGTATGTTGCAGGATTTATCTTGGATACCCTGTTTCCGACTTTAAAGATTTAAATGTTTACCTTCTGATGTTTTCAATTAAGAAATTCTTAAATGCTTCTTAGTTGAATTTATCTTTCTCATCTTTTCTTCTGTTCATCATTTAAGCTATTAAAGGATCCAGTGAGTATATTATCTCGCCATATGAAAGTCTTTTTTATCGTTTATGGTTGTATTTCACATTTATTTAAATACAAACCCCATAGCCCAATGGATGTGTAGACTGTCTCAACCAATTCAAAAAACACTTTGACAACAAAACATACTTATCTTTTTACCTAGCCTAACATCTAAAGTTATAAACAAAGCTAAATCATATAGAGAGATCCCTCTCTGAAGCTGGAAGGGCTAGATCCCAGCTTTAAAAGTGGTTGGATAAAGTTACCTTTGTAGATTTCTTCTTTTTCAACCTCTAGGAAATTTACCAAGTGCTAACATAATGGCGACTCCACTGGGGAAGAACTAAATTTGATAATTTCACGTTTTCTTTCCCCTAAAAAGAACGTTCAAATTTGAAAAGAAAATAATGTTTAGAGGTTGATTAACTCTGTACATATTATTTTCAAACTTGCAAAATTAAAAAAAAATATATATCGAAAAAACCAAAAAGTGTTATGGCTTCCAAGAAGGTTCATAACCGATCTCATCCAAACCCTGAACCTGCGATAGTGATAGATAACCCCGAACGGTTGCTGAGGCGCAAGACCTTAGCTGCTAATTTAGTGAGTCATATTCCCCTTCATAAGTCTACTTCCTTTTTCGAGAAGCCTGTTGCCTCTCAAAACTCTGACCTTGAAATTTTTCCACTGCGAAGCCTGGTTAGAACACGGTCCAACAGTTTTGTGACGAAAATCGTCTTTGACCCAACTGCGTTGCAACCCCGAACTCCCGAAGTTCAGTCTCCCACGACTAAATCACAAATCACTCCCTTCGCACTATCCAGTCCCCCTTCGTCCTCGTCTTCAACCGCTACCTCGCCGACCATCCAAGTCGTCGCCCCACCTCCTCCACCCATCATGGCAGCTTGATATGCTCCCCTGGTGTTGGCTGCGTCGCTACATGCCATGCCCCAAGATTACCAAACTAGACTTCCACAGTTCGACGCAACGGGACCTTTAAACGCCCAACAACATGTCGACAAAATGAATGATTATTTTGACCTGCAAGAAGTTGATGAGGCTGCCGTTCAAATGCGATTGTTTGCTCAAAGTTTGACAGGTGACATCAAAAATTGGTTCAAAGCTTTACCTGCCGCCTCAGTCCCTGACATCGTCGCGTTCCAAAGGAGTTTTCTCGATAGATGGGAGGTAAAGAAAAACCCTCTCCAGATACTGTCAGAATACGAGAATATAAGAAGAAATCAAGGTGAGACGGTTCAGGATTACTGCACCCAGTTTAACAACCTTTACAATGCAATTCCAACCAAAATCAAACCTCCACAAGGCCTGGCATTGATTAAATTCCCTGATGGATTTGATGCCGATATGTCATACCAACTAAGAGAAAGAAATTATACCACCTTGGAGGACATGCAAAAAAGTGCTATAAGTGTGGAGGCCAATCTATTGGCAAAAAGGGCACGACAGAGGTCAGAAAGAAGAGTCACGATCAAAGAAGAACCTTCCACGTCGAACACAGATTCCAAACTGGATTCTTTGGCCCGAACAGTGGAACTAATGATGGAAAGAATGAATTTGTCAGACATAAATCCTCCAAGAGACAACCCACCTGCTCCTCAGGTTCAGAATCCCAACTTTAGGAGAAACCCTCCTCAAATCAGACAGAGAGATCCTAGAGATCAAAGAGAACAGAGAGGTCTAGATCAGCAGATCATACCTCCATTGCAAGAAAACTATGCTGATGAAGGAGGGGAGGTGATTGAGGGATTGGAGGACACTCACATCAACCTTATGGGCATTCACGACAATGAAGCCATCTTCCTTACCCAAGAAGAGCAGGAACTTTTTCTTCTAAATCAAACGAAAGTATGTGAAGAAGCTGAAGATGCAGAACAACAGGCCTTTGAAAATGCTATTTTGGAGGTACATCGTCAGTACAATCAGTGAAGTAAGAAAACATAATGGAATTCACCAAAAAAGATGACTGAAACATAGAAGGTAGCTGAGACCAAGAAGACCCCTGAGCCATCTACTGAGAAGTCTCCTGAGAAAACTACTACTGAGAAGACTCCTGAAAAGAGTAAAGCCGACGCCCCCGCGAAGAAAAACATAACCATTCTAAAAAGGCCATCACAGCCCGAGGTTTCACCTATTAACCCACCGAGTACTTCTGAGCAGAAGAATATGGTGGACAAACCAGAATCGATAAGCAGAAACCCTACACCTTTCAGCCTTGAGGGGGAATTAGCCAAAATAAAAATTCCCATCCCACTTACAGAGTTGATGAACAGAGGCAGTTATCGTTCACAGGTGATCAAAGCACTGGCCATTGAACCTGACATAGGCCCGAAGGCCTTAACCATTGGATCAACAAGTCATTCAGACACAGTGAATCTTACTGATGATCGACCCGAGCTTCTTTTCAGACCTGAAGTAGATGGTCGAGACAATACTGGCGAGGTCGCTCCGTTTTATATCAGTTTGAACATACACGACTTGATCTTGCATAACGCTATGCTGGATTCGGGTGCTTCCCACAACCTAATGCCTAAGGCAGTAATGGAAAAACTGGGACTGGAAGTCACCAGACCATACGAGGATTTACACTCGTTCGACTCCAACAAAGTCAAATGTATTGGTCTGATCAAGGATCTATGCATCACCTTGGTTCAGATTCCTACGAAGAGCATGGTAATGGATGTGGTGGTTGCAGACATCCCGCCGAAATATGGAATGTTGCTATCCCGGTCTTGGGGTGCGAAGTTGAAAGGAACCCTGCAGCTGGATATATCTTACGCCACTATCCCAGTGTTTGGGCAACAGAGAAGGCTATACAGAGAAACATTGATGAAGTACATGGTCAATAGCCAAGAGAAACCGCACAATTAACCCCTTTACTCTACGCATTCTGATTTAGATTCGTTCATCTTGTACAATGATGGTGATACGAAAGAACAAGATACTTAGCTGATGGAAGACACATCTACTCAAGATGAAAGCCAAGAAAGCATTGAGGTAGCAAAGATGAAGAACGTGATAACTGAAGAGCTACCCGTTGATTTCTGGAGCATGGATTTTGATGGAGCTGTGAGTAAAGAAGGAGTAGGAGCTGGAGTCTGGTTGCATAATCACAGAAAAAGGTACTCAGAAAATCATTCCTACAAATTAAATTTCCAGTGCACTAACAATGTTGCTGAGTACGAAGCTTTGATGCTCGGTCTGAAGCTTTTGAAAAAGGTTGGTGCCAAACAGATTATGGTAAGAGGTGATTCTGAGTTAATAATCAAGCAAATTAAGGGTGAGTATGCTGCGAAACACCCTCGGCTTAGAGCTTATAGGAATGTTTTTCTTGATGCCTTGAGGTGTTTTACTGAAGTTGACTTGCAGGTAATGCCGAGGGGACATAATATTCTGGCAGACGAATTAGCTACCTCAACAACCACCTGTAAGATTCCTTTCTGCCCGACTCGTCCATATACTGTTGAGGTGAGATGTAGACCAATCGTTCCCGATAATATCAGGTACTAGCAAGTGTTTGGTAATGACGATCAAATTGAAGATTTTCTGCAATGCAAAAATGATTTTGAATGTACAAATATAGATTTAGAGAATGAAGATGAAAATGTAAATAATTCTGATTTTGAAATTGACTGTAAATACCGTAGATTCAGAGGAATTAGGTAATGATGAATTGGATGCTGACGTTTTACAGTTAAAAAACAATGTTTTACCTAGAGGCCTAGTTCCTTTAGAGGACTTGTTCGATTCTAATGAAGTAGCCAAAAAACCAAAAATAGAAGCTCATGGACAAGAGGTAGAAGACTGTAATATAGGGACTGAAGAGAAGCCTAGGATGGTCAAACTGTCTAAATCATTACCTCCAGAACAAAAACTCAAGTACATTGAACTATTCAAAGAATTTTTTGATGTTTTTGCCTGGGGATATGAAGATTTGAAAGCCTATGATACCAGCATCATACAACACAGGATTCCAATAAAAGAAGACCAAAAACCGTTTAGACATAAACTTAGGAGGATAAACCCCAAGTTGCTCCCCCTAGTAGAAAATGAAATCAAGAAAATGTACGATGCCAAGATCATAGTTCCAATACGTTTTTCCAAGTGGGTATCTAATCTGGTCCCTACACGTAAGAAAACCGGGGAGATCAGACTCTGCATAGATTTTCGAAATCTAAATAAAGTCTCCCTGAAAGATAATTACCCCTTGCCGAAAATGGATCACATCCTGCAAAGGGTGGTCGGGTCCAGTCGAATTTCTCTGCTGGATGGTTTCTCGGGTTACAATCAAGTCTTAGTCAACCCGGATGACCAAGACAAAACCGCCTTCACCACACCATGGGGCACTTTCATGTATGTGAAAATGCCTTTTGGTCTAATGAATGCAGGAGCCACATTCCAGAGGGCGATGGATATTGCCTTCATGGAAGAATAAGGTAAGTTCATTGTCGTCTATCTAGATGATGTGACTGTGTTTTCCCAATCTGATGACGAACACCTAAGGCACCTCAGATGAGTTTTCGAAAAATGTAGGAGGTTTGGGATTTCTTTAAATCCTAAGAAGTGTCTTTTCGGGTTAGAAGAAGACAAACTGTTGGGACACATCATCTCTAAAGATGGAATAAAAATAGACCCTAGCAGAATCGAAGCTATACAAAATTTAAAACATCCCAGGAACCTCAAAGAACTACAGTCTTTTATCGGAAGAATTAATTTTCTGCGTAGATTCATTCCCAATCTAGCAGAACTCCTCAGGAACATTACAAACATGCTTAAAAAATACGTAAAAATAAAATGGGACTCTGAGTCCAGACAATCTTTCGAACAGGTCAAACGAGCACTCATAGAAGCCCCGGTTTTGATCAGTCTGGATTTTACTAGGGATTTCTATCTCTTTTCTTTCACCTCTGAACATACTATAGCAGTGGTGTTACTGCAGAAGAACAACAAAGGGTATGAAGAACCCATAGCTTTCTTTAGAAAAGCATTAAGAGATGCTTCTCTGAATTACCAGATCATGGAGAAGCAAGCTTTTGCTTTGGTAAAAGCCCTAAAGGACTTTAGGGTCTACATTCTCCATTCCTACACCATAGCTTATGTTCCGAACGTGGTTGTAAAGGACATCTTGACACAGGACAATCCGGATGGAAAAAGGGGAAAATGGATTGCTGTCATTTTAGAATACGATTTAGAGATTAAGCCCACTAAACTAATCAAAGGTCAAGGCCTTGCTAAATTAATGGCTGAATCTAACTTTCATGCTCTTGACATTAATTTTCTAGATGTGGCAGATG
>ML786492.1:59159-77028 GCA_009831015.1 Picea engelmannii | reverse complement strand
ACGGCCTGGAAACGGGTGCGCATATCAACGGTCTAAAAAGGTTTTCGGACCCCCCTTGATGTTCTGCTTTTAACCAAGGGGGGGGGGGTCCGGAATTGTTTTTCTCCTTTGGCGGGCCCCTCGTCATAGGTGGCATAAATCTATTGGTCTTGAAGTTCTATCATCGTATGCTATCTGACAGCCCCCGTCACTCATGGACGTCATTTTCCACTGATGCCACTTGTCCCACTGGTTCCCAAGTTATGTCACATCCCATAACTGTTGTCAGTCCCTGCTGTCAGACCCCTACCCCTTTCACTCATGACCAACC
The DNA here is from genome assembly GCA_009831015.1 of Picea engelmannii. Lineage (NCBI taxonomy): Eukaryota > Viridiplantae > Streptophyta > Pinopsida > Pinales > Pinaceae > Picea > Picea engelmannii. Next base: position 76,718 of record ML786492.1, on the reverse strand, counting down.
CCTTATCATGACTTTTACGTCCAATCCCTAGCCTCCACGTCACCCGCCCGTATGTTTTGGCCACCGTCACCTACCATGTCACCCTCAAGTGGCCCGTTGTCCATTTATTACGGGATAACATACTCGTTATCCTGCTAATCTGTCTCCCGCGCCCGACCGACCCAAGTTTTAAATAAAACTACCGTTATTCCCCCTTCGTTCACTATTCATCCATTGCACAAGATTACCGCTTAATCCTCCATTGCATTCCCGTCGCCTTCATCCACATTCAGTCGACCCCACTAACTCCGTGTTATTTGTAGGTATTGTTGCAGAGATGGCGCCAAAGCCAAGACAAGCAGAAGGAGAGGAGAATCCTTTTCTCCCACCTCCTGTCGACCTGGACACAATCCCGTTGGTCGACAAAGACAGATTGATCGCTGATACCAAGTGTGATTTCAACTTTTCAGACCTCCAGTCATGGCTCCGCGATGTTTTCCTGGACCAGAGCGATGAAATTGGACTCTGGGAGTCCAATTTACCCCTGTACCTTTTTCCCCAAATCCATCATTTTCTTGAATTTGCACTTAAATTCAAAGCTCACTACATCCCCGAACAGAGAGCCATCATCTCCTCATCCGGAGGCACCCTGTTCCTCATCACTCCCGAAGACATAGACCAGATGATGCAAATTCCCCGTGCCGAATCTGCGTCCCCTTTCAACCTAGAAATTCTCACCGAGCTATATCAGAAGATGAATTTTCCCTAGAGAGCTCAGATATTCGAGCTTTTCCTTCCCACTTCCGCTCAATTCCCTTCCACCAATCCCCCTTACCTGTCATCCATGTTCTCCACCAAGGGAAACCAAATCATTTCCTCCCTTTGTGCCCTGCTAGGTTACTATTCCGACCAGTGGGTAGATGAGCCCATTCTGGGTTTCCTATCCATTTTCTCTAATGATGAAAATCCCACAACACAGTTCGATTACAACACCTTCTTAGCCGATAATATTCATGAACAGTTCGTGAATTTTGGCACAGAAGGCATGTTTAGATACTCATCAATATTGGCCTACATTTTTGTCTACTTCCAAGCAGATAAATTCAACTTCTCCATGCAGAAAATGTACGCAGATGGAAGGCCTCAGCCAGTCACAGCATGGACCTCTTTGTTGAAGCATAATTCCACAGAGTACAGCTTCAAAGCATTCACTGATCTTTTCTACCACCCTGTGGTAAGCATGTTGAGCGGGAGGCCCGAGCCTCGTATCAACGACGAAGTCCAGAGAATTTTGCATCTCTCGGAGAATACAAAGACCGGGGACTGGTACTTGTATCAGAACCACATCGAGATCAGAGTTTTCGGGTGCGAGTTGGCACCCTACAAGTTGCCCAAATATGTGCCGGTAAGAATTTTTGCTTTAGAGTACATAAGACAAATTATGAATTCTGATGATATTCATTTCGTATCATTAAATAAGAAGCAACAACTTCGGATCAAGGGGCAGATTGGCTCCTTCATCTGCAACAGTCGAGGTGCCGGAGAAGAAGCTGACCGGATGCTGAAAGAGATGAAGTTTTTCTTAAGCGTCCCATGGCACTATGATCCATACGGGATAATATCATAAATGTGGGTGAAGAACAAAAATATCCCGTATGTCCACGAAGCTAAGCCCGAGATTGAGAAATTTGCTAATCAGACAGTATGGGTACCTGACACCTTGGTTGAAGTAGAGCAGCAGATTCCTTCAACTTCGGTGCCACCAACGACCACTCCACAGGTCCCCAAGGAAAAAAGGCCTCGACCAGATTCGTCTCCGCCTATTAAGGAGGTGTCGTCTGAAGAGTTCCAGCTGCACACGAAGAGGCCCAAGACCGTTTCAGTCCCCGGCCAGGCAGAAGAAAAAGAGACTCCACCTACCACAGTGACCAAGTCTGTGATTCCATCCTTCGGTTCAAGCATATTTAAGGACATCACCCCATCATTACCGAAGAAATCCACAGATTCTCCAGTGGACACTCAGCAAGGCAAAACTGGGCCCAAGTTGAGCATTTTCGAGAAGTACGAGCTGATTAAGAAAAGAAATCAGACCCTTACCAGCAGTACCTACGCTCAGTTTCGGAAGCAGTCGTCCACTGCGCAGCATATTCTGCTGTCTGCGTTTGACATAGAAAGAGGCAAGATGCACATGGCCTTCCTTCAGGCACAGGTACCAGACCCCAAGGTGATCACAGATTACAAGAGGGCCACCTTCGAATTCCAGACGAGGGACGTGCATCCAGCAGATCAGATGGATCTGCACAAGCAGATAGGGGAGATGGTTTTCCATACATTGGCTCATGCTTCTGCTTCGGCAACAAAATTACAGGTATCGTTGAACAACGCTAAGACACAACTCAAGCTGGAAAAGATATCATCTTTTGCGAAGGACAATAGAATCAATACCTTGGAGGAGCTGGTTCTAAAGATCGGCTATGATTCTTCAAATGTCAAAGCTGCAGAAGAGATGATAAAGAATAAGAATGCAGACATCGCATCCTTGAGAAAACAGCTGAAGCTCCCACCCACAGAGGACTCACAGGCTAAGGAGATAGCAGAGAAAGAAGGTGAGAAGGACGAGATGCTAAAGTTGCTCATGGAGCAGAATGCTCAACTCAAAGTAATGGAAGTTGAGATGGAGAGATTATTGAAAGAGAAAGAACAGATGAAGCCAATGGAAGTCATTCCATTGAGTGCTATCCCAATTGCAGGATTGAGCACTGTAGCAGTAACAACAATTCCATCAGCAACACCAGTGACATCACAAGAGGGAACAACTGACCTCACCAAATCTCTGGAAAAGATGAACCTGCAAGAGACTGAAATTAGCAGTCTTAAGAAAGAAGTTGAGAACCTCTAGGAACTCAAAACTTCTTTCCAGACCAGTCTCTCCAAAGAGAACAAGTAACTGAGCAGCTCAAGAAGGAACTACAACAGCTCCAAAAGCAAACAATGGTAGGGAAGACTTTGGATGAGGTCAAAGAGAATGTATGGACAGACATCATAAAGTCCATAAATGAAATCTGGCCCATGATCCAAATCATGTTTGAACATAACGAGTTGGTCCAGAGGAGTAAACAGGCTATTGAGAAGATCAGAGTGGAATTTGGAGATAGACCAACTCAGGCAAATGATATAATCAAATTCCTCAATTCCAAGACCAGAGAAGAGCTAGAAGAGCTGAAGATAGAAGAGAGAACAAAGACCATCCTTGAGGTCAAGAGAGTTTTGACCAAGAGAGGATTAATGCTTCAATTGGAAGAAAAGGTTCAGATCATGGACCAAGGGGTACAAAAGTTTTTTAATAAGATCGAGGCTCTCCAAAAGAAAGGTCTACCTGGTCTGAAAGTCATTAATGATAAACTGATGACACTTCCGGATTACAAGAAGAGATTGGCTTAAGTGTCTAAGGACAGTTCCAAGTTTGCTGGCATACAAGGGAGCATCACTGGCAAAGCATTCCTAGACGCTCTTCAGTTGGACATCAACATCCAACACGAGATACGATACATATTCCTCACTAAGCCCACATTCGCCAAATATACAGAAATGGACGAAGTGTATCAGAGACTGCTCAAAGTCACGGTGCCTAGTCATCTCAGATGGGAGGAACTCTGTGATCTGCTAGATTAGCAGATGAGCTGTCCAGGTCCAGTCACCTGTCCAGTCAGAAGAGGTTGCGCAGAAATCTCGCCAATGGCCTACCCCAGAATTCAGCAAGCAGTTACACCAAGTCATCAAGCAGTTTTGATTAGTTAAATTAGTTAGACTAAAAATAGAATGAGCACGTCCTGATTAGTTATGACAGGAACGTTTGTAATTTGAATTATAAATACTTCACCTTTAGAAGTATTGAGGGTTGTTGATCTTTACACCCTGACGCTATCAGACTGTAACACATGTCTCAACCTTGTACTGTATGCTTGAGTTATACTATGCATAATAGCTTTCCTTTAATCACAATCCATAATCCCCCACATCCCGCACAAGTCCATATTTCCGCACTACTTCACGGAACAATTATACACTTTCAACACTTAGTCATTTTTCCGACTTTCACTATGCAGAGAAGACTTGCATTAATATCAGTATCCATGCCCCGCATCAATCCTACTTATTTGCACTCTGCATATGTATTCACTTTATGTTTCTTGCATGAGACGACACTCAGTATATTTTGTAATTTCGTTTCGTGTGGAGAACTCAACACATTACCATTTCTTCGCAACACTTCCTCTCCATATTAACATTTCTTCGCAATACCTTTTCCCTACATTAACTCTTCCCACATAACCCCTCTCCCTCTCTCTCACATAACCCTATACTTAGTGAATTCCTGAATTATGTCTCATGTAGAGAAATTGACACAAATCCATTTCTCCACATGACTTTCGCTTCGCATTAAGTCCTCCCACATGACTCATTTCTCTGCATGACTTTCTCTCTGCATTAAGTCCTCTCACGTGACTCATTTCTCCACATGACTCATTTCTTTGCATGACTCACTCCTCCACAAGACTTGTCTCTCTGCATTCCTACCACACTAAATGTTCATACTTAGTATATTTCCTACTAAGAATCCTTTCACGATCTTCATTCTTGAGGTAATTTATGGTGCATTTATGATGTCCCTATTCACAAGGAAAAGGAAATTGTCAAAAGTAATTGAGGCTCAATTGTCACATTTTCCAAAATATCATTTGCTTATGAAAGATAAATATTATTAATAGTTCACATGCATTATGAAGGAACGTGTACATATTGAAAGGATGTTTCATTAAGAACTATAAATGATCTTAGCCTCTTATCAGTTAAGCTTCGTATTTCATATTAATAACCTTCACATATATCAAAGTATATTTGAAAGAGTGGAAAAGATGGAAACTAGAAAAAAGAAGGAACCTTTCTACAGAGATACTGTCAATTCCCTTGCTCGCTAGAACAAATATTTCAGTGATAAAAAACTTATCATTGGTATTCCAACCTCACTCCTTAGCGGAAACATGCTAATATGATTTGGACAACTGATCTATCCAAGGTTGGTTGCATGTCTAAAGCTTTCAATTTCAGAGAAATAGTTTCTTGGTACGCAAGTATATTTGACTCGAAGAACAAAATGATTCAAATTGTTGTTGAAGGGAGGAATATCATTTTATTAACTCCAAATGTATTCAAGAAAATTATGTGACTCCCCACTCCAAACAAAATTCTTAGGCTTTCGAATGCTAACTCTTTTTTGGATGCACAAGGTGGTGGAGTGAACTTGTTGAAGGACTTCCTAGCACCATATTTTGCAATGCCAACAGATACAACTCATATTGAAAAATGACTGTTATCTGAGCCTTACTAGGTATCTTCCAGAGATGGGAGATGAGGGCATCAATGACGATATGAGAAGCAGCTACTCCGACCTCCATATAACAACCCTTCTCAGTGCAAGTAATCCTCGCTTCGCGGGGCTACCCTCCAGGGGTAATGAGAGTGTGATGCAACATTTTACTCATGTACCACAAGGAACCTTCTGAAGAAGGAACCCCCCTTGTAGTTACCTGTGTAGGATCCTAGGAAAATAAACTATGTTTACCAATTTCACAACGAAGGGTTAGGAGGGTAACCAATCGACAGTCAAGGCTAAGAAAATGGAACTGGGAATGTTGGACACAAATCCACTATGGAAATACTAAGAAGAAGTGGTGTCACCCCGAGGAATTTCCACTATTAAAAGCTCCAAACTTGTTGCAGTCCCACTAGGAAAATGAAAGAGGGGAGATCTCAAACCGTCACTTCGCTTGACCTCGTGCTTCACTCTCGTCTAAGAGGAGCTCTCTCGATAAACGCTACTTGGATTTCAACACTCTCTATTATTCTACAATATCGTTTAAGTGGCCTCGAAGAATTCACTCTCTACCCTACAACCAAGGCCCTAAAATCCTAGACACATGATTGTTTTTTAATAAAGAAAAATTCTATTTGATTTTACATTTTCCGTTTGTTCCTTTTATGGTTGTTTGTTACTCAAAAGGAATAGCAGATGCAACTTGACTATGATGTGTGACACTTGACTCCAAGAAGACTTCAAAAGAAAATATGAATGCAATGCAATATTTAATTTTCAATGAAGGTTATCTATAATATGGAGCAAGAAGTTTCAAGCAAAGAAACAATTACAACTTTCGAAGCAAGAAACATAAACTACTCTTTGAATGCAATTTAATTTGCTTTAAAATGCAAGCTCAAAAATGCACCACCCAAAAACTAGAATGAAAAAATTATTTTCGTTTGATTATAAATGCAATGAACTCAAATCAAATGCAAGTTATTTCTAATTCCTTACTTTCAATGAAAGAATCCAATGTAGATACAAAGGAACATGAAGCAAAAGGATCAAACAAAATGTGCACTCTAAATGTTGACAAGTACTCAAAGCAAATGCAAGAATGCCTTTAACAAACATTCAAACAAGAACACAAAGCTCTAAAGAAAAAGGAAATCATTTTTTTAAACCTCATATCCCAAATAGAAAAGGTTAATGGCCAATGCAAAGTTGCAAAAGAGTCAAGGAATACTCTTGACGAAGAGTTTGTCAAAAAGACAAAACAAGAAAATCAACAAAGCAACTTGTAAGATATCTAAATCAAAGAAAAGACTCCAAAAACAATTAAATAGAACACTTCAAAGGCTATGTAATCAATGTGACAAAGGTATGAACACTTGCAGATACAAGGATCAAGTTACTGACAACATAGGCTTGTCCAAAGGATTAGATTAACCTTTTTGACAGTCATGTGTGATTCACAACTTGATAGGAGATAATAAAATGAAAATAGGCAACAAAAAACAAACAAAATTCCTTAACTTGAAGCAATCGAAGGCATACTAAGGCATTAGAGATTCTAAAACAAAACTCTGAGTGAAAAAAACTTGAGAAACAGAGGAAAAAAGGCCTAAAACTGAGCCAGAAGCAGAGCTAATGCTCCTGGAATAAGGGAGACAGAGCGTTAGTCAATGGGTAACACTCCCAAAATCATTGAAAGGGAGCATTTTTAATGCTTTGTAGACCACTAGGGGGGAGCATTAGTGTCTGGAAATGCTTCAGACAGCCTAAGGCTAAACCTAGATTCAATAGGGAACATGCTATATACTCTATAAGCTTCTTAATGAAGACTAAAAACAAAGAAAATTTCAAAAATCAAGCATTCATCAAGCAATACACAAAAACAAAGGGCTAAAAACCCAGGAAACCAACATTCCCTAGTATGGTCACCATTTTTTGTTGTGATAAATTTCACCCTGCGAACAGGTTGAACTCCCCCTAGCCAGGTTTTCTTCGATCTAGGATAGAAGAGAATAAATGGACACTAACAACCCTCTTTATTACCTATTTATGCATGAAAGTTAAGGAAAAGGAGAAAAGAAATAATATCTAACCTTTTTTCTGTAGGTTGTACTCGTTGCTCCAATGTCGGATTCAGTCCAAGCTATTGAACGTAGAAGCCACTCTTGCAACATTCCTGCAAAAATAAAAACAACCCTTCTCTTCTACTCATGCAACGATAGATAAAGAACTAATCTAACTAAGCTAACAAGTAAACACATTCATGCATTAACTTAAGCAAGACAAGAATGAGGAAATAGGCCAAGTTGTATTAATAAAATAAACATTGGATACTTACAACCATGTTGACATGATGCAATATTTCCTCTAAGCTTCTCCTTTCCAACCCCCTTTGTACACCACCTGATGGTAATGAGAATGCTTCTGAACTATCTCTGAATGTCTAAAGAACAAAGGTTTCATACTCTCAATATTTTCTCTCCTCAAGCCCTTGAATGGCCTTGCTTATATAGCAAATTGGGAGGCTTAACCACCATAGCAAATCAAGGGAATGGTTGAGATATTCACTCCTTAGGTTAGGATTTAGTACCCAAAATGGAGGGAATATGGATGACTCGAGCTCATGAGTCATCCCTCGACCATAACCACTCAAGAGTATCTCGGGATTTTCCCATAGAAAATGGTGGGTCAGCTCTAACAAGACTAATGCTCCCCCAACACTGGCCACAAAGTGTTACTAACGCTACCACATAGTGGACTAGGGAGTGTTAATGTTCCCCATACATGGGTAGAGGAGCGTTAGTGCTCAAACAAAGCTTAAAACTCAAGGTAAAAAGTGGTTTTTCGACCTTCAAATGATGAGTTTTCTTCACCAATTTGTCTAGGTAACATGATAGACACTTTCAAATGATGATATAGTATATTTAGGCCTCCATGCGATCGTTTTTCTCCCCCAATTTGTCTAGGGAAGATGACCAACACTTTCACGTGATGATAGAGTTGTGATATTCAATTACGACACTTAGTAAAATATAAGTGCGACACTTAGGAATGTGGCAAATTGACACCTACATAAGTGATACATAAGTGTGACACTTAGTAGAATACTATACATAAGTGTGCCACTTACTAGTGTGGAAATTTGATGTGTAACAAATATACACAAAGAAAAACTATAGATATACCCAGAAATATAATTTTATTGATAATAGAATGTTAGCACAGCCAAATGGTAACCCAACAATTCATACAACTAAATCAACTCCCAATGAATGGGATGTTTATGAAACGATACACCATTCAGAAATAGCAACGAAACTGTCGGAGAAGCCTTAGAGGGTAAGGAATTTGGTCGAAGGATGCTACACCTAGTTTGTCTAAAAGGGATTTGTAATCACAATTGAGTTTGCCTCAAAGATATGATAGAAAACATAATCGATGAAAAAAAAATATTGAATATACCTTTAGAATATGGTAGAACTTATTTTCACCCTAATGTTGGACCCCAACAATAATCCATCCTCCCACCATAGGCTATTGTTAGTCCAATTAGAATATGAAATAGCATGGATGTTGAATTTTAGAAGTAGGACACAAGCATACCTGCTCTTTTCTCCTCCCTTTGTTTAGGTCTTCTTCTCTCCTTTTATAGAGGGATAGGATGGCAAGTGAAGACTCACAATCATTACCTAAATTTCCTCCAGAAATTAATTATGGAGATTTAACTATACTTTTGGATGCTTGGAATTTGGAAAGTCACTCTAGTCAAATGTGACAAGGATCCTAAGAAAATTGTTATGAGAAGATTTCTCACAGGGATCTCACTGAGTGATCAACAAGATCTCCCCAGGATTAGCCTAGATATCCTAAACAAAAATGGGCTAGATTTCCTATGGTTCTCCTAGATATATAAGGAAAACAATTCCTTTTACACACAAGAGGGGTAGATAGGCATACCTTTGTTTGGTGGTTGTTCATGTATGTCCTGGCTAGTGTAGATTTGCAACTCCAACTCCAATCACTTGCTTCCCGCACACAAGCAACAAATACTACCAACCCTTTTGCTCTCTAGTGTTAGGAATAATCAAAATCTTTTAGATCTAACTTGATTAACCATTTATGTAAAAAAATCCAATTCATTTATGAGCAAGACACACATAAAATAGGGGAAAACCAAATGATCTATTAATGAAATATATATAATACATATCAATTCATACCTCAACTTGATGAAGATGCATCCTCCTTTAACCTCCTTGCTCCTTGCCTCTCCTTGTAGCTCCTTGGTCACGCTAGACTTCATTGGCAACATAACAACCCTATTCAATTCTTCCTCCCCTTGCCCAAGGTTTTCTTTTGTTATATAGCTCTTGGAGGAGGCTTGGGAGAGGCTTCTAGATATTCTAGAGACCACTAGAGATTCGAATGATGTGAGTTCCTAGGCCTTTGACATGAATATCCAACTCATCCCTTGCTTATCACCTCGTAACTCCCCAATTCTAGAATTTTGACAGTGCCTCACTTGTTGAGCCACTAGTGTCCAGCAAGGGCCTTGCTTGTTGTCTACTAGGCGTCCCGCGAGGACCTCCAAAAGTGCTCCCAAAGGGGTCAAACTTTAGGCAAAAGGTGTATTCTGGCTTCTATCCTTTGATGGCTTCCTCTCTGGCTTATAGGGTGGGAATTAAGGCTATAACAAAATCCAAGGGAAAAAACCATAATATTGGTGTGCACTTTTCTTAGCATCAACGAGACAAAGTCCTAGAGGTTTATTAAATAATAATTTCCATCACCATCTAATTTCTTGAAATGCCATTCAAAAAATAGTAAAAATGAGTTCGGAGAAGAAATTATCCATTTCAAAAGCAGTGTTTGTGTATGTGTACATACATACATACATACATACATATATAACTCCATTGATAATATGCATGTGGGCTCATGACAATTGGAGAGGGCGTAATCAAGTAAACAAAACATGCATCCATCTACAATGTGTGTATATGTATAACATATGAATTATATATAGAAATGTATGCTACAACAAACATCCACGATGCACATACATCTCCCCAACATATCAATTAAAAATGCAATGTATATGTATGACCTTGTTGTGTATGCACCAATGATTAGGTGTTTCCCAATGTGTAAACTATACAAGTAGTTTCCTACAAAATTGTGGTGAACCACAAACCAAGCATCACAACCCAAAATAAGGTGCCAAAATCAAGTAGCTAGGGTTCAGTCCTTTGAATCAACAAGCAAAATCTAATCAATATCCACAAATCAACAATTAAAATTACATTCTGAAGCATAATGCATCCAACAAATCCCCCAATGCCCCCCAACTCAAGGCTATGAAGTTGAATTCCACCATGATACATGAGCATACCAATGCAAACTCTAAATGATAGTGAAGGTCATGCAAACCATTCAACCATAGCCATATAGATCCCCAAACCATCACAAGCACAAGTTAAACATCCAATTGTAACCACTATCTAATCATACACAGGATAAACCATTGATTTGAGGGATACTGGAAGAGATAGGATATGGATATGAGAAATGGGGAAAGGAAACAAATGCAAGCATACTAATCCAAAATTGGATCTTGGGACCAAAATGGGTCTAGGAAGGCCTACAAATCAAAGTTCTTAGAATGGCTTCAAAATAGATGTGTGCATAGGCCTTGTCGATATGAACCCAACACAACTTGAACGGGCTCAAATAGACGTCATATGCTCCAGATATCGCGATCTGTTCATTTTGCCAACCAGGGAAAAAGTCAACAGGCAAAAAAGTCAACGTTGACGTCATCATGCTGACGTGGCAACGTCTGGAGGTGAAACATGGTAGTTGACCGTACAGTGACGTAGGCAAGTTTTTGACTGGGCAAGTATAGGTGGACCAATCAGGGAGTGACACGTGTCACCACTGCAAGGGTGACACATGGCACGCCCGTACGACTTACGTGGTAGGTACAGTGGCAGGTGACTGGGCTGACACCTGAGTAGACATGTGGACAAATGGGTGATTGACACTTGGAATTGGATTGGGTGAATGGGAATGTTCTACGTGGCCCATAAATGGGCTGCCATGTGGCACCCATTTATTGGTCATTGGTTATGGCAAAAGTTTATATTCTACAGGTTTCAAACCCGTGACCTATGGTTCGAGTGGCAAGCAACTTGGCAGGGCTAGGCTGGCCAGCCTGCCCTCGCATTGGGTCTTAACCTTATAGTTTCAAAGTTATATTAAAGTTTGTGTGGAGTGCTATTCGACAGAGGTTAGGGTTGGGGCTAGGTCCCAGCCCCCGGTCGCAACCTTTACCATATACCCATACTCCACAGGACCCTTTCCTATTTGTTGTTGGCGTGCGGTTATGGTGGAACTAGCCCCTTGTTTTGGGCTTTACCAATTGCCTCTCCATATGACCCGGACTCAATCCAATAGCATGGAGATGTGGGGGGTTAGCCAGTTAGCGCATGGAGTGTCGGGATAAGGCCACATGGCCACCACCTTATGACCAGGGGCCTATTCCAGAGAGGGATAACGATCCAGTGACAACGCGAGGCCACATGGGGTGCACCAATATGACTAGGATCCAATGATTAGGGGGATGCGCCCTATTTATTTGCATAAAGTGGTTTTTAAAACATTATAATAGAGATTTTATTGATTTATTTAGCAGTTTTATGGGATTTTGGTCATTTTTGGGGGATATTGGGCCCTTTTTGAGGCCATATATTGGGGGGAAGTTGGGATATGGTTACCAACTTCAGGCCTATATAAACCAGAGGTTCTTGAAGCCAAGGAGGAGGTTCAAAATAGATTTATGCTGAAGGATTGTTGAGCCAAATCTATTTTTATGCAGGGAAGCCATTGAGGAGAGCACCTTTGCGGGCCATTTCTGGGAGCTGCGTTCATCTGATTTCAGTGCTGTCAGTTTCGTTGGGTTGTAGAGATCTGGTAGAACAAGACCAAATTAGTTTGCAACCTTTTTTGCACTGTTGTGATGTCCTTTTAAAGCTTTGAACAGAAATAAGAAAGCCTCACCCACTGAGACAAATGCCTGGAGACGTAGGCGAGATTGTCGAACTCCGTTAGCACTTTGATGTTTTATGGTTTGTTGTTCTTCATGCTTATGTTCAGATCTATATATTTCTTAGTGGTTGTTATGTTTTCCTTATTATTCCTTCTTCTTTCATTAGTTTCCTAAATGGTAATTTAACACATGCTAAATAACTCAACCATTGTCATTTAAAAGATCTTTTCGGATGACATACCTTTAAGCTTTTATCACCTGGGATGATAGCTCAAATAAGTAGATTGATCGAGGGAAAACAAGAGTCATATCATGGGAGTGTTGGTAAATGAAATGGTCATGGGTTTGAGCCTTACAAGACACCCATAAATTCCAAATAGTAAAGGGAAAAGGCATTATGTGTTCAACAATAGTATTAATAATGCAAATGACCAAGCATAGCTTGGCCTTTGCATGCTAATGCTAGCAAAAAAATAATGATAACAATAGCATCAAATAGTATAAACTCAATTAATGAATAAAAATGCATCTTCGACTGAGGCTAAATAATGCACAATGGACACTTGAGCTAGAAAATAACAAGCTCATTGTAATACAAGCAAGCACAATGAAAGAAATATGTAGTTCATTCCTTGTAATATAGCTTACCTTTCCATCACTACCTAATTTGATTGGTGTTTCCATGGTTCTTCATCCTCAACAGTAGACTATCACCATGTACAACCGACCAACATGCATTTCCTTCTACACATATCTCCACCAACAAATGTAAGTTGTAGTTCATTCAACCAAGCTCAAAATGAGCGAAGGAGAGTCAATGTGGATGAAATAAGCCAATATTTTAAGACAACCATAGAAGAAAAAAACAATGTCAAATAGAAACCATACAAAACAATGTGCAAGGGCATGAGCAGAGACTACTCCCTTAATCTCCAAAACATAAATGATACACACAGGTCAAGCTGCAGTAGAGTGTTGAGATAAAATGGAGGAATGAGTAATAGGGTTAGGGTAGAGTCCCTTGAAATAATGAGATCATATACCAACTATGGGATTCAAATCAAGGATGGAAAATATTTGATGCACTGTGCAATGCATGGATCATATATACTTCAAATTTTAATTCCTAGTGCCTTCAAGACTAGTAGCACCACTTCTACCATATCTTCAACCTCATACATTTAAGGGAAATTTCACTTGGCATGATTGTAATCATATAACCAATGCATATTATAATATCCCTAGGCTGAACCCAATTGTAAATGTAAATACAAATGTATGTAAGCTGGTGAGCTGTTTGATATAATTTTGTATGCACATTTCATGGCATAGTGCGCGCATGTACTGCGCAGTAAAAGGATGAAGTGTGCACATTCCAGGATACCACACGCAGCATCTTAAGTACGTGCGGTATCAAGGCCAGTGAGCCTTTGTGTATATGCTATGTTTTATAGGCTGGTTAGCCAATTATTATAAGCTAGGATGCTTATGTTTTGATTAGGCCAGAGAGCCTAGATGTTGAAGGCCAGTGCGCCTATTTTTGTATATGTCTCATGATTAATATAAAATACATCGCTGTGCGCAAGCCGACCATGATAAAAGAGACGGGGGACTAAACTCCACCAGTTAGGGAACGGTTGGGGGCTAAAAGTTAAGGAAAGTGCTAAGCTAGGGAGCTTAAGCCAAATAGGAGTATTATATTAATATTTCTTTAAAGTATAAAGTATGGATAATTATTTTATCCTAAGTCCCAAAGTTGGGGACAAGTGGGACAAAGTAGCTCCCAACATGACAAGTGTCAAGTTGGGGACATGCATACATATTGTTGGGACTTAGTTCATTTTCCCATCTTTTTTTCGATCATTCTTTCCATCATTCCATCCATCATCCAGCCATGATTCCATGACCATTTCACTCATGCAGTCAGTTATCCTTCATACATTCCTATCATTGTACCTGAACATGTATCCATAGCCACACCTGTTTGTGTAGATGGTTAGCTTGGGAGCTGGACTAAAGAAGCGGGTTCTCAGACCCGTGGGATATTGAAGAGGCGGGTTGTGAGGCCTGTGAGAAATTCTCCAGGTGAGAGAATTGATGGGAATTGATTTCCTGAAGGTGCTAAATTACAACTACAGTTCTCTGAGACTTCCTGTCCGACCTGTTGTTGAAGCCCGGAAAGGAAGTGGGGTAGCCGAAGGACTGTTGAGTAGAGAAGGGGCACACTTCCTGGGTGGGACAGACATGTGGGGAATGAGGGACTGTAGGTTGTTAGTTTGAGTTGGTACCTGAGACAGAGTCTTTCCTATTGTCTATGAGCCTTTAGCCTGGTTAGGAATCCCTTTACCTGAGTGGAGTTTAGTCCCAACTCGGGGGTGATTCACTGTTGAGAGTGATGAACAGTGTGGTCTAAGGCTGGGAGGTTCGTGGAAGGTCTGCACGCAGTTGGTGACATTCTTACCAAGATAAATGCCAATTGTGCGATAAATTTACATGCTGCATTATTATTTACGTGCTTATTTTTATGGGTTATCATATGTGCGGTTATAATTGTGTTTATTTTTATGGGTATTTCCTGCATATGCTACATGTATATGTTACTGTTATTTCAATGTGAATCTATGTAGTTACAAATGTATTTGTATGTTTACGTTTTATATATAATGCTTCCACAAAAGTTCTGTGTGCATATATATTTTAATTGCACGCAGTTTGAAATTTTTATGTGGCATAGCTCAGTTGGATACTGGGTATGTTACAGTATGTTCCGCAGAGAGAGAACGTAAGAGTTCTCTAGTGTAGCATGGCCCGACCTGGGTGGCCGAGGACGTTACACATATACCCAAATTGAAGGTCGATATGTTATTGTAATGTGAAGTGTTGGGTAAGGTAAAGACTATAGGTCTTGACACTTGGCATTTGTTTTTTAATGTATACACTTTTGTTTGTATTGCTTGCACCTTCGCATAAGTCTAGGCCATAGTATATATGTATGGAGTTTGGTCTCGGTCTAGGTCTTGTAAGTTTATACCATGGTTTATCTTTGTTCAGTAATAATTCTAAGATCAATCACTTGACACACACCACTTTGTTTACTAACAATGCCATTCTTCTATTCTGTAGATACCATATCAAACTTTAAGTAAGGGCGAAGACAACCAATCATAACAACCAAAACAACCATCATTGACCACAACCAAAACATGTTATTGCTATATATGGAATCATTAGCAAAACAATTTGCAAGAGCCATGTACCATATCAAAATGTAGATGCATATATCATCGGAATAACCAATCCTGTTGCACCCATATCATCATGAATAATCATAACCATAATCCATGTTAGAAGCAATGAGCCTAAAATAAAATTGAATAAGTGATCATGATAAACAAAACTACAATGACCATAACATCCTTATTTATTTAGTGCAACACTATCATGGTGGGCCTTAACAACCTATCTAGGATATTATTGATGAGTCAATTAAAACAACAATTGTTTCAAGTAGTTATGGTGATAGTATATGATTAACAAGCATATATAATTGGTGCAAGACTTTGTGATCATATAGATGTTGACCATAAAATGTGTCAATGTTTGTTGACTCCATGAGCACATTGCTTCCATCAACATGGGAACCTTCAAATGTCTAGTTTCGATATTATAAAAGTTAGGTTAGGCCATGGGAAAAATATCATAACAAGAGTTGAGGACTCTTCAAACCACAAATAGTAAGAACACATAATATGCATTCATATTCGTGTCAAAAAAAGGTATAGAATGAATAGAATGATGGCTAGAGCTCTACAAAGAAGAGGACGAAAGGGAAAGACCCCAAAAAATAGAGAAACCAAAAAATACTTTCTTTAGCAATCAAAACTTATTGAGGGGAAGAATTGGGAACTTATTAGTACCTTTGAAACTATTTTCGTGGAATAATCTCATCACAAAACAAACAACAACAACTATATTAGTGTTATTCATATCAAACTTTATGTTGGGTGTTGTTTGCACATATTTTTTCCTATTTGAGGCTTTATTGGGTTGTGTAATAACGAGGAAGTATACATGCAATCAAGTGAAAGTAAAGAGCATGAAACCTACCTAAATGCAACCTACAATTAGGGAACAAAGAAAAAAACTAAAATAAAACCAAAATGTAGAAAACTACAAAGAAATGCTAGAACTAAATTTTAAACATTAGTGACCAGAAAAAATGATACAACAAAGTAAAATTGAAAATGAAAACAACAAAGTGTAAGAAGTCTAAACTAAGTAGAAATAAAATAGAATATTGTAATTTTTGTGGTTTGTATTTATTTTTATTTTTGTATGTGTTAGTCAACAAAGTAATAGGGCATCAAGGATGACCCATTCTCTATACGAGAAAAGAGACTCTCCTGATTATCTTTCTTCCTAAAAGCATTATTACCAAGATTTTGGGAAATTGTAAAAGGACCTAGCCACAAATTTTGAAATTCGTTGTACTTAAATTTATCTTCATGAGAAGTGTCCCAAAGTAGAACTTGATACCCAACTCTGAAATATTTCTCTTTGGCTTCTTATCACTGTATTTCTTAACAAATATGATGGGCTTCAGAAATGACATCTTTTTATACCATCTTTTCCCCACTTTTAACCCCTTTCCGCTTACCTAGACCTTGTATCAATCCATCATTGTGCAAGATTTAGACTTAATGTGTTTCCATTACATTTCTTTAGTACTTTACATGAATTTATAATTAAACATTAGAAAAGGGTCATATTTGCATTTATCTTTGAGTTAATCTGCACGGAGGATGTGCCAAACAGATTGTTGTGCAAAATGTGATATTTCTACAGGATGTATTTTGGTTCCCACTACTACAACTTAGTTGTGGCAACTCCCACATAGTTCTTGCAACTCCTTACAACAATTGCTGCAACTCTGAACATCGTTGCACCTCTAGAACATTGCTGCAACTCTGAGCACTATTGTTTCAACTCTGAACATTGCTATAACTCTGAGCACTATTGTTGTAACTCCAAGAAGGCCAAGTTAGTAGCCCCCCCTAGACGATGAGATATTTGGACATATCCGAGCATCCACATGTAATCAAATTTAATAATGGACCAACATCTTTTAAATAAGTGGATGGTGAATCCGTTAGGACCC
>ML786492.1:31709-54447 GCA_009831015.1 Picea engelmannii | reverse complement strand
TGGAAAAGATACACACTAGCCAAAATCCTGCAGACATGTTAACAAAGGGAGTAACCAGAGAGAAACTGAGTTCTTGCTCAGTTTCAGTTGGTCTTCAAGAATGAAGATGAAGATGAGAAATTTTCCAGGTCCAAGAAGGTTCAGATTCCAGCATATACATCAGCGGTGGAGTTGTTGAGATCAGTCTCCAAGTGGGAGATTGTTGGTTGTGGAGCCTGATTATGTTCCTGATTCAGAGGTCCTTGCTTTCAGCCTTGTTTATACCCCATGAAGACTTTACACCCCAAAAGTATGTACACTCTTCCACGCAGGGAAGTGCTGAGGGGGGGTACCCCCTCTGCGGGGTTTGGGGGGCCTATCCCCCCGACTGGGGGTTCGGGGGTGAAGCCCCCAAAGGAAAAATTGCCTTGTAAATGTATATTGTAATTTCATTGTAAATATGGACTGTTCATTATAAGGTCACAGATCTAACGGTAGAAATTATGTTAGGGTTTTTTTCCCTAGAAGGCAACCCTCTATTATGAGGGAAATGTATTACGGCTATGCATTATGGTGAGCATTATATTCTGAGAGAGGAGACTGTGAGAGAAAGAAGAGGAAGTTACAACGGGTTTTGCTGTATGTTGTATCCCTTCATTTCCTGGATAATAATAAAGGAAGGACCTGGCAATTTCTCTGGTGGACGTAGCCCACATTGGGTGAAACACGTAAATATGTGTCTCTCTTGTATTGTGTATCCTTTGTGTTTTGTTTCCACATTTGTTTTATTTTATTGCTCTGCGGTCCTATTTTTCTAACAACTTCTTGTATGTCTTCTAGTTTTTTTTCTTTTTTCCAGAACCTCCAAGTGAAGATGGCGAGATAAGGTTTTTTCCCAGTTCTTAATATCCAGCTTTGTGAGTTTAAGCTTCTACTCCCAAATGTGCACTGGAGATCCTTTGATCCATTGGCCTCAAGTTATAGATATTAGGGGGAAAAGTCAATATTTTCGATCCAGATGGAATTGAAACAAAAGGGAGAGGGCCCCCAATTGGGATATTTTTCAAACGAAAGAGAGATGGGGTGATTATCAGAGCTAGCCCGGGGGAGAATTTTGGAGGTAAAAGAAGTTGAATGAGTGAGGAAGGAACTACTAATCAGAAAATGGTCTAGCCTAGCCGCAATGTGACCTAGTCCAACCCTTCTGTTATTCCAAGTATAGATTCCTTTTGCGGGGGGGGGGAGGGCGGCATCGATAAGGTCTAGAGCATAAATTAGATCATCTATCTTTTCATGAAATTGATCATGTACAATGGAGCCCCCTCTTTTTTCTTTCAAGAGCCTTGTGATATTGAAGTCTCCTTCTATTATAATATTTTGAAGAGGGTTCCCTGTAGCTAGGTTTAAAAGAGAGTTCCAACAATCTAACTTTTCCCAGTAATTATTTGGCATGCAAATATTGACTATATGATAGAACATACCTGAGGGGATGTGAGTTAGCTTGACTAGGATCCAATTCAAATCTAGATTGATTTCTTCTTGATTGAACAATTCTGAACTCCAGAGAGTGCATAACCATCCTAAAGTGCCTCTTGCACTTATGGCCATACCTTTTCTTTTTCTCCAATTTTTTTGCAATTCTTGAATAGCTTTAGATTCCATTACTTTGGTCTCTTGGAACAGAAGGATTGAAGGCCTTTCTATGTGTAATAATTTTCCCAGATCTTCCTTTTTTTATTTACTACCCATTCCTCTACAATTCCAAGAGATAAATTTCATTATTTACCTAATGATTTGGAGGCCCCCCCATTAGAGGGTTGAGAGGATTCACCTTTGTCCGAGGAGGGTTGGTTTTTGGTTGTTTTTTGATCTTATTTTAGGATGTCTTCCAAAGTTATTTGGATTCCTAACTCCTTTTCTCGATCTACTTCTGTGTTCGTGTTTCAATTCCAATCTCTATTTGTGTTTTCTCTCGGACCTCAACATGGCAAGAGGTGCTGGCAAGGGGGGGAGGCAAGGAAAACTAAGGCTAGGGGGAGTGGCAAGGCGTCACCGTCTCATGGTCTAGTTTCCTCTACCAAAGAAACTAGGGACACGTGGGAATTTGGGAACATATGTTAGGAGAATTGTTTAGACGTAGCTAAGAAAGAGGTTGAAGAGGTGGAGACAACAATTTGAGCTCAATGCCTAGTGACCCCTGATGCCCAAATTTTGGAGGAGGTTCAAAATTGGGTGAAGGACCTATATTACTCACGTACTCAGGACATGAAATATTTCAAGATAGATGAAAATTATTGGATTGTGAATACCTTGGTAGCCCAATATCTGGATAAAAACAAAGAGGAGCGACAAGCTATTCTTCATACTATTTGCATCTTTGAGAGAAATTTTGAAGCGATGTGTCAAATAGTGTTTGGTATAAAGATCACTATTTCTCTTGCAGACGGTAAGACAGACAAAAGTAAACAAGGGGAGGGATCCTCAAGTTTATATGGAACTAGGGCCAACCCAATTGTGCTAGACATTGATTCCCAGTCTCTAGATACATCCTAGGAAGAAGATAAGGATACATATTTGATCCTAGAGGTGGCGGTGGAGGAGAAACCCCAATCTCCAACTGTTTGAAATTCAGTTTGATTATGTTTTCTTGTTAGTTTCTATTTGTATGGATAGTTATTGGTTTTTATCTCAATTTATTTTCCTTTGTGGTAACTTTATGGTAAAAAAATCAACTATGTTTTGATATGAAAACACCGATGACTATCACTAGGCAGTGGATTTGGTTTCCGTCATGGCAGATCCCCTCTGGATTTTGATGTAAATCAATTTCCCCCCACGCTTGACTCCGACATAGAATGGGATTCATTGTAGAGCCAGAAACCCAACGCTCTCATCTTTTTAAAATTTTGGTTCATTTTTTAATAATTGTTTTCTTTTTAATTTCATTTTTTTTATGTTTTTTTTTTTTAATTTAATTTTTTATTTAATTGTATATATTTGTTTTTTTTAAATGATTATTTTTAATGTCCCTGAGATTGGGTGACAATGGTTGGGGCCCAGGACACCCATGTGGCCACCAAGTATCCAACCCACCATGCATAATATGTCCTTCAAAGGGAGAGAGATCGATGAGGTTTTAGACGAGCAAGGTGGTGGATGCCTTGTGACGAGAGGAACACATCACCCCTCTTCCCAATATTTGAAATTAGGAATGCTATGGATCTTGCACTGGAGAAATAATGGAGGTGGGAATTAAATGGCGGAAGTATAGAGAGGAAAGGGGTGAATTATAGTCTAATAGAGGCAATTTAGGGTGATATTGCGATGATGAGAATGTCGAGTGGTAACATGCTATTTCTCAGGTATTGGATGGTCAAAATTGGCTTGGGTGCAAAGGATGGCCCCAACATGATAGCTTGGGATGGCTCATAGGGGAGAACCCGACACATCCGACAAGTAATATTTATAGCCCCTCTATGGTTCTATTGTGCAGACATTGGGATACGCTGAAGGGTTGGGCATTGGGACTCACTCATGTTTTAAGCTTACAGGAGGGATTGAAAGGGTGTAGTATTTCGAGGAGAAGTCTCTGGGAGCTCTTTGGTCGATTCCCAACTCTGGGATTTATGCCGGGTTTGTGGGTATTGTGTTCACATTTCAATTCCAGTCTCTATTTGTGTTTTCTCTCGGACCTCAACATGGAAAGAGGTGCTGGAAAGGGGGGGAGGCGAGGAAAACTAAGGCTAGGGGGAGTGGCAAGGTGTCGTCGTCTCATGGTCTAGTTTCATCTACCAAAGAAACTAGGGACACGTGGGAATTTGGGAACATATGTTAGGAGAATTGTTTAGAGGTAGCTAAGAAAGAGGTTGAAGAGGTGGAGACAACAATTCGAGCTCAATTCCTAGTGACCCCTGATGCCCAAATTTTGGAGGAGGTTCAAAATTGGGTGAAGGACCTATATTACTCACGTACTCAGGACATGAAATATTTCAAGATAGATGAAAATTATTGGATTGTGAATACCTTGGTAGCCCAATATCTGGATAAAAACAAAGAGGAGCGACAAGCTATTCTTCATACTATTTGCATCTTTGAGAGAAATTTTGAAGCGATGTGTCAAATAGTGTTTGGTATAAAGATCACTATTTCTCTTGCAGACGGTAAGGCATACAAAAGTAAACAAGGGGAGGGATCCTCAAGTTTATATGGAACTAGGGCCAACCCAATTGTGCTAGACATTGATTCCTAGTCTCTAGATACATCCTAGGAAGAAGATAAGGATACATATTTGATCCTAAAGGTGGCGGTGGAGGAGAAACCCCAATCTCCAATTGTTTGAAATTCAGTTTGATTATGTTTTCTTGTTAGTTTCTATTTGTATGGATAGTTATAGGTTTTTATCTCAATTTATTTTCCTTTGTGGTAACTTTATGGTAAAAAACTCAAGTATGTTTTGATATGAAAACACCGATGACTATCACTAGGCAGTGGATTTGGTTTCTATCATGGCAGATCCCCTCTGGATTTTGATGTAAATCTATTTCCCCCCACGCTTGAATTCGACAAAGAATGGGATTCATTGTAGAGCCAGAAAACCAACACTCTCATCTTTTTAAAATTTTGGTTCATTTTTTAATAATTGTTTTCTTTTTAATTTCATTTTTTTTATGTTTTTTTTTTTAATTTAATTTTTTATTTAATTGTATATATTTGTTTTTTTTAAATGATTATTTTTAATGTCCCTGAGATTGGGTGACAATGGTTGGGGCCCAGGACACCCATGTGGCCACCAAGTATCCAACCCACCATGCATAATATGTCCTTCAGAGGGAGAGAGATCGACGAGGTTTTAGACGAGCGAGGTGGTGGATGCCTTGTGACGAGAGGAACACATCACCCCTCTTCCCAATATTTGAAATTAGGAATGCTATGGATCTTGCACTGGAGAAATAATGGAGGCGGGAATTAAATGGCGGAAGTATAGAGAGGAAAGGGGTGAATTATAGTCTAATAGAGGCAATTTAGGGTGATATTGTGATGATGAGAATGTCGAGTGGTAACATGCTATTTCTCAGGTATTGGATGGTCAAAATTGGCTTGGGTGTAAAGGATGGCCCCAACATGATAGCTTGGGATGGTTCATAGGGGAGAACCCGACACATCCGACAAGTAATATTTATAGCCCCTCTATGGTTCTATTGTACAGACATTGGGATACGCTAAAGGGTTGGGCATTGGGACTCACTCATGTTTTAAGCTTACATGAGGGATTGAAAGGGTGTAGTATTTCGAGGAGAAGTCTCTGGGAGCTCTTTGGTCGATTCCCAACTCTGGGATTTATGCCGGGTCTGTGGGTATTGTGTTCACATTTCAATTCCAGTCTCTATTTGTGTTTTCTCTCAGACCTCAACATGGCAAGAGGTGCTGGAAAGGGGGGGAGGCGAGGAAAACTAAGGCTAGGGGGAGTGGCAAGGAGTCACCGTCTCATGGTCTAGTTTCCTCTACCAAAGAAACTAGGGACACGTGGGAATTTGGGCACATATGTTAGGAAATTTTTTTAGAGGTAGCTAAGAAATAGGTTGAAGAGGTGGAGACAACAATTCGAGCTCAATGCCTAGTGACCCCTGATGCCCAAATTTTGGAGGAGGTTCAAAATTGGGTGAAGGACCTAGATTACTCACGTACTCAGGACATGAAATATTTCAAGATAGATGAAAATTGTTGGATTGTGAATACCTTTGTAGCCCAATATCTGGACAAAAACAAAGAGGAGTGACAAGCTATTCTTCATACTATTTGCGTCTTTGAGAGAAATTTTGAAGCGATGTGTCAAATAGTGTTTGGTATAAAGATCACTATTTCTCTTGCAGACGGTAAGGCAGACAAAAGTAAACAAGGGGAGGGATCCTCAAGTTTATATGGAACTAGGGCCAACCCAATTGTGCTAGACATTGATTCCTAGTCTCTAGATACATCCTAGGAAGAAGATAAGGACACATATTTGATTCTAGAGGTGGTGGAGGAGGAGAAACCCTAATCTCCAACTGTTTGAAATTCGGTTTGAAATTCTTGTTAGTTTCTATTTGTATGGATATTGATAGGTTTTTATCTCAATTTATTTTCCTTTGTGGTAACTTTATGGTAAAAAACTCAACTATGTTTTGATATGAAAACACCGATGACTATCACTAGGCAGTGGATTTGGTTTCCGTCATGGCAGATCCCCTCTGGCTTTTGATGTAAATCTATTTTCTGTATATAATACTTTCTTCCCTAGTATGGTTTCCATTTATGTTCATGGTGGAATTTTCAATCCCAATAAAAACACTTGAAACACCTTTGTAGGGATCTCAACGAGAAAAAATGGGTATAGAACCTTGTCTTATGCTTTAAGCCCTAAACTAACTAACTACAAAATTAGGTTAATTAGTTAATTGAGGTAGTGGAGCATTTCCAATGTAGGAGTACCACAATTCCATAGATTGTGACAGGGTTAATTTTAAAATGAGCCTTAAGTTATTGGTTTATTTCAGCTTGTAATTAATATCAAATTTTATGTTTAAAATATAACAAAGATCATTGTTATGATTAAAAATTAGATACAACTATAATAAAAGAAAACCAAGTGTATAAATGAATGCAATAATTGATGAAACCTTGTTTTGACATCCTTTTACTGTGTTTTTTTGTTTTTCTTTACATCCTTTTTCCATGATTATTGATCTTTTCCTGACCAAAGACGCTACATTTTCCTAAAGGTATTCTTTCATTCATAGTTTGGTGTTTCATTGAGTATTGTTAATGTATTAGGAATATTTTTGTATCCTTTTTATCTAACTTGTAGGTTTAAGAACTGTTGCAGATCGTGCTACATATTATAAATGTTATAGATCCAGGTTTCAACCTATTGGTTCCCATTGTTGCAAAACCACTGCTATAGATCCACAAGTTCCAACCACTACATTATGAGATCCCATTGTTGTGGAACCACTGCTATAGATTTGTGAGTTCCAACCATTATATTCTTTGATGCCACATGTTCAATTGTTGAAGAGACATGACCCCATCATATTTCTATGAAACCTATGAATGTCGTGTTAGAATGTTTTAAGTGCACGATCCCATTTTGAAGTAAATAATGACATCAATTTGGTTATTAATTCTACTATTTGGTTAGCGATGCCGCTTGCTCTACAAGCTAGAAGTTAGGAACTTAATGTTCAATTATTTTGTAAATATTCCAAAACTCTGTTTCATAAGCAGCTTGAGAATCTCTGATTCTTAAGCACGCTATAGTTAATAGTGTTAATGAAACTACTACATCATATGCTTATAAAAACAATGTCTACCTCGATGTGAGGGGGAGACGAAATATACCACTTGTTGCAGATATTTTTCTCTAATACAGTTCACTCAATTTTTCCTTCGTTTATCTTTGTGCATGAATTGAGTAGAAATAGTTCTAAATGTTGAGTTAATACTTATTTGTTGAAGCTTCCTAGCACCTTGGTCTAAAGAGGAAGGGGCCACTCTAAGGGGATAGGTGCTACATTACTTGTTATTGTGTAATTAGTTCCAATATTGTTCATAATTTTGCATTTTCAAGCTTGTTGTAAATTTAATGAATGTATATATAATTGCTACTAAAAATTTAGTGTATTTATGCATAACATTAAACATATGTGTCTGTTATTGATCTTTGAGATGTGGATTACAATTGTTTTTCAGTTGTTATGCTTTCTACTTTCTTTACTATAATGCTATGTTTCCCATAACTATAATTGGTTTTCTAGATTAGATTAGAATAACATGGTAGAGTTTGGCTTATAAATAAATTCTTGAGAGCTGCATATATTTTGCACAACACCTCGCAAGCGTACAAGCCCTAGGTTGATATTTAAATGAACTAACAAGATAATATACTATGTTCAAAATCAATAAGGTATTTAGGAAGCCTATCATTTTTCCACCGTTTTTAGGTAGGTGTTAAATAATTAAGAAGTTTTTATGTTGAATTAGATAACACATGGTACATGGATTTGCATTGTAGGAATTGTCAACAATCCTCCTTGTAATATCTCATACATAGTGTTTTGCATGTAGATTAGAATCATATAGTTTCATGAATAGAGCTAGAAGTCCAAGAGCACGAGCACATTTTCATGTTTCACTAAGAACCCCCAAAAATACTAATGATTTTGGAGGTAGATCGAGAGAAGGTTCAAGGGTAAGATCCAATACTCAACAAGTTGAAAGGAGGAATCCTACTTTTAAGCCTGTAGAAGAAGCAAAATTCATTCCTCCCACTGAAGTACTAGTAAGAACAAAAGAGTTAATTAATGGTCATCCAGAGTTAGTTTCTCAGTAGAATCCATTCCTCGAGTCAGAATATTCTAAATGATCAATTTCCTCTCATGAATAGATAACAAAAGAACTGCCATCTCTTGTGGACCCTCTGCTAATCATCATGGCAGACGAGGAAGGATCTAGTTCTAACCAGAGTGATAATATTACCTTTGAGTTTCCAATTAGAGACCTTGGAGAAGAGGCACCAATAAAGAACATTTCTCCTCCATCTCAACCTAATTTTGATGGTTTGTCTAGTGAAGATTCGAACACCTTCTTTTTTTAGTTCAATGTCCTTTGCAAGAGATATGGCTATACTATGAATGCCCAAAGCTGAAATTATTTCCCGCCACATTAAAGAATGCATCACTCTGTTGGTTAATGGGACTTGGTGGGAAAGTAATTTTCAGTTGGGGTGAGATGAAGCAACCTTCCTAAAGAAATATCAATACTATTTCAAGGCAATATACCTTCGTGAACAAATATTTGAGATGACTCAGAAAGAGAACAAGAGTTTGCAATACTATGCGGAAAGGTTCTAATATGATTTGCAAAGGTCCAAACAAAACAAATTAGACAAAGACACTTTGCAAACTATCTTGATCAAAGGTATACAATATGAATGTCTTGACCTCTTGAATCTAATGGGAGGAGGAGACATTTCCCAAGTGGGTTATGATTATATCTATAAGTTATGTAGAAGATACTCATGTGGAAATTCAAAGATATCAAGTCATCTAGAGGAGGAGTTACTCATGCTGAAATCAATGATTTAATTGAAATTTTTTAAACCGACATTCTTAGTTCTTTAAGCTCACAATTTGACACACATTAGATTAAGAATAAATAGGAAGAAGGCTTTATTTAATGGAAATACCTTTTTAGGGTTTTACTCCCGAATGGTTAATGACGTGACTATGGGAATAATCAACATGAGACCTTATTTTAGACCAGCCCCTAACTACCTCTCAACTATTTAAAGGAGAAGGATAACGCTTTTACGGGGTTGGTTGTTGTGTGTGAAAGGGATCACTTGTGATAGATCATTGATAATTGTGCTTGTGGAGTTTTATCTTCGGATTAGTGACCCTTGGAAAAATCTATTTGAGAGAGAGTAGGAATTTCCATATCGCTTGGTGGCTAAATGGGACTTGGATACACCAAACCCTATAGGTGGTGTACATTCTATACCTAGATGAGTGGGGACGTTACAGGTATATAAGATTGTTGATCCATTTCCATGTCTCAACCTTGTACTGTATGGTTGAGTTATATTATGCATAAGATCTCTCCTTTAATCACAATCCATAATCCTCCACATCCCGCACAAGTCCATATTTCCGCACTACTTCATGGAACAATTATACACTTTCAACACTTAGTCATTTTTCTGACTTGCATTATGCATAGAAGACTTGCATTAATATCAATATCCATGCCCTGCATCAATCATACTTGTTTGCACTTTGCATATGTATTCACTTTATGTTTCTTGCACAAGAGAACACTCAATATATTTTTTAATTTCATTTCGTGTGGAGAACTCAACACATTACCATTTCTTTGCAACACTTCCTCTCTATATTAACATTTCTCTGCAATACCTTTTCCCCACATTAACTCTTCCCGCATAACCCCTCTCCCTCTCTCTCGCATAACCCTATACTTACTCAATTCCTGAATTATGTCTCATGTAGAGAAATTGACACAAATCCATTTCTCCACATGACTTTCGCTCTGCATTAAGTCCTCCCACACGAGTCATTTCTTTGCATGACTTTCTCTCCGCATTAAGTCCTCTCACGTGACTCATTTCTCCACATGACTCATTTATTTGCATGAATCACTCCTCCACAAGACTTGTCTCTCTATATTCCTACCACACTAAATGTCCCATACTTAGTATATTTCCTACTAGGAAGCCTTTCATGATATTCATTCTTGAGGTAATTTATGGTGCATTTATGATGTCCCTATTCACAAGGAAAAGGAAGTTGTCAAAAGTAATTGAGTCTCAATTGTCACATTTTCCAAAATATCATTTGCTTATGAAAGATAATTACTATTAATAGTTCACATGCATTATGAAGGAAAGTGTACATATTGAAAGGATGTTTCATTAAGAACTATAAATGATCTTAGCCTCTTATTAGTTAAGCTTCGTAATTCATATTAATAACCTTCACATATATCAAATTATATTCAAAAGAGTGGAAAAGATGGAAACTAGAAAAAAGAAGGAACCTTTTTGCAGAGATATTGTCAATTCCCTTGCTTGCTAGAACAAATTTTTTCACTGATCGACAACTTATCATTGGTATTCCAAACTCACTCCTTAGCAAAAACATGCTAATGATATTTGGACAACTAATCTAGCCAAGGTTGGTTGTATGTCTAAAGCTTTCAATTTTAGAGAAATAGTTTCTTGGTACACAAGTAGATTTGACTCGAATAACAAAATGATTCAAATTGTTGTTGAAGGGAGGAATATCATTCTATTAACTCTAAATGTATTTAGGAAAATGATGTGACTCTCCACTCCAAACAAAATTCTCAGGATTTCGAATGCTAACTCTTTTTTGGATGCACAAGGTGGTGGAGTGAACTTGTTGAAGGACTTCCTAGCACCATATTTTGCAATGCTAACATATACAAATCATATTGACAAATGCCTGTTATATGAGCCTTACTAGGATTTTTCTTGGTAGATGAAATGAAGCTTGGGGGGCATGTCTCCATCCTTTGGAAATCATGATAGATTTAAGCCGCTAACTTTTCAAGTTGGGGGAAAAGTACCAACCACCCATGGGTATCAATTGAAACCTTTGGACGTTATGTTGGGAAGAAACCTGTTGATGGGGTATCATACTGAGCTTAGTCTTTGTTCTTTCTCGTGCTTGTACCTATGTACATCATGTTGGAGTTAAGCCACTATATTTTCAAGATGGGGACAAAGTACCAACCACCCATGTGTATCACTTGAATCCTTTGGACATTACATTGGGAAGAAACCCGTTGATGGGGTATCATACTGAGCTTAGTCTTTTTTCTTTCTCGTGCTCATAAATACATGAGAATAGGTTACCGGTATCAGTATTTGTTCTTTCTCGTGCTCGTAAATACATGAGAATAGGTTACCAAGTATACTTTTATCACTTTTCCGGACTCCAAAATCTATACGAAAAATGAACTCTTTAGAGTCTCCTTTAAGCTCTTTTTAGACTCTCTATACATGAAAAGATTGCCGAGAGAGATTGTCTCCTTTCACGCTCATTAAAAGGATCTGAAAGGGTGTCTTTCAAGTGGTAGTTTACCCCTTTTTCAACCTTGTAAGACTAATTGCGAAAAAGGAATACTCTAGTCAACCTTGGCTAGAAGAGTTCTCCCTTGTATTGTTTTACACTTTTTCGAGCTTGGGAGACTAAATTTACGAAAAAGTCTCACTTGAAGTTGTCTTTAGGATCTTTTCAGACTCTCTAAGCATGAAAAAGACATCGAGGTTTCCTTCTTTGGACTTGTAAAACATGCATTGAAGGACCCATACAAGAACAAACCTTTCCTTTTTCAGGTTCGTTAAACATTTGAAGACGGACTCATCGAAGATCAGCTATACCGAGCATTTGTTATCATCCTCGAGCTCATTTAAAAATAAAGAGGTACTCACCAATCATGGTGGGGGAAAAAAATGAGGGAAGTGGCTTAATCTTTTGAAAGTTTAATGACAACTATTTGTTATCGCCCTTGAACATATCACCTGTTTACATCTCATCTTATAGTTGGGTAATCTGCTTGTCTACGAGTCATACAAATTCTATGTGTAGTCATACTTTTTTGTTCCAGTTGGAAAGTGCTCTGATTAGCATCACATTATGTTCTTGGTACTTGTTGAGTCAACGCTTCCAAGTCACTTGTCATGCTTCCAATGTTGAAGGGAAGTTACGACTTAATCAACCATTCTGTAGTATCTCATTCCCGTGTCAGTCCGTCCTCATTTGACCTATCATCTCATATCACTATCCCATGTCAATTTTGTGTTGATGATGGGGGATACATCAAGGCCCTCCTTCGAGGAGTCTGTTCTTGTTGACTTCAACACATTATCTAAGAATTAGACTTAGAAACCAACTGGTATCTTGGTACCTGCATGCCTCAATGACATGTTTCCTCGCTTTTGACAGTGGGTTTACATCATTGACCTATGATCGAATGATTCCGTTGATGTTCGACTATAGCTCATTCATTCACATTCACTGGAATGTACTAGGGTACCTTGGGATTCATTGTCACCAATGGTGATTTCCCTCGCACTTGTTAACAATATACATTAATGATGGGTAATCAAGTGGTTTCTACCATGTTCGACATCAAAACATCTATTCATATGGTTAGAATCGTACCAGTTCGTGATCGGGATGAAGACTCTGGTAATCTTTTAGGCACCTACTAGTGTTATGTGCCTAGCCCAGGTTGTGATGGAGAGTACATTGTCACATAGATCCACTTTGTATTGGTCCATGGCTATGTTGTTGTCATATAATATCTCCACTGTGTAGTTTTTCATGGCTATGACCTGATTCAGTGATGGAGGTATGGATCCATGTTGTATGTTTGGTGGCCATATCCTTAGTCAGTGCTTTCATGGATGCATAATGTATTGGTTGAAGACCATGCTTTAAGTCCATTTTGTACCCAACATGGGTATTCCTACCTCAGGATGATTCATATATATGTTGTTTGATGTTTGTTTTCACCTTCCATCCAACTCTCCTATTCCAACACCCCTTGGCGCACATAATTTTGTAAAGTTTTTTGGCCATCAATTTATCTTATGAACTCACATTTTAGGGGGCATCTGTTACACATCAAATTTCCACACTACTAAGTGGCACACTTATGTATCATATTCTACTAAGTGTTTCACTTATGTATCACTTATGTAGGTGTCGATTTTCCACATTCCTAAGTGTCGCACTTATATTCTACTAAGTGTCATAATTGAATGTTGCAACTCCATCATCATGTGGAAGTGTTGGTCATCTTCCCTAGATAAATTGGGGGTGAAAAAACATCACATGGAGGCATAAATACACTCTATCATCATGTGAACATGTCTATCATGTTCCCTAGACAAATTGGTGAAGAAAAATCATCATTTGAAGGTCGAAAAACCGCTTTTTCCCTTGAGTTTTAAGCCTTGTTTGAGCACTGACGCCCCCCTGTCCATGTATGGGGAGCATTAACATTCCCTAGTCCACTATGTGGGAGCCTTAGTAATGCTCGATGACCAGTGTTGGGGGAGCGTTAGTCTTGTTGGAGCTAACCCACCTTTTTCTATGGGCAAATCCCGAGATACTCTTGAGTGGTTATGGTCGAGGGATGAATCATGAGCTGCAGTCATCCATATTCCCTCCATTTTTGGTACTAAATCCTAACGTAAGGAGTGAGGATCTATACCATTCCCTTGATTTTCTATGGTGGTTAATCCTCCCAATTTTCTATATAAGCAAGGCCATTCAAGTTCTTGAGGAGAGAAAATATTGAGAGTATGAAACCTCTTTTCTCGAGACATTCAGAGATAGTTCAGAAGAATTTTCATTACCATCAGGCGGTGTACAGAGGGGTTTGGAAAGGATAATCTTGGAGGAAATCTTGCATCACATCAACATGGTTGTAAGTATCGAATGTTCTTTCATTAATACAACTTGGCCTATTTCCCCATTCTTGTCTTGCTTAAATTAATTTATGAATGTTTATACTTGTTAGCTTAGTTGGATTAGTTCTTTATCTAACGTTGCACGAGTACAAGAGAAGGGTTAATTTTCTTTTTGCAGGAAGGTTGCAAGAGTGGCTTCTACATTCAATAGCATGGATTGAATCCGACATTGGAGCAACGAGGACAACCTACAGGAAAAAGGTTAGATCTTATTTATTTTCTCCTTCTCCTTAACTTTCATGCATAAATAGGTAAGAAAGAGGGATGTTAGTGTCCACTTGTTCTCTTCTGTCCTAGACCGAAGAAAACCCGACTAGGGGGAGTTCAACATGTCCACATGGTGAAATTTCTCACAACAATATTATCACATTTTTGGCATTCTTACTTTGCTTCAAAAGCATGTTTTTTGTTTTACTTGTGAACATTCTTGTATATTGTTGTACATAACATCTTAGATAGTTTTCCATTTTATTTTAGCTATATATATTTATTTTTTTACAAATTTGATGTTTCTTTTGCATTTAATTTCAACTTGCAATTGTTCTATTTATAGTTGTTGCATTCATTTATGCACTTAGTTTTATTTTATCACAAGTATAATTTATTTTTTAACTCAAAACAATATTCTTTGTTTAATATCTAATATTAATTAAAGGCTTAAATACACAACTAAAATCATCTCCCTCACAATCTGAGTCCGAATACTTGTAAGGTGGAAGGACCCACTAACTTAGCTAACTAATTAACCTAACTTTGTAGTCAATGAGTTTAGTGAGTTTAGGGATTAAAGCATAACCTAGGTTTCCATCCCCATTCCCCCCCATTGAGAGCCCTCCAAGGGCATTTCAAGAGTTGTTGTTGGGATTGCAAATTCCACCATCAAGACTAGTTATTTCAAACATTAACCAAGAAGGATGATGCCTAGAGTAGGGACCAAAGAAAAATAGTCTTTTCGGGCACAATAAAATATTTCCACATGGAATGGAGCCAAACTATCCATGTAACTTTCTTAGTGCCAAGTCTCAAAATCTTGGTTAACTTGGTGTATATCATATGTCTATCTCTAATCCATTGATAGACCTAAACTAGTTTATATTTCATGAAGGCATTAGACCCATTCAACTTTAGTGTTTCCACCATGCCACCAATGCAATGACACACAATTTAAGAAACAACTTACATCTAATAAAATCATGAACCCTCTTGGGAATACCCTTATTGATATTAGAGAGATACAAATTCATCCTTCAAAGTTTTGCAAGGATTCCAATGATGGGAGATGCCATCACAAAGGTCCATGGCTCACACAATACCATTCCAAAAAGTCTCTTAGACAAGAAACACAGAGATTCAACTAGAGATTTTCCTTCAAATATAACCGAAAGAGACCATCAATGAAGTGGTGATTAAAGGACAAGTGAGACCTTAGGGAATCCCACTACCAACTTAAACATCATCTGATTGCTTCCTATGATTTTCAAATGCTTTAAGCCACAATTATGCCCTAAAAATGAACCTTTTCCGAAGTTAATAGTAAAGTTTGAAAGTTGAGATTCAACCAATTTTTTTTCTTAGTGGGGCTATGTGAAAAATGCAGTTGCATAAGAGGACCTTACATTTTTCATATCCTGCTATAACCTTATTAACCCACTTGGAATATAGGGACTAGGTTGGACAGGTTGGCCCAAACAATGGATACTTGGATGATAAAAATGGTTAGGAAGATCATTAAGGGATATTGTTGTAATATGAAAATTAGCATGTGAATACTGGTCTTCCCATATATCTTTGACTAGATGAGTGATCTGTTCTTTGCATCATGTTCTTTGGTGACATATGTGTTAAAATTGAAAATTCAATTGCAATTGTTTTCAAAATCTATATCAATTGGTGCACAATATTCTATCCACATATACTCTACATTGTTAATGGAAAGCTTGAGTTTTGAGCGCCCTATTTCAACTTCAACATTTTCTCCTCCATGCTAAAGATGATATGCATGTCTTCCGTCCAAGTTTGTATGAGTAGTACCTTGTAGATGTGACCTTTGATGTCCATGATTTGAATATAATGTCACTATACAAACTATTTGACTTTAACTATGACATCCTTCATTAAGTCTTCAACCATTTTTGGACAATCATCATCCATGATAAGAAAACAACATGGAGTGGCCAATGGCGTGAATTTGATTTTTTCCTATAATGTTGTAGTGATATGTTGGTGTTGGAGATTTAATCTACTATAACATGAGGGCCACTAAAACAAATAACACATAGGGTATTTGATTTGATGAATCATCATATCGATTGCTTGGCACAATGATGTCCTTATTAAATTTAACTCATATAAGGAATTCAAAACATAAAATTACTTTATTTAAGAATGGATGATCATTATCCAAGGAGACAAGTGATATGACCCTGAGGGGGGCATATATTTATCCAGGTGGTTATTGGTGGCCACCCACCTATTCCAAATTCCACTTGGCTCATATTGACAGTTTTCAGTTCAACACTTTTCTTTGTAATGGTGACATCTCTTTGTAATTGCGAGTTCTGCACTTCTGGGGTTTTATTGAAGCCCTACACAACATCCAGGTGGATATTGGTGGCCGCCCACATATTCCAACTGGATTATTTTGGCAGTTTTCATGTCAATACATCTTTCTGTACTTCCGGGGCCGTTTTGAGGCCTTAAACAATGTTTTTTGGGCTTGCCACAATCAACCTAAAGAAAAAGTCAAAGTTTGATGGTGTAATGTGTAGTTCACGAAAACAAACTTTCCAACGGGCTATCACACTCCTAAAACAAAGATCATATGAAAAAGTTACGACCCCAGGAAGTTGATGTACTAACTTACCCCAATGGGGCTCACATGACTTTTGGCGCTTTATCTCCTAGGGTTAGGTTTTTGGATGTCTAGGGTTTTGACATTCATTTTTATTGTAAAAATGCCTTCAGAGCCACATTGTACTGATCTTCTGGCGAATGAGCGTAGCCGTCACATCTCTTCTCAGAGATAAGCTGCCACCATTCTAGCGAGTTCATTCACTCTGTATTTTTACAATCTCTGTACATTTCTTTCATTAATAGAAATCCTGTATTGTTGTATTTCTCTGTTTCTGGAAATATTTGTGTGTATTTCATTGTAATATCTCTGCTTTCATTTCGTTCCAAAAATAATCTGGATCCGTAGTATCACAGAGCAAGCTGCTCTTGATCATTTTCAGTGCATTTCCCCAACGAGGTCCGAGTATAGCAAGTTGGGTCTCGAGCTTGTCTCTCTTGAGGACAATCACTCTCGCACACCCAAGAAACCCTCCATGGTGGAAGAAAAGAAAAATGACGGAGTAGAAGATTCTATTAACCTGTTTCTTGAGCAAGCTCTCGCGCGATAGAGAGATGAAATGATGGAGATTTTTTCCCACATCCTTCAACGCTTGCTGATAGCAACAGGTGCATCTTCATCAAGCGACCACTTTGGAGGAACCTCTCCCTTCAAGGTACAAGTTAATTTTTATATTCCCATATCTGAAGGTCAGATAGATGTGGATGCCCTAGAAAAATGGTTAAACTTGCTAGAAGGTTATTTCTCTGTTCACAATTTTTCTTCTAGGTAAAAGATCACCTTCACAATCCTCTAGTATCTCTCGCATGTCAAACATTGGTGGGAAACTTACTGGGAGCAAAGTTCCACATAGGAATCTGGAATATATGGGGCCAAGCCCACTTGGGATTGTTTTGTGGATGCGGTCAAGGAACGATATTACCCTGTTGATAACTATGAAGACTAGTACATGAGATGGACCACACTGCGGCAAGAGAGGGGCCAAACGGTGTCGGAGTTCACAAATACTTTCCATACCTTGTGCACCAAGCTGGGTATCAAAGACTCCTAGCAACATCTAGTTCTAAAATACCATGGGGCTCTGCATAGGTACATCCAAATTGAAATGGATTTCCTAAACATCTCATCACTGGGAGCTTCTTATCGATATGTTGTCAAAATCGAGCAGAAATTTAGGCACCAGAACAAATGGGAGTTTGGTTCTGCAAATCCACAACAGCCAAAGCATAATAAAGACGAACCTAACCAACAACCTCCTAATAACCATTCCAAGACACAGGAAAAGAAGTGTAAGGGAAAACGAAGAATGAAACTGGGAAGTGGTGCGACTTCCACAAAATCCTCTAGCACAACACTAATGAATGTCGCTCAAAATAGTCAATGGTGGCCGAGATCAAAGACAAGGAACTGAACCCTGATTCAAAATCTGATCTAGAAAATAACGAAAAAAGGCAGATCATCGACGCAGACCCCACTGCTACTGTCGCGACCGCAACAATTCAACCATAAGAACCAGCAGATCCTGAAGAGGGGGAGCGTCTCTTCCATTCACAGATGTGGGTGAAAGGGAACCTGTTGCAATTCATTGTTTATAGTGGAAGCCAAAATAATATCATCTCAGCTGAGGTCGTCAAATAGTTGGGTTTGTCGACAACACCACATGCACAACCTTACAACATCGGGTGGCTTCTCTAGGGACGAGATCTCCATGTCATCCAACAGTGTTTCCTGTCCTATGACATCCAACCCTTCAAGGATGAGGTAGTGTGTGATGTTTCCCCTCTTGATGTCTGTGATGTTGTTTTAGGCCAACCATATATG
This sequence comes from Picea engelmannii, assembly GCA_009831015.1. NCBI lineage: Eukaryota > Viridiplantae > Streptophyta > Pinopsida > Pinales > Pinaceae > Picea > Picea engelmannii. The sequence goes on along the minus strand of ML786492.1, from coordinate 35,737 downwards.
TGGAAACACCATGCTATTTATGAGTCTCGACCCTGTAGTGTCATTATTACTCTGGGGAGTCAGATTTATAGGTTACCAGAGGTAGTTTCGACTATTGTTCCACCAAAAAAGTGCTACGAGGTAATCTCTCATACTGCTAAATTCAACCTCTTCACAATCTGTTCAAACGATGAACAAAAGGCCACTGCAACCACTGCAACCTCAACACCTTCTATCCAGCAGAAGTAGATTGCAGAAAGGAAAGAAAATATTGCTTCTTCACCTACGATGGTGCCTACACAATGCAATCTCAAGCTAAGATACAACAAGTTGGTGGAACAGATTCAACCCCGCCAACAACAGGTTCGTGAAAACCTTCCATAGACCAAGAAACACAACTTTTCCAGCAAGGCAAGCAACTCACTAAGCTTCAGATTCAACAAATGCTTTCCGCTCTTCCCTAGGAACTCAACACAATGGAGACCATTGCTTCCTAAGGGGGGAGGACTGATCTAGGTGGATATTGGTGGCCACCCACCAGTTCCAAATTCCGCTTGGCTCATCTTGATAGTTTTCAGTTCAACATATTTGTCTGTAATAGTGACATCTCTTTTTAATTGTGGGTTCTGCACTTCCAGGGTTGTCTTGAATCCCTACACAATGTACATGTCGATATTGGTGGCCGACCACCTATTCCAACTGGCTTATTTTGGCAATTTTCATGTCAGTACATCTTTTTGTACTTCTGGGGTCATTTTGAGGCCCTAAACAACGTTTTCTGGGCTTGCCACAGTCACATTGTTAACATAGTCTAATTTTGATAACACATGTGTATTTCTCGAAAAGACCTTTCCAACGGGCTATCACACACCTAAAACGGAGATAGTATGCAAAAGTTACGACCCCAGGAAGTTGATGTATTAACTTACCCCAACGAGGTCCACATGACTTTTGGCCCTTCATCTCCTAGGTTTAGGTTTTTGGATGTCTAGGGTTTTGTCATTCATGTTTATTGTAAAAAGGCCTTTAGAGCCTCATTGTACTGATCTTCTGAAAATGAGCATAGCTGTCACATGTCTTCTCAGAGATAAGCTGCCACCATTCTAGTGAGTTCATTTACTCTGCATTTTTACAGTCTGTGTACATTTTTTTCATTAATAGAAATCATGTATTGTTGTATTTCTCTGTTTCTGGCAATATTTGTATGTATTTCATTGAAATATATGTGTTTTCATTTCGTTCCGAAAATAATCTGGATCATATATGGGGTCAATGTGCATGTAATGGGGGAAAGGTATATGTAATATGGGATGGCATAATAAAGGGACCACATGTATAATGGGAGAGAATAAATATATATAGAGGTAAATATAGTCATTATTAGGATATGAACATATGATTTGGTTATGCGGTTGTACTAGGGTTATTTAGAGGAGGTTATCCTATTCTTTAAGGAGTTATTGTGTAATTGATCTCTACTTTTATCTCTTTGGAAGATGTGCTCGATGTTGAAATTTGATGTACATTGCGTGTTCTCTAGTTTATTACACTATCTTAAGGATTTGGTACATAACATTTGGTTTCAGAGTAAAGAAAATTATGCAACAACCAACTATCAATAATTAATACTAAAAATAATTTAGGTTGGATGGATGGATCATCATCAATGGTAGTAAGAGAGTAGGTATATAAGGAAATCATGTTACTTGGTTTCATCACATGTTAAACCCTTAACTACAAAACTTTGAAGACAAATATTTTTTAAGGAGGGTATTATCATATGACCCCAAGGGGGGCATATATGGGGTTAATGTGTATGTAATGGGGTAAAGGTCTACATAATAGTATCTAGCCGAATAAAGGGTGTACATGTGCAATAAGTGAGAGTGGGTATATATAGAGGTCAATAAAGCCATTATTGGGATATGAACATATAACTTGGTTATGTGGTTGTACTTGGGTTATCTGGAGGAGGTTCTCTTATGTATTAAGGAGTTATTATGTAACTTGTCTCTATTATCTCTTTGGGACTATGCTCCACATTCAAATTAAATGTACATTGTGTGTACTCTAGTTTATTATGATATCTTAAGGATTTGGTACATAATGACACGGGTTTGTGTGAGTTTTTGTATTGTCTTAGAGATGTCACATGTTTTTGAATGCACGAGTTTCAACTTATTTTTCATCTTGTAGGATTTTTAGTTTTCTTCGATAATGTTTAGTAGAAGATTCATATAGAGTGAATGCATCATCCACAAAGTTTCAAGATAAAATTTTGACCTCATTGACACCATTAAAAGTTTATCGTAACTCATGGTTGTCTAGAACAATGAATTTCTTACTCTATCCTAATGATTTGGTGGCATAGTTGTTGTAGCAACGATGGGATGTGTTGTCTAGATGTTCCCATATCCTTAAGAATTGGTTCATGTGATGTCATGGACATGTGTTTCCAATGAATCAATGGATTGATTACAATTAGACGTGATAGTCACCACATAGATGCGATTCAGATTCTTTGAATTCAAGCAATGGAGGAAGCATTTTTGCATGGTTTGCAAAAGACAAATATAATTTCATGTGGATACTTTAATGCAAAACCAATGATAGTGTGTCCCCATATTTCACATTGAAATCATCACATTATTCCTTTTTGACCCTAGTTCTGATTTTGCAATTGAAGTTGTGTATGATTTGGTAATTGCACTTAATTCATGTAGATGATGGCCCAATCTTGTGATGTGACAATATGCTATCCTAACATGGGGTGTTGTCTAGGTAGTTAAGGTTGAGGTGGCATGGTAAATTAGGGAGGAGGAATGGGTTGTGTGGGATACAATATAGTCAGAGAAATTTTTTGTTTTAGAAAAAGTTTATAGGGTTGGGTAATGGGTTGTGGGGAAGGGGATCAAAGTGAAACTGAAAGTTTTAGGGTAGGTATTTTAGTAAAGATAAAGTAGGCCTATGCCACATCTAGCACAAAAACGTTTGTTGGTTGTGTTTATAGGTATTATGGATAAAATATAAATTATGAAGTAATTTGTGACCACATACTTGGTTATAAAAGACTCTATAGTGAACATTCTTTAGGAATGGTTATGTCTATGATATCTACATAATATTTCTTATGTCTTTTAACAATGAGATAAGTAACTTGTTGCAATTACTAAAGTTATTTCTTGATGTCGAATAATGGTTAACATTTTAATGTAATACTTTCCAATGCAACATCATAATATTGCATAATGACCTGTAAGATATCCTAATATGTGCTTTGTTTCAGACCTTTCACCTTAAGTCTACTTGTAGGTATAAAACAATAGACTAATCACTTTATACACTAATCATATAGAATATCTATACCATTGTTCTCAAAATCTTCTCTAAGACTATAGTAAAATCATGTAATAAACTCTCCTTATTGTCAATGAATGTGTTTGAGTGTAGGGATGTCAGTGGATGGTTGCACAATCTCATTCCATTCTTGTAAGGGTTTTTCCTTAACTTATAGAAAAGTGGTAATTGTAGGTTGCAAGCATTCCCATTACTGAAGAGCATAATTCCAAAGGGAGGTCCAAGTAAATCTTCATTGGAATCATGTGTTCTATTGGACCAGTCATCACAGAGAAGGATGTGTGCTAAAGGAATATTCCTAACACCCCTCATCGGAGTGGCCATCAATAGAACAAAATTAGTGCTAAATTTAAGTGGTTGTGAAGGTGGCATATCAATCATATGAATCGTGAAACAATGATCACAAAGGTGCATGCAGGATAATGAGATAAGGGTGTCTCTATACCCAAATATGTACCATCCTCTACAGTTTGATTAGAAAAGCCTCAACTAATTATTATAGAACTACATGTAACTTTTCAAAAGATTTTGCATCTATTGGATCAGAATGGAAAAATATGAATTATACATAGATGAGAAATCCTTGAACTATTTAAGTAGAGTGACATCAGACTCTATATTAGGCTTCAAGTAATGTAGGAATAAATAACCAACTTCATCCATTGTTTTTATTTTTCATACCTAGATCCTAG
>ML786492.1:0-31609 GCA_009831015.1 Picea engelmannii | reverse complement strand
AATCTTGGAAATTTTGATATGATTAGATTTGAGTTGTTAGCAAAGATATTGGAGTTATTTATGACCTGATTTTTAGTTGTTAATTCTTAGCAAATGGTTGTAACTACATGAGAAATTTGTGGATCTACAATTATTTTTTGTTACAAGCAAGTTTGTGCATAAAAGAGAGTTCCTTGTCCACTCTAGGGAGGGGATTCTTAGAGGAATAATCCAATACATCAGGGGTTAGTTTTGTATGTTATAAATACAATTTATATTTCATATTATTAAAACTACACTTTCAACTCTAGATATGGTGTGGATTTAAATTTTTATAGTTCTATAGTTTCCAACAATGTGTTCTGGAGAAGGAAGCGCCCCCTTGTTCTGGTACATTGTTGTCCATTTTTATTTGTTGTTCATTTACATTTCTTTCATTTCACTTTGGATTCTTATTTTTTGTGTGACATTTAAACTTATTGTTGTGTGATATGCAGATATGTTTTCATAAGTGAATTCATTTAACTTCACTAAATACAAGAAGGCTTAAAACAGAGTATTGTTGTAACTAAGTTCAAATTATCAATTTGAAATAAAAGATTACAGCCTATTATTTGACAAGTCATGGCCTGATTGGATTATACGTTAGATTGCATATCACTACAAAAACAACCTTCTAAATTTATGACTTGCCTTTCATTATTGATTTTTGCATTTCCAGTTTGAGTGATCATTGATTAAGTGGTATTCTTCAAAAATACCAAATCATAGCATTGTTCTATAAACATTCAATTATTGAATTTAAATACTTAATGCAACCTAATTTCTTAGCATTCTTGGGTAAAGAAGGGTATAACTCAACAATGATATTGCAGTGGTTTTAAATCTTCATTTATTCTTGAAAAGTCATTTCTTAGTATAATTGTATTTTGATTTTTAGGCATATTAAAAACTACAAAGGAACTATTCTTGCATATACTATGCCCATCACTTCATAAGTAAATAGTAACTTTGGGTGACATATAAATGAAACATAATGTATAGCACATATAAATTTCCTATCACTCCTTTCACTAGTTATTGTTTATGACCAATTGAAGATTTCCTATTTCAAAATCACCTTAGGAATTGTGCTCTTCACTAGTGGGAATGCTTCCATCCTACACCAAGCATTTTTCAAGAAGTGAAGGACAAATTCTTCAAGAATGGAGTGAGATTGTGCAACCATCGACTGACATCCTTGTACTCAAACACATTCATTGAAATCAAGATGAATCTATTATAGTATTTGATTGTAATCTTAGAGAAGGATTTGAGAAGAGTGGCAAAGATGTTACATATATAGGATTAGTATATAAAGTGGTTGGTATATTCTCATCTATTTGTAATTCAACTTGGGGTAAAAGGTTTGGAGCAAAGCATGCATTAGGAGATCTTACAAGTTATCTTGTAGTATTATGATGGTGCATTGGATGGTATTATGCTAAAATATTAACCATTATTCAACATTGAGAAATAACTTTGGTAATTATAACAACACGATACTTCAAAAACTGCCAAAATCCATAATAAGTGTTTTGTAGTGTTGGACAATTGGTTTGGAAAAGTTGGTTGTCATTGATGTCAACCCTTGGAGAGTGATATTGGAGATTGATGTCAACCCTTAGAGATTGATTTCAAACCTTGGAGAGGTCCAAAGATGTTGGAAAATTGATTGACATTTGTATGATCAAGATTGATGATGAGTTAGTTGGGTACATTTGATGTAGTCTACATGTAGCCCCGGAGGTGTGGTTATGGGACCCGAAGTTTATTAAGGAATATGGACATGAAGGATAGTGAAATTGTATGTAAGACTATCATAGATGGATAGTACACATCGTTCCATTTCCGGTGATATGTGGAACGCCACGTGGTTCCTCACGGTTAGGGAGATATGGCCGTGTAAAGTTGGAAGCCCCGAAGAGTGGTCCAAAAGCCCCTAGTTGGTTACAAGTCTTATTCAAAGAGTAAAGTGGTTGCAACAAAAAATCCCTAGAGTAAGGAGAGAGGTTACTATTAAAAATTATATAAACACATCAAAGAATCTCTCATAAGTACACTCACATACTCACAATTGAATATCTATCTTGTGATTGTTATGGTCTAGTATTGTGATCTTTTAGCTAGTTTGTAACGACATTTTTCAGAAGTTGCGAAGGTTTGAAGTAGCGAAAGTTTCGGAGTTGCAGAAAACAAGTAACCCTAGTTTTCTGAGGTTATACGTGGGCTATATAAGGACATGTTGTGTACATACGCAAGTTCCAGAAGGACAGGTCGCATACATCTGCAAGCTACAAGAGGACAGGTCGTGGATCCGAGGCAAAGATTTGAAGAAGAATGGTTGGTTAAGTTGTAGCAAGGTTTGACTGTTGCTATAGGATCTGAGATGGTATGCTTTAGGTTTTCATGAGTAAAGGTATGTCTTTTATGTATTTGTTTTAGGCTTGTATATTGGATGGTATGGCACATGCTTAAGGCATGTTGATGCAGTGCCCCTACCTCAGCAGGGTCTGCTGACCTCCCGATCTATGGATCTTCTCAATATTCGAGTTGGAACAACTCTTCGATTCTCTGCTAAGATCTTCAAGAATTATCCACAGGTCCTTCTCACGAAACTCCTCCAGGGCGAACAAGCGCCAAGCGTAAGTTTCTCTCACGCGACCATAGGCTATGACCGCGCGCCTAACAAAAGGCATTTCGTGCTTCGGGACCTCGGGTGTTCTGATTCCAAGTCACCCAACTCTCTTGAGTCACGATCACCTGATTTTTGAATCCTCCCTAAGACCAAATCTGACGGTCCTGCGCTTTCCTCAATCGACGACTGTGATCGTTTCACAATTTCACGTTTCGTGACTTTGGGAGTCCACTTACCTCCGTTCTCTCGATCCCCGATTTCCCGATAGTGCTAGATCGATGGTCTAGTTCTTTCCTTGGATCAACGGTTGTGATTAAGTCTAGGTTTTGCATTTTACAACTTTGGGAGTCCCCTTACCTTCGTTCTCCCGATACCCGAAATACAAATGGTGCTAGATCGACAGTCCAGATCTTTCCTTGGATCAACAACTGTGATCAAGTCGGGATTTCATGTTTCGCGGATTTGACTCTTATGGAGTCCCTTCGACACTTAGCTGAATTCCAAATCTGTGCACTCCTTACAGCAGATTCTTACGTAAGATTTGGTTCTTGCAGGTGACTGTGCACACCTTGCAGCAGTCACTTTTCACTCGTTGCAAAGGGAAAGTTTCATGCTATCTCTTCTGAGCTTCGGAATCGAAACAGATCCCGTCACGCACTCCTTGCGTTCTATGTTCACACCTTGCACTCACTCAATAGAAGAGAAACAATTGAAACTTATACTAACATTCACAGTTTCATCCATTCATAACGAAATTCATTCATTTATGAAAACACAATAACAGAGAATTACAAACAGTAACAGTGCTATGCATTTGATTCAAATTTCCTCTGTCATATTCATTCAAAAGTAAATGGCTACAGCTAATATCAAAACAATAACTCAAAACTCAGAAAATTCCTACTAACTCGCAATAGCCTCATTTGGCCGTACAAAACCTCTATTTATCTCAAAGGGTCCTTAGGGTTCCCCCTGACTACTCATCTACTCGAAACGAAAACCTAACTTCTACCTAAGTTCGGTTACATTCAAGGCTAGGAGTGAAAACTCTCAGATCACTCGTGATCATCAGCTTCCAAGCGTTTGATCTTCTTCTGTTTTTCCAATCAGCTCCAAAAGATTCGCAGTAACTCCCAGCGTTTCAGATTTCGAAATGATCCCCGGGCATTGAGTTTTCCTACCACGTGTACTCGCTGATGATGCTCCTGCATCATACTCCCCTAGACAAAAAATTATGGACTCTTTCCCATGAGCTCCTACACCGACTTTCCATGCTTATGGATATCAGCTTCATTTTCCCAACTGGCAGCTTCTATTGGGTGTCCTTTCCACTTGAACAGATATTCAAGATGGGTCTTCCTCCTTGTCTTCTTGCTAATCCTCTGATTAATGATCTTCTCCATATGTGGTTTTTCTTCTATAGGCATTTGTTTCTCCCACTGAATATTCTCTTGAACTTCTGATCCCTCTGAGTCATATTCCCTGTAAGGGTACAAGTCTAAAACATTGAATATGGGCGATATGCCCACATCATCTGGAAGCTCAATCTCATAAGCGTTTGCACCAAACTTCCTTAATATGTTACATGGCCCTATCTTCTTCATCTTCAACTTGTTATATGTTCCCCTAGGGAACCTTTCTTTTATGATATGTGCCAGAACCTGATCTCCTACTTCAAATTGAAGTTCTCTACGATGTTGATCAACTCTACGCTTGTATTCTTGGATAGAGCTCTATAACTGTCCTCTGATCTGGCTATGGAGTTTTTGCATTTCTGCATCAAAATCTTATGCTCCAGCACTTTTGATCTCATTATGTTCTAAGTCTCTCAACTTAGATACTCCCCTGGGTTGCATTCCATACAGTATTTGTAATGGGCTCTTTCCAGTGCTTTTGTTTAGCGAGTTGTTGTATGCAAATTCTGCTTGTGGCAGAATCTGATCCCACTGATTATGATGCTCAGTGACCAGACTCCTCAATAAATTTCCCAAACTTTTGTTCACCACCTCAGTCTGTCCATCTATCTGAGGATGATAAGATGAGCTAAAGGACAGATCCATCCCCAACTTCTTCCACAGTGTTCTCCAAAAATGACCAACAAATTTTGTGTCTCTGTCTGGGACAATGCTTCTGGGTAGGTCGTGAAGTCTGACAACTTCCTTGAAAAATAGATTTGCAACATGTGTTGCATCATTGGTCTTCTGGAATGGGATAAAGTGTGCCATCTTTGAAAATCTATCCACCACCATAATTATGGAATCACATCCTCTTTGTTTTCTTGGCAATCCTAACACAAAATCCATGCTTATCGCATCCCAAGGCCTCTCTGGTATCAGAAATGGTTGATACAATCCAATGTGTTGTCGTTTACCTTTTGCATGTTGGCAGATTCTACATCTGTTCACAAATTTCATCACTTTTGTCCTCATACCTGGCCAATAGTATGAACTGCTCAACTGTGTGAATGTTTTATCATGGCCGAAATGTCCAACCAATCCTCCACTATGCTTCTCCTTCAAAAGGTTGTCCCTCATTGAACATTTTGGTATGCATAATTGATTTCCCTTGAATAGTAATTCATCTTGAATCATATACTATGCCCACTGACTCATATCTCTCAGCACAGGATTCGCGCATGCTTCATATGCCTCCTTGAAATCTGAATCATCACTGTACATTTCCTTAAGGTGTTCAAACCCCAAGGTCTTCACCTGAAATTCCTGCAGAATCAAACATCTCATGCTCAATGCATAAACAACTTTGTTAGCATTCCCAACAATATGTTTTATGAAAAAAGTAAAATTATGCATAAACTCAATCCACTTTACATGCTTATGATTCAATTTTTCCTGTCTAGTTATGAATTGTAAAGCTTAGTTATCGCTATACAAGACAAATTCATATGGGACAAGGTAGTGTCTCCACTTCTTCGGGGCTTGAATTATGGCATAAAATTTCTTATCATATGTGGAGTATTTTCTCTTAGTCTCATTCAGCTTCTCACTTAAATAGGCAACTGGTCTATTATCCTGGCTCAAAACTGCTCCAATTGCAACTCCACTTGCATCACATCTCACCTGAAACGTATTTTCAAAATTTGGCAAGACCATAATTGGTCATTCTGTTATCTTCTCCTTCAGTATATTGAAGCTCCTCTCTGCCTCCTCTGTCCATTTAAAATACTTGTGCTTCTTCTTCACTGTATCCATCATTGGTGCACAAATTCCACTGAAATCTCTGATGAACTTCCTATAGAAACTTGCTAATCCATGGAAGCTTCTTACCTCAAACATGCTTCTTGGTGATGGTCATTCTTTGATTGCTTTCACCTTTTTGGGATCCATCTTCAACTCATTTGAAGAGATCACAAAACCCAAGTAAATGAGTTTTGTCTTCATAAAAGAGGACTTCTTCAAATTTATCAGCAACTTCTCCTGTTGTAATCTTCTCATCACTAGTGTCAAGTGTCTCAAATGTTCCTCTTTAGTCTTGCTAAAGATCAGTATATTATCCAGATATACAACCAAAAATTTGCCAATGAAATCTTTCAGTATTTCATTCATCAACCTCATAAAAGTATTCGGGGCATTTTTTAAGCCAAATGGCATAACCTTCATACAAACCTTCATTTGTCTTAAAGGTTGTCTTCCACTCATCACCTTCTCTCATTCTTATTTGGTGATATCCGCTTTGAAAATCTATCTTAGAAAAGAAGTTTGATCCACTTAGACAGTCCATTAAATTATCCATTCTTGGCAAAGTAAATCTATACCTGATGGTGATCTTGTTAATGGCTCTTGAGTCTGTACATATTCCCCATCCTCCATCTTTCTTTGGACTCAACACAGTTGGCACTGCGCATGGACTCAAGCTCTCTCTAACCAACCCTTTGTCTAACAATTCTTGGACTTGGTTCTTTACTTCCTCATTCTCTTGAGGCATCAGTCTGTATGCTACTTTGTTTGGTAGACTTGCTCCTAGTATCAGATCAATATGATGGTTGATACTTCTGATGGGTGGTAATAAGTTAGGCAGCTCATCCACCACTATGTCAGCAAAATTATCCAACAATTCCCGAATTTCTTCAGGGAAATCATCCATTGTAGTACTTGTAAGGACAACTCTAGGTTTCCTCACCACAACAAACTACATCTCATGTCCTTTCTTGACTTCTTTCAGGAGTTCCTTCCCGCTCATGAGAAGTATGCTTGTGTTGGCTTCCTCTTTCACTTTATTTTCCTCTATTGGCAGCAACATGTGTGTCCTACCATTCTTCTCCAAGGTGTATGTATTCTTCCTCCCGTCATGAATGGAATTCCTGTCAAACTGCCATGGTATTCCCAACAAAATATGGAAAACATCCATGGGAATTACATCACATAGAATTTCATCTCTATATCCTCCTATTTTAAATTCAACCAAGCATTATTTAGTAACCATTACCTGGTGTCCTTTCTGCAACCATGAGACTTTGTATGGATTCAAATGTGCAGTTGTTTCCAGCCCCAATTTCTCCACCATCTCTATGGATACTAAGTTGTCAGTACTCCCACTGTCAATTATCACCTTGCAGACTTTGTCCTTAGTCTTGCAAGTTGTCCTGAAGAGATTATTTCTCTGCACTGGCTTCTCAACTTCTGCCTCTGGTTTTAAGAGAACTTTTCTCAACATCAGGGATGTTCCATCCTCTGCTCCTCCTGCTTCAACATTTCTTCTCTGTGCTTCCGAAATGTGAGCTTCACCTTCTCCTTCTTTCTTTCTCTCTGGACATTCCCAAGACTTATGTCCTGCCTTTCCACAGGTGTAACATATCACCTCTCCTCCTCTACCTCTTCCTCTTCCTCTGGAAGAACTTCTTCCACCATCCTGTCTTCCTCGGAAACTTCCTCCTCTTTCTGAGTGACTATGTGGTTTCTCAGTCTCATCTTTGGATTTGTGTGCCTTGTCTTGGGAAACTCCCTTGCCTTTGTTCGGAACTAGGCTTCTACCTCTGCCTTGTTGATTTTGTTTTCTGGCCAACTTCTCCTCCGCCTTCAGTGCAAACTGATAAGCATCCTCCATTGTCCTTACTAACATCATGTTGATCTCATCTTGGATTTCATACCTCAATCCATTTATATACCTGGCAACTTTTTCTTCATCCTTCTCTCTTTGTCCAATTCTGATGTTCAGCTTGTAGAACTCCTCTGTGTATTCTTTAACTGTCATACCCTTCTGTCTCAAGTTCTGCAATTTCATGAACAAATTGATCTGGTAATCTTTGGGCATGAATTTTGCCTTCAGCTTGGCTACCATTCCGTCCCAATTCTTTATCTTATGTTTTCCCTTGCTTCTCCTCTCAGCCTGCAGTTCATCCCACCACAGTGTTGCGTGTCCTTTGAGTCTGGTGACGGCATGTCTCACTCTTTTCTCACCCTTTTCTCCTCATTGACGTCTTGATAGTCAAAATATTTGTCCATGGCTCTTACCCAATCCAGCAGCTCTTCAGCATCCAAATTACCTTTGTACATTGGGACCTCTATCTTGGCTCTAGCTCCCAATCTAACAACCACTCTTAGAAAGCACTCTTTGGCAACATTCTCTCCTACAGCTTCTTCAACTTCTACTTCTTCCCTCTCTACATCATTGATGTCTCCAGCATTAGGTTCCCTCCTCTGCACTGCCTCCATTGCCTCTAATCTTGCACAAAGTTCTTGCATCTCCCTTTCTATAGCCCGATTGGCTAAAGGTTGTTCCACTCGTCTCCTTGGTGGCATTGTGTCAACTGTCTCTCACACGCAAAGTGTAGCTTCGAGTTGTATCATCTCCTTTATCTCCTTCGCCTGAAATATATAGATGAAAATCAACTTTGATACCACTTAATGCAGTGCCCCTACCTCAGTAGGGTCCGCTGACCTCCCGGTCTCTGGATCTTCTCAATCTTCAAGCTGGAACAGCTCTTCGATTCTCTGCTAGGATCTTCAAGAGTTATCCACAGGTCCTTCTCATGAAACTTCATCATGCGAACAAGCGCCAAGCCCAAGTTTCTCTCACGCGACCATAGGCTGTGACGGCACCCCTAACAAAAGGCGCTTCGTGCTTCGAGATCTCGGGTGTTCTGATTCCAAGTCACCCAACTCTCTTGAGTCTCGATCTCCCAATTTTTGAATCCTCACTAAGACCAAATCCGATGGTCCTGCACTTTCCTCGATCGACGGTTGCGATCGTTTCTAGATTTCGCATTTCGCGACTTTGGGAGTCCCCTTACCTTCATTCTCCCGATCCCCGATTTCCCGATAGCACTATATCGATGGTCCAGGTCTTTCCTTAGATCAATGGCTGTGATTAAGTCGGGGTTTCGCGTTTCGCGACTTTGGGAGTCTCCTTACCTTCGTTCTCCCGATACCCGAAATAGCGATGGTGCTAGATCAACGGTCCAGATCTTTCCTTGGATCAACGACTGTGATCAAGTCGGGATTTTGCGTTTCGCGTATTTGACTCTTATGGAGTCCCTTCGACACGTAGCCGAATTCCAAATCTGTGCACTCCTTACAGCAAATTCTTACGCAAGACTTGGTTCTTGCAGGTGATTGTGCACGCCTTGCAGCAGTCACTTTGCACTCCTTGCAAAGGGAAAGTTTTGTGTTATCTCTTCTGAGCTTTGGAATTGAAACAAATCTTGTCACGCACTCCTTGCGTTCTGTGTGCACACCTTGCACTCATTCAACAGAAGAGAAACAATTGAAACTTATACTAACATTCACAGTTTCATCCATTCGTAACGAAATTCATTCATTTATTAAAACACGATAACATAGAATTACAAACCATAACAGTGTTATGCATTTGATTCAAATTTCCTCTGTCATATTCATTCAAAAGTAAATGGCTACAACAAATATCAAAACAATAACTCAAAACTCAGAAAATTCCTACTAACTCGCAGCAGCCTCATTTGGGCATACAAAACCTCTATTTATCTCAAAGGGTCCTTAGGGTTCCCCCCGACTACTCATCTACTCGAAACGAAAACCTAACTGCTACCTAAATTCGGTTACATTCAAGGCTAGGAGTGAAAACTCCCAGATCACTCGTGATCATTAGCTTCCAAGTGTTTGATCTTCTTCCATTTTTCCAATCAACTCCAAAAGATTTGCAGTAACTCCCAGCGTTTCAAATTTTGAAATGATCCCCAGGCGTTGATTTGTCATGCCACGTGTGCTCGCTGACGATGCTCCTGCATCACATGTCTTGGAGGCCCTTGATGGTACATGATTTCATATGGCTGAGGTGACATTGTTGCATGCTTGAGACATACTCTTGGTACTTGGTATATGGTTGTTATGGTTCATTTTTAGAGGCACATATTTGTGATATTGGCATATACATGAGGCTTATCATATGGTGCATGGCATGATTGAGAGTGATATGGTATATAGTTGAGACATATCATGAGTGATATGGTATATGGTTGAGATACATTGTTGGTACATGGAATGGTACAAGTGTTGATGTACATGATTGATTTACATGGTTGATGTGTATGGTTGGCACATGGTTATGGTATAGGATTGGTACTTGGTATGGTGTTGATGTACATGGTTGATATGTATGGTTGGAACATGGTTATGGTATAGGATTGGTACTTGGTATACATGGTTGATGGTTAGGCATATGGTACATGTTGAGGTTCATGGTTGATGCACAATTTGGTACAGGTTGAGGTGCATGGTTGATGCATGGTTTGGTACAGGTGTTGGTACATGGTTGATGCATTTGGTATAGGTTATGGTACATAGGTTGATGCATGGTGCATGGTACATGTTGGTACTTGGTTGATACACATATCTTGTGATGGTATGTTAGTGATCTTGGTATGTGATTGGTAGAGGCATGTGTTGGTGATGTTCGACATCTATTCGAGAGGAGTCCTTGGTATATGCCATGTGAGAGGATCTGGTTGAGTATCGACAATAGTGACTAGTTGGACATGTTGATGTGACAGGTTGGATACAGTGACAGGTTGGATATAGCGACAGGTTACAGGTTGATGTGACAGTGGCATAGATAGTGGCAGTGATTGCAGTAGTGACAGTTGGTCTACACTTATATTTCAGGTCGGTAGGACGGGGCAAGGAAAGGGGGTTGTATCCTCCTTTTGGTTGGATCCGGAGAATCAAGGAGTTGGATCTTCCTTCAAGTTGGAGCCTAAGAACTAGACAGTTGTAGCCACCTTCCAGTTGGAGCCGAAGAACATAGGGGGTTGGAGCCAGAGAATTCAGGGATTTGTAGCTTCCTTCAGGTTGGAGCCTGAGAATAGGGGGTTGTAGCCTCCTTCTAGTTGCAGCTGGAGAATTGGGAAGTTGGTGCTTCCTACGAATGAATTCTTGATATATATAAGAAAACATTTCGTGGTTTTCTCACATCTGGGTTTCCACGTAAATATTTGTGTATTGTGTATTTGATGTGATGTTATTGATGTGATATTTCTTATGATAATATGTTCGTGATATATTGAATGCAATCATAGATGATACATTGATGATATATTGTTGAACATTGTTGATAAAGTGAAATAATATATATTGTGGTTAAAAGTGGTATAAAGTGTTCATATTGATTCACCCTCACCTCTTAGTATTCCAACATGTAGATATCGCATACATAATGTTTTCCTAAAGAATGCTCGCTACAATTTTTGAATCCTCTACAGTCCAATATTTGATTTTATAATGAGGTATGTGTTCACAAATCACTCCATACTTTATATTTTATCTAAAATACCTTGAAACACAACCAACATAAATTGTGTGCACTTGATGTGGGATAGGCCTAGTGCTTGGTGCTAGTGTCAGTTCAGCACTAAACCAACTCATAACGTAAAGACCATAACAATTCTTGAATCTTGGCATCACTCGTTAGACAAATAATTCAATAATTGTGCTAATCTACTCAAGTGCCAATTCAATAATCAACAATTTGTGCCAATTCATTAACAATTCAACACAGTGTCAATGCCAACTCACCATCGAAGAGGGACCACACATAATACACACTAGAAAATTAAATTAGGCCCAATTATCAGCAAGACCATGCTAAAATTGAGGATAACATGTGCCTCTATTATTTGATTGTGTGTCATTAAGTAGCGACTAACCCTAGAAACAATACATGAGGTTGATCATATTTTACCACCTTAATAATCATCTTCTGAAAGTAAAACTATTATACCATAACTCATTTGTATATCAATATATTAACATATTAGAATATCCTCAATTTCCTTATGTTTTGTCTTCTTCTTTACACATTAGTGCAACTATCTATCACAACTTTCATTCATAAGGCTATAAGTGCACAAAGTTATTTCACAGCTTCAAAGTCGTCATGATCAACTTTGTAGCGCCCTTTGTGGTGACAATGACAAATATATAGATCTTATTCATATATCTTTTTATCTTGTGTGAATTGCTTTAGAGCTTAGCAAATTCTCTACGGTTCTCTATTGCATAATAACAAAGATAAGAAAAATATTTATATACTTTGTGTTATTCTACTTAACTATTTTATTACATAGTTCATTGAGTTGTGGTCTAGTGGCAACTTAAAGCAATTGTTGTGAAAATGACCTAGGTTCAAATTCTAGCGTTTGTGGTCCTCCCTTTCGTGGGTTTTACCAGATGTAGTTATTGATCGTTGATGTACCATTCAAGCAAGTTATTGTAACGGTGTTAGTTAGGTACCAACTACACTAAAAAATGTGGGAAGTTGGGACAGATTTAATTATGTGTTCTTTACGCATTAGGTGGTTTCCCATTTGAAATGAAACTCCTTTTCTACACATATGTTTATTACTAAACAATGCTAAGGATTATTTAACACTAGCATAATTCACAACTATGAAACATCTCAATCTCACATTAATTCAGACCCAAGGTGACCAATCTCATGTTGTGCCTGCAAATCAATGGTATAGCACATACCAGTAATTCAATTTTATTGAACTTTAGTATTGGTGCATTTGACTTTTGCATGAATAAGGTTTATGTGTAGGAAACACATAGTCAACCCTATTCCTCTATTCCACCTTCCTACAAGGCTTCCTCCACACTCTTTGTGATATTCAATTATGGGTTTCATCAACCATAAGGAATCCCTTAATAGGTATCCCCTTATTAAAAAGCACCAATAAATGTAGGTATTGTCCATTGTCAAACATATCCTCCAAAAGTAATGTGAGGAGATACATTGACACTTTATTGAGATACTCCATGAGATTTAGACAACCCACTATATCCGCACTCCCTATCTCTATCATGTTTAGAAACCACCTTCCTTTATTTGTCAAAGTGAACATCAACATCTCTTGATTTGAATACAAAATTAATGCTAAAGCACTAAATGATTGTGTCCAGTAGTTGGAAGTGTATTTTTCCATCATTTGTTTTAATGACAAAGATAGCATTCCCTTTATAAAGCTGAAATGTGAAACAACCACACTCAAGTTGTTGAAATTACATTTCCAATAGTACAAAATATGAGGGAGAGACTATCGATGCCTTGCCAAAGTCCGGGGATGTAGTGCATAACAAATTATACCCATTCAAATTCTATGATTATTATTATATTTGGTGGATTTTTTGCTCCAACGTCAACATCCACTACTATGATCATGGATTTCATAGTTTGAAGGCACCTTGACATACAAGAATATAAGTGCTAGTAGATTCTCAAGTTTGTAGTGGATTGCACCATTTCCTTCAAACAAACTTGGAATTATTTACCATTATCAACCTTTCCATTGCTTATGGATTTGCAACAAGGGTATAAGAAAAGTTCAAAGCAAAGAAATCACACTTGAATCTTTTCAATCTTGATGCAACATACTCATTAGTGAGTGTGGATATATTTTCATGAATCTAGGAGTGCATAGAGTAATTTCATTACTTCATAGTCACAAAGCTCAATTTTGTAACACACTTTGTAACAACAATAACAAGTGTACAAATTTCAGTCGCATATCATTCATCTAATGTGGACTTGCTTGTGATATTCATGAAAAAATTTTGGTTCTCTATTACATAACAACATAGGTAAGTAGTCAATTGGGTGTATCTCAAGTGGTTGTGAGGAAAAGTTGGTACTCTCCCCACAAGAGTTCAACTCCCAATTTGTGACATGTTAGTGAGTTGATTGTTAATTAACTATATATGATATATTCATGAGTTGTTGCCATGGCCCAATGCCCTAAAGAATCTAGGGTTTACCCTAGGTACTATCCTTGGAATGAGGGGAAGTGTCTGGGAGGTTTCCCCTAAGGTATATTACCTAGGGAAAAAAACATAGGCAAGAAAATTCTTATGATATTACGTGTCATTAAATTGAATTATTACTATGTAGATTTTGTTTCTTGGTAAATTTCACTAAGCATTCTTACATATTTGTTGAGCAATGATAGGCACATAGGTTAAAATACCTACTTTCCCTTGATCCATAGATATTGATATATAGTTTGTGTATTCTTGTTGTATGTGTAAGCACCTTTTAAGATGATATTTTGTATGCACAGGTGCTTGTGAGTTGACCTATGGATGTAATTAGGAAGATAGTGTCTTGATGAGATTATTTGATAGGTTGGCATTGCATAGAAAAATGTAATCAAGTAAGGGATTGTTATACCATACGTATCATACTAGACTTCACTAATATATTTATTGGTTTTGTTACAATCAACAATATTTGTGTGTTTTGCATTGTTTTAGGTTTCCTCCATTCATAAGCTAGAGCAATAGTTTTTGTATTGTTTTGACTCAATGCGCATGGCTATTATGGTGTTATGCTTAGCTTCGTCATGATTTATGCTTTGGTTATGTTTATGTGTGATAAGATATGTTAATGTCTTTGGTTTCTTTTCACTTGTGCACACATAAGTGGATCAAATCCCACCCCCTTGTCCTTCAAATGTTTAATCAATTGGATTTATCTCGGGTGGTTGGGAGGAATGAATGTTATCCTCCCCACCCAGGTTTAATTCCCACAAGTAACATGTTGAGCTCATAATGAGTATACTATTGCGATGGATTTGATCCCTATTTTTTATTGACCTTGTGCCCTGAAGATTCTATGGTTTACCTTGGGTACCATCCTTGAAATGAGGGGAAGTACTCAAGGGTTTTCCTCGAGCCTTGTATCCTGGAAAAAATTGTTAATGTCCTTGGTAATTGAGTTATATTTTACCACTAACAACATTGAATCCATTTCCTAAAACACATTGTGTATTTGCAACATCAAGTTTATATGTTAAATCATTGTAGTCACCACCCTTGATGATCTACACTTCAATCCCTGCACTAGGATCTAGGTATGAAAAATAAAAACAATGGATGAAGTTGGTTATTTATTCCTACATTACTTGAAGCCTAATATAGAGTCTGATGTCACTCTACTTAAATAGTTCAAGGATTTCTCATCTATGTATAATTCATATTTTTCCATTCTGATCCAATAGATGCAAAATCTTTTGAAAAGTTACATGTAGTTCTATAATAATTAGTTGAGGCTTTTCTAATCAAACTGTAGAGGATGGTACATATTTGGGTATAGAGACACCCTTATCTCATTATCCTGCATGCACCTTTGTGATCATTGTTTCACGATTCATATGATTGATATGCCACCTTCACAACCACTTAAATTTAGCACTAATTTTGTTCTATTGATGGCCACTCCGATGAGGGGTGTTAGGAATATTCCTTTAGCACACATCCTTCTCTGTGATGACTGGTCCAATAGAACACATGATTCCAATGAAGATTTACTTGGACCTCCCTTTGGAATTATGCTCTTCAGTAATGGGAATGCTTGCAACCTACAATTACCACTTTTCTATAAGTTAAGGAAAAACCCTTACAAGAATGGAATGAGATTGTGCAACCATCCACTGACATCCCTACACTCAAACACATTCATTGACAATAAGGAGAGTTTATTACATGATTTTACTATAGTCTTAGAGAAGATTTTGAGAACAATGGTATAGATATTCTATATGATTAGTGTATAAAGTGATTAGTCTATTGTTTTATACCTACAAGTAGACTTAAGGTGAAAGGTCTGAAACAAAGCACATATTAGGATATCTTACAGGTCATTATGCAATATTATGATGTTGCATTGGAAAGTATTACATTAAAATGTTAACCATTATTCGACATCAAGAAATAACTTTAGTAATTGCAACAAGTTACTTATCTCATTGTTAAAAGACATAAGAAATATTATGTAGATATCATAGACATAACCATTCCTAAAGAATGTTCACTATAGAGTCTTTTATAACCAAGTATGTGGTCACAAATTACTTCATAATTTATATTTTATCCATAATACCTATAAACACAACCAACAAACGTTTTTGTGCTAGATGTGGCATAGGCCTACTTTATCTTTACTAAAATACCTACCCTAAAACTTTCAGTTTCACTTTGATCCCCTTCCCCACAACCCATTACCCAACCCTATAAACTTTTTCTAAAACAAAAAATTTCTCTGACTATATTGTATCCCACACAACCCATTCCTCCTCCCTAATTTACCATGCCACCTCAACCTTAACTACCTAGACAACACCCCATGTTAGGATAGCATATTGTCACATCACAAGATTGGGCCATCATCTACATGAATTAAGTGCAATTACCAAATCATACACAACTTCAATTGCAAAATCAGAACTAGGGTCAAAAAGGAATAATGTGATGATTTCAATGTGAAATATGGGGACACACTATCATTGGTTTTGCATTAAAGTATCCACATGAAATTATATTTGTCTTTTGCAAACCATGCAAAAATGCTTCCTCCATTGCTTGAATTCAAAGAATCTGAATCGCATCTATGTGGTGACTATCACGTCTAATTGTAATCAATCCATTGATTCATTGGAAACACATGTCCATGACATCACATGAACCAATTCTTAAGGATATGGGAACATCTAGACAACACATCCCATCGTTGCTACAACAACTATGCCACCAAATCATTAGGATAGAGTAAGAAATTCATTGTTCTAGACAACCATGAGTTACGATAAACTTTTAATGGTGTCAATGAGGTCAAAATTTTATCTTGAAACTTTGTGGATGATGCATTCACTCTATATGAATCTTCTACTAAACATTATCGAAGAAAACTAAAAATCCTACAAGATGAAAAATAAGTTGAAACTCGTGCATTCAAAAACATGTGACATCTCTAAGACAATACAAAAACTCACACAAACCCGTGTCATTATGTACCAAATCCTTAAGATATCATAATAAACTAGAGTACACACAATGTACATTTAATTTGAATGTGGAGCATAGTCCCAAAGAGATAATAGAGACAAGTTACATAATAACTCCTTAATACATAAGAGAACCTCCTCCAGATAACCCAAGTACAACCACATAACCAAGTTATATGTTCATATCCCAATAATGGCTTTATTGACCTCTATATATACCCACTCTCACTTATTGCACATGTACACCCTTTATTCGGCTAGATACTATTATGTAGACCTTTACCCCATTACATACACATTAACCCCATATA
Source organism: Picea engelmannii (assembly GCA_009831015.1). Taxonomy (NCBI): domain Eukaryota; kingdom Viridiplantae; phylum Streptophyta; class Pinopsida; order Pinales; family Pinaceae; genus Picea; species Picea engelmannii. The sequence continues at coordinate 14,373 of ML786492.1, read as the reverse complement.
TGCCCCCCTTGGGGTCATATGATAATACCCTCCTTAAAAAATATTTGTCTTCAAAGTTTTGTAGTTAAGGGTTTAACATGTGATGAAACCAAGTAACATGATTTCCTTATATACCTACTCTCTTACTACCATTGATGATGATCCATCCATCCAACCTAAATTATTTTTAGTATTAATTATTGATAGTTGGTTGTTGCATAATTTTCTTTACTCTGAAACCAAATGTTATGTACCAAATCCTTAAGATAGTGTAATAAACTAGAGAACACGCAATGTACATCAAATTTCAACATCGAGCACATCTTCCAAAGAGATAAAAGTAGAGATCAATTACACAATAACTCCTTAAAGAATAGGATAACCTCCTCTAAATAACCCTAGTACAACCGCATAACCAAATCATATGTTCATATCCTAATAATGACTATATTTACCTCTATATATATTTATTCTCTCCCATTATACATGTGGTCCCTTTATTATGCCATCCCATATTACATATACCTTTCCCCCATTACATGCACATTGACCCCATATATGATCCAGATTATTTTCGGAACGAAATGAAAACACATATATTTCAATGAAATACATACAAATATTGCCAGAAACAGAGAAATACAACAATACATGATTTCTATTAATGAAAAAAATGTACACAGACTGTAAAAATGCAGAGTAAATGAACTCACTAGAATGGTGGCAGCTTATCTCTGAGAAGACATGTGACAGCTATGCTCATTTTCAGAAGATCAGTACAATGAGGCTCTAAAGGCCTTTTTACAATAAACATGAATGACAAAACCCTAGACATCCAAAAACCTAAACCTAGGAGATGAAGGGCCAAAAGTCATGTGGACCTCGTTGGGGTAAGTTAATACATCAACTTCCTGGGGTCGTAACTTTTGCATACTATCTCCGTTTTAGGTGTGTGATAGCCCGTTGGAAAGGTCTTTTCGAGAAATACACATGTGTTATCAAAATTAGACTATGTTAACAATGTGACTGTGGCAAGCCCAGAAAACGTTGTTTAGGGCCTCAAAATGACCCCAGAAGTACAAAAAGATGTACTGACATGAAAATTGCCAAAATAAGCCAGTTGGAATAGGTGGTCGGCCACCAATATCGACATGTACATTGTGTAGGGATTCAAGACAACCCTGGAAGTGCAGAACCCACAATTAAAAAGAGATGTCACTATTACAGACAAATATGTTGAACTGAAAACTATCAAGATGAGCCAAGCGGAATTTGGAACTGGTGGGTGGCCACCAATATCCACCTAGATCAGTCCTCCCCCCTTAGGAAGCAATGGTCTCCATTGTGTTGAGTTCCTAGGGAAGAGCGGAAAGCATTTGTTGAATCTGAAGCTTAGTGAGTTGCTTGCCTTGCTGGAAAAGTTGTGTTTCTTGGTCTATGGAAGGTTTTCACGAACCTGTTGTTGGCGGGGTTGAATCTGTTCCACCAACTTGTTGTATCTTAGCTTGAGATTGCATTGTGTAGGCACCATCGTAGGTGAAGAAGCAATATTTTCTTTCCTTTCTGCAATCTACTTCTGCTGGATAGAAGGTGTTGAGGTTGCAGTGGTTGCAGTGGCCTTTTGTTCATCGTTTGAACAGATTGTGAAGAGGTTGAATTTAGCAGTATGAGAGATTACCTCGTAGCACTTTTTTGGTGGAACAATAGTCGAAACTACCTCTGGTAACCTATAAATCTGACTCCCCAGAGTAATAATGACACTACAGGGTCGAGACTCATAAATAGCATGGTGTTTCCACATATATGGTTGGCCTAAAACAACATCACAGACATCAAGAGGGGAAACATCACACACTACCTCATCCTTGAAGGGTTGGATGTCATAGGACAGGAAACACTGTTGGATGACATGGAGATCTCGTCCCTAGAGAAGCCACCCGATGTTGTAAGGTTGTGCATGTGGTGTTGTCGACAAACCCAACTATTTGACGACCTCAGCTGAGATGATATTATTTTGGCTTCCACTATAAACAATGAATTGCAACAGGTTCCCTTTCACCCACATCTGTGAATGGAAGAGACGCTCCCCCTCTTCAGGATCTGCTGGTTCTTATGGTTGAATTGTTGCGGTCGCGACAGTAGCAGTGGGGTCTGCGTCGATGATCTGCCTTTTTTCGTTATTTTCTAGATCAGATTTTGAATCAGGGTTCAGTTCCTTGTCTTTGATCTCGGCCACCATTGACTATTTTGAGCGACATTCATTAGTGTTGTGCTAGAGGATTTTGTGGAAGTCGCACCACTTCCCAGTTTCATTCTTCGTTTTCCCTTACACTTCTTTTCCTGTGTCTTGGAATGGTTATTAGGAGGTTGTTGGTTAGGTTCGTCTTTATTATGCTTTGGCTGTTGTGGATTTGCAGAACCAAACTCCCATTTGTTCTGGTGCCTAAATTTCTGCTCGATTTTGACAACATATCGATAAGAAGCTCCCAGTGATGAGATGTTTAGGAAATCCATTTCAATTTGGATGTACCTATGCAGAGCCCCATGGTATTTTAGAACTAGATGTTGCTAGGAGTCTTTGATACCCAGCTTGGTGCACAAGGTATGGAAAGTATTTGTGAACTCCGACACCGTTTGGCCCCTCTCTTGCCGCAGTGTGGTCCATCTCATGTACTAGTCTTCATAGTTATCAACAGGGTAATATCGTTCCTTGACCGCATCCACAAAACAATCCCAAGTGGGCTTGGCCCCATATATTCCAGATTCCTATGTGGAACTTTGCTCCCAGTAAGTTTCCCACCAATGTTTGACATGCGAGAGATACTAGAGGATTGTGAAGGTGATCTTTTACCTAGAAGAAAAATTGTGAACAGAGAAATAACCTTCTAGCAAGTTTAACCATTTTTCTAGGGCATCCACATCTATCTGACCTTCAGATATGGGAATATAAAAATTAACTTGTACCTTGAAGGGAGAGGTTCCTCCAAAGTGGTCGCTTGATGAAGATGCACCTGTTGCTATCAGCAAGCGTTGAAGGATGTGGGAAAAAATCTCCATCATTTCATCTCTCTATCGCGCGAGAGCTTGCTCAAGAAACAGGTTAATAGAATCTTCTACTCCGTCATTTTTCTTTTCTTCCACCATGGAGGGTTTCTTGGGTGTGCGAGAGTGATTGTCCTCAAGAGAGACAAGCTCGAGACCCAACTTGCTATACTCGGACCTCGTTGGGGAAATGCACTGAAAATGATCAAGAGCAGCTTGCTCTGTGATACTACGGATCCAGATTATTTTTGGAACGAAATGAAAGCAGAGATATTACAATGAAATACACACAAATATTTCCAGAAACAGAGAAATACAACAATACAGGATTTCTATTAATGAAAGAAATGTACAGAGATTGTAAAAATACAGAGTGAATGAACTCGCTAGAATGGTGGCAGCTTATCTCTGAGAAGAGATGTGACGGCTACGCTCATTCGCCAGAAGATCAGTACAATGTGGCTCTGAAGGCATTTTTACAATAAAAATGAATGTCAAAACCCTAGACATCCAAAAACCTAACCCTAGGAGATAAAGCGCCAAAAGTCATGTGAGCCCCATTGGGGTAAGTTAGTACATCAACTTCCTGGGGTCGTAACTTTTTCATATGATCTTTGTTTTAGGAGTGTGATAGCCCGTTGGAAAGTTTGTTTTCGTGAACTACACATTACACCATCAAACTTTGACTTTTTCTTTAGGTTGATTGTGGCAAGCCCAAAAAACATTGTTTAAGGCCTCAAAACGGCCCCGGAAGTACAGAAAGATGTATTGACATGAAAACTGCCAAAATAATCCAGTTGGAATATGTGGGCGGCCACCAATATCCACCTGGATGTTGTGTAGGGCTTCAATAAAACCCCAGAAGTGCAGAACTCGCAATTACAAAGAGATGTCACCATTACAAAGAAAAGTGTTGAACTGAAAACTGTCAATATGAGCCAAGTGGAATTTGGAATAGGTGGGTGGCCACCAATAACCACCTGGATAAATATATGCCCCCCTCAGGGTCATATCACTTGTCTCCTTGGATAATGATCATCCATTCTTAAATAAAGTAATTTTATGTTTTGAATTCCTTATATGAGTTAAATTTAATAAGGACATCATTGTGCCAAGCAATCGATATGATGATTCATCAAATCAAATACCCTATGTGTTATTTGTTTTAGTGGCCCTCATGTTATAGTAGATTAAATCTCCAACACCAACATATCACTACAACATTATAGGAAAAAATCAAATTCACGCCATTGGCCACTCCATGTTGTTTTCTTATCATGGATGATGATTGTCCAAAAATGGTTGAAGACTTAATGAAGGATGTCATAGTTAAAGTCAAATAGTTTGTATAGTGACATTATATTCAAATCATGGACATCAAAGGTCACATCTACAAGGTACTACTCATACAAACTTGGACGGAAGACATGCATATCATCTTTAGCATGGAGGAGAAAATGTTGAAGTTGAAATAGGGCGCTCAAAACTCAAGCTTTCCATTAACAATGTAGAGTATATGTGGATAGAATATTGTGCACCAATTGATATAGATTTTGAAAACAATTGCAATTGAATTTTCAATTTTAACACATATGTCACCAAAGAACATGATGCAAAGAACAGATCACTCATCTAGTCAAAGATATATGGGAAGACCAGTATTCACATGCTAATTTTCATATTACAACAATATCCCTTAATGATCTTCCTAACCATTTTTATCATCCAAGTATCCATTGTTTGGGCCAACCTGTCCAACCTAGTCCCTATATTCCAAGTGGGTTAATAAGGTTATAGCAGGATATGAAAAATGTAAGGTCCTCTTATGCAACTGCATTTTTCACATAGCCCCACTAAGAAAAAAAATTGGTTGAATCTCAACTTTCAAACTTTACTATTAACTTCGGAAAAGGTTCATTTTTAGGGCATAATTGTGGCTTAAAGCATTTGAAAATCATAGGAAGCAATCAGATGATGTTTAAGTTGGTAGTGGGATTCCCTAAGGTCTCACTTGTCCTTTAATCACCACTTCATTGATGGTCTCTTTCGGTTATATTTGAAGGAAAATCTCTAGTTGAATCTCTGTGTTTCTTGTCTAAGAGACTTTTTGGAATGGTATTGTGTGAGCCATGGACCTTTGTGATGGCATCTCCCATCATTGGAATCCTTGCAAAACTTTGAAGGATGAATTTGTATCTCTCTAATATCAATAAGGGTATTCCCAAGAGGGTTCATGATTTTATTAGATGTAAGTTGTTTCTTAAATTGTGTGTCATTGCATTGGTGGCATGGTGGAAACACTAAAGTTGAATGGGTCTAATGCCTTCATGAAATATAAACTAGTTTAGGTCTATCAATGGATTAGAGATAGACATATGATATACACCAAGTTAACCAAGATTTTGAGACTTGGCACTAAGAAAGTTACATGGATAGTTTGGCTCCATTCCATGTGGAAATATTTTATTGTGCCCGAAAAGACTATTTTTCTTTGGTCCCTACTCTAGGCATCATCCTTCTTGGTTAATGTTTGAAATAACTAGTCTTGATGGTGGAATTTGCAATCCCAACAACAACTCTTGAAATGCCCTTGGAGGGCTCTCAATGGGGGGGAATGGGGATGGAAACCTAGGTTATGCTTTAATCCCTAAACTCACTAAACTCATTGACTACAAAGTTAGGTTAATTAGTTAGCTAAGTTAGTGGGTCCTTCCACCTTACAAGTATTCGGACTCAGATTGTGAGGGAGATGATTTTAGTTGTGTATTTAAGCCTTTAATTAATATTAGATATTAAACAAAGAATATTGTTTTGAGTTAAAAAATAAATTATACTTGTGATAAAATAAAACTAAGTGCATAAATGAATGCAACAACTATAAATAGAACAATTGCAAGTTGAAATTAAATGCAAAAGAAACATCAAATTTGTAAAAAAATAAATATATATAGCTAAAATAAAATGGAAAACTATCTAAGATGTTATGTACAACAATATACAAGAATGTTCACAAGTAAAACAAAAAACATGCTTTTGAAGCAAAGTAAGAATGCCAAAAATGTGATAATATTGTTGTGAGAAATTTCACCATGTGGACATGTTGAACTCCCCCTAGTCGGGTTTTCTTCGGTCTAGGACAGAAGAGAACAAGTGGACACTAACATCCCTCTTTCTTACCTATTTATGCATGAAAGTTAAGGAGAAGGAGAAAATAAATAAGATCTAACCTTTTTCCTGTAGGTTGTCCTCGTTGCTCCAATGTCGGATTCAATCCATGCTATTGAATGTAGAAGCCACTCTTGCAACCTTCCTGCAAAAAGAAAATTAACCCTTCTCTTGTACTCGTGCAACGTTAGATAAAGAACTAATCCAACTAAGCTAACAAGTATAAACATTCATAAATTAATTTAAGCAAGACAAGAATGGGGAAATAGGCCAAGTTGTATTAATGAAAGAACATTCGATACTTACAACCATGTTGATGTGATGCAAGATTTCCTCCAAGATTATCCTTTCCAAACCCCTCTGTACACCGCCTGATGGTAATGAAAATTCTTCTGAACTATCTCTGAATGTCTCGAGAAAAGAGGTTTCATACTCTCAATATTTTCTCTCCTCAAGAACTTGAATGGCCTTGCTTATATAGAAAATTGGGAGGATTAACCACCATAGAAAATCAAGGGAATGGTATAGATCCTCACTCCTTACGTTAGGATTTAGTACCAAAAATGGAGGGAATATGGATGACTGCAGCTCATGATTCATCCCTCGACCATAACCACTCAAGAGTATCTCGGGATTTGCCCATAGAAAAAGGTGGGTTAGCTCCAACAAGACTAACGCTCCCCCAACACTGGTCATCGAGCATTACTAAGGCTCCCACATAGTGGACTAGGGAATGTTAATGCTCCCCATACATGGACAGGGGGGCGTCAGTGCTCAAACAAGGCTTAAAACTCAAGGGAAAAAGCGGTTTTTCGACCTTCAAATGATGATTTTTCTTCACCAATTTGTCTAGGGAACATGATAGACATGTTCACATGATGATAGAGTGTATTTATGCCTCCATGTGATGTTTTTTCACCCCCAATTTATCTAGGGAAGATGACCAACACTTCCACATGATGATGGAGTTGCAACATTCAATTATGACACTTAGTAGAATATAAGTGCGACACTTAGGAATGTGGAAAATCGACACCTACATAAGTGATACATAAGTGAAACACTTAGTAGAATATGATACATAAGTGTGCCACTTAGTAGTGTGGAAATTTGATGTGTAACAGATGCCCCCTAAAATGTGAGTTCATAAGATAAATTGATGGCCAAAAAACTTTACAAAATTATGTGCGCCAAGGGGTGTTGGAATAGGAGAGTTGGATGGAAGGTGAAAACAAACATCAAACAACATATATATGAATCATCCTGAGGTAGGAATACCCATGTTGGGTACAAAATGGACTTAAAGCATGGTCTTCAACCAATACATTATGCATCCATGAAAGCACTGACTAAGGATATGGCCACCAAACATACAACATGGATCCATACCTCCATCACTGAATCAGGTCATAGCCATGAAAAACTACACAGTGGAGATATTATATGACAACAACATAGCCATGGACCAATACAAAGTGGATCTATGTGACAATGTACTCTCCATCACAACCTGGGCTAGGCACATAACACTAGTAGGTGCCTAAAAGATTACCAGAGTCTTCATCCCGATCACGAACTGGTACGATTCTAACCATATGAATAGATGTTTTGATGTCGAACATGGTAGAAACCACTTGATTACCCATCATTAATGTATATTGTTAACAAGTGCGAGGGAAATCACCATTGGTGACAATGAATCCCAAGGTACCCTAGTACATTCCAGTGAATGTGAATGAATGAGCTATAGTCGAACATCAACGGAATCATTCGATCATAGGTCAATGATGTAAACCCACTGTCAAAAGCGAGGAAACATGTCATTGAGGCATGCAGGTACCAAGATACCAGTTGGTTTCTAAGTCTAATTCTTAGATAATGTGTTGAAGTCAACAAGAACAGACTCCTCGAAGGAGGGCCTTGATGTATCCCCCATCATCAACACAAAATTGACATGGGATAGTGATATGAGATGATAGGTCAAATGAGGACGGACTGACACGGGAATGAGATACTACAGAATGGTTGATTAAGTCGTAACTTCCCTTCAACATTGGAAGCATGACAAGTGACTTGGAAGCGTTGACTCAACAAGTACCAAGAACATAATGTGATGCTAATCAGAGCACTTTCCAACTGGAACAAAAAAGTATGACTACACATAGAATTTGTATGACTCGTAGACAAGCAGATTACCCAACTATAAGATGAGATGTAAACAGGTGATATGTTCAAGGGCGATAACAAATAGTTGTCATTAAACTTTCAAAAGATTAAGCCACTTCCCTCATTTTTTTCCCCCACCATGATTGGTGAGTACCTCTTTATTTTTAAATGAGCTCGAGGATGATAACAAATGCTCGGTATAGCTGATCTTCGATGAGTCCGTCTTCAAATGTTTAACGAACCTGAAAAAGGAAAGGTTTGTTCTTGTATGGGTCCTTCAATGCATGTTTTACAAGTCCAAAGAAGGAAACCTCGATGTCTTTTTCATGCTTAGAGAGTCTGAAAAGATCCTAAAGACAACTTCAAGTGAGACTTTTTCGTAAATTTAGTCTCCCAAGCTCGAAAAAGTGTAAAACAATACAAGGGAGAACTCTTCTAGCCAAGGTTGACTAGAGTATTCCTTTTTCGCAATTAGTCTTACAAGGTTGAAAAAGGGGTAAACTACCACTTGAAAGACACCCTTTCAGATCCTTTTAATGAGCGTGAAAGGAGACAATCTCTCTCGGCAATCTTTTCATGTATAGAGAGTCTAAAAAGAGCTTAAAGGAGACTCTAAAGAGTTCATTTTTCGTATAGATTTTGGAGTCCGGAAAAGTGATAAAAGTATACTTGGTAACCTATTCTCATGTATTTACGAGCACGAGAAAGAACAAATACTGATACCGGTAACCTATTCTCATGTATTTATGAGCACGAGAAAGAAAAAAGACTAAGCTCAGTATGATACCCCATCAACGGGTTTCTTCCCAATGTAATGTCCAAAGGATTCAAGTGATACACATGGGTGGTTGGTACTTTGTCCCCATCTTGAAAATATAGTGGCTTAACTCCAACATGATGTACATAGGTACAAGCACGAGAAAGAACAAAGACTAAGCTCAGTATGATACCCCATCAACAGGTTTCTTCCCAACATAACGTCCAAAGGTTTCAATTGATACCCATGGGTGGTTGGTACTTTTCCCCCAACTTGAAAAGTTAGCGGCTTAAATCTATCATGATTTCCAAAGGATGGAGACATGCCCCCCAAGCTTCATTTCATCTACCAAGAAAAATCCTAGTAAGGCTCATATAACAGGCATTTGTCAATATGATTTGTATATGTTAGCATTGCAAAATATGGTGCTAGGAAGTCCTTCAACAAGTTCACTCCACCACCTTGTGCATCCAAAAAAGAGTTAGCATTCGAAATCCTGAGAATTTTGTTTGGAGTGGAGAGTCACATCATTTTCCTAAATACATTTAGAGTTAATAGAATGATATTCCTCCCTTCAACAACAATTTGAATCATTTTGTTATTCGAGTCAAATCTACTTGTGTACCAAGAAACTATTTCTCTAAAATTGAAAGCTTTAGACATACAACCAACCTTGGCTAGATTAGTTGTCCAAATATCATTAGCATGTTTTTGCTAAGGAGTGAGTTTGGAATACCAATGATAAGTTGTCGATCAGTGAAAAAATTTGTTCTAGCAAGCAAGGGAATTGACAATATCTCTGCAAAAAGGTTCCTTCTTTTTTCTAGTTTCCATCTTTTCCACTCTTTTGAATATAATTTGATATATGTGAAGGTTATTAATATGAATTACGAAGCTTAACTAATAAGAGGCTAAGATCATTTATAGTTCTTAATGAAACATCCTTTCAATATGTACACTTTCCTTCATAATGCATGTGAACTATTAATAGTAATTATCTTTCATAAGCAAATGATATTTTGGAAAATGTGACAATTGAGACTCAATTACTTTTGACAACTTCCTTTTCCTTGTGAATAGGGACATCATAAATGCACCATAAATTACCTCAAGAATGAATATCATGAAAGGCTTCCTAGTAGGAAATATACTAAGTATGGGACATTTAGTGTGGTAGGAATATAGAGAGACAAGTCTTGTGGAGGAGTGATTCATGCAAATAAATGAGTCATGTGGAGAAATGAGTCACGTGAGAGGACTTAATGCGGAGAGAAAGTCATGCAAAGAAATGACTCGTGTGGGAGGACTTAATGCAGAGCGAAAGTCATGTGGAGAAATGGATTTGTGTCAATTTCTCTACATGAGACATAATTCAGGAATTGAGTAAGTATAGGGTTATGCGAGAGAGAGGGAGAGGGGTTATGCGGGAAGAGTTAATGTGGGGAAAAGGTATTGCAGAGAAATGTTAATATAGAGAGGAAGTGTTGCAAAGAAATGGTAATGTGTTGAGTTCTCCACACGAAATGAAATTAAAAAATATATTGAGTGTTCTCTTGTGCAAGAAACATAAAGTGAATACATATGCAAAGTGCAAACAAGTATGATTGATGCAGGGCATGGATATTGATATTAATGCAAGTCTTCTATGCATAATGCAAGTCAGAAAAATGACTAAGTGTTGAAAGTGTATAATTGTTCCATGAAGTAGTGCGGAAATATGGACTTGTGCGGGATGTGGAGGATTATGGATTGTGATTAAAGGAGAGATCTTATGCATAATATAACTCAACCATACAGTACAAGGTTGAGACATGGAAATGGATCAACAATCTTATATACCTGTAACGTCCCCACTCATCTAGGTATAGAATGTACACCACCTATAGGGTTTGGTGTATCCAAGTCCCATTTAGCCACCAAGCGATATGGAAATTCCTACTCTCTCTCAAATAGATTTTTCCAAGGGTCACTAATCCGAAGATAAAACTCCACAAGCACAATTATCAATGATCTATCACAAGTGATCCCTTTCACACACAACAACCAACCCCGTAAAAGCGTTATCCTTCTCCTTTAAATAGTTGAGAGGTAGTTAGGGGCTGGTCTAAAATAAGGTCTCATGTTGATTATTCCCATAGTCACGTCATTAACCATTCGGGAGTAAAACCCTAAAAAGGTATTTCCATTAAATAAAGCCTTCTTCCTATTTATTCTTAATCTAATGTGTGTCAAATTGTGAGCTTAAAGAACTAAGAATGTCGGTTTAAAAAATTTCAATTAAATCATTGATTTCAGCATGAGTAACTCCTCCTCTAGATGACTTGATATCTTTGAATTTCCACATGAGTATCTTCTACATAACTTATAGATATAATCATAACCCACTTGGGAAATGTCTCCTCCTCCCATTAGATTCAAGAGGTCAAGACATTCATATTGTATACCTTTGATCAAGATAGTTTGCAAAGTGTCTTTGTCTAATTTGTTTTGTTTGGACCTTTGCAAATCATATTAGAACCTTTCCGCATAGTATTGCAAACTCTTGTTCTCTTTCTGAGTCATCTCAAATATTTGTTCACGAAGGTATATTGCCTTGAAATAGTATTGATATTTCTTTAGGAAGGTTGCTTCATCTCACCCCAACTGAAAATTACTTTCCCACCAAGTCCCATTAACCAACAGAGTGATGCATTCTTTAATGTGGCGGGAAATAATTTCAGCTTTGGGCATTCATAGTATAGCCATATCTCTTGCAAAGGACATTGAACTAAAAAAAGAAGGTGTTCGAATCTTCACTAGACAAACCATCAAAATTAGGTTGAGATGGAGGAGAAATGTTCTTTATTGGTGCCTCTTCTCCAAGGTCTCTAATTGGAAACTCAAAGGTAATATTATCACTCTGGTTAGAACTAGATCCTTCCTCGTCTGCCATGATGATTAGCAGAGGGTCCACAAGAGATGGCAGTTCTTTTGTTATCTATTCATGAGAGGAAATTGATCATTTAGAATATTCTGACTCGAGGAATGGATTCTACTGAGAAACTAACTCTGGATGACCATTAATTAACTCTTTTGTTCTTACTAGTACTTCAGTGGGAGGAATGAATTTTGCTTCTTCTACAGGCTTAAAAGTAGGATTCCTCCTTTCAACTTGTTGAGTATTGGATCTTACCCTTGAACCTTCTCTCGATCTACCTCCAAAATCATTAGTATTTTTGGGGGTTCTTAGTGAAACATGAAAATGTGCTCGTGCTCTTGGACTTCTAGCTCTATTCATGAAACTATATGATTCTAATCTACATGCAAAACACTATGTATGAGATATTACAAGGAGGATTGTTGACAATTCCTACAATGCAAATCCATGTACCATGTGTTATCTAATTCAACATAAAAACTTCTTAATTATTTAACACCTACCTAAAAACGGTGGAAAAATGATAGGCTTCCTAAATACCTTATTGATTTTGAACATAGTATATTATCTTGTTAGTTCATTTAAATATCAACCTAGGGCTTGTACGCTTGCGAGGTGTTGTGCAAAATATATGCAGCTCTCAAGAATTTATTTATAAGCCAAACTCTACCATGTTATTCTAATCTAATCTAGAAAACCAATTATAGTTATGGGAAACATAGCATTATAGTAAAGAAAGTAGAAAGCATAACAACTGAAAAACAATTGTAATCCACATCTCAAAGATCAATAACAGACACATATGTTTAATGTTATGCATAAATACACTAAATTTTTAGTAGCAATTATATATACATTCATTAAATTTACAACAAGCTTGAAAATGCAAAATTATGAACAATATTGGAACTAATTACACAATAACAAGTAATGTAGCACCTATCCCCTTAGAGTGGCCCCTTCCTCTTTAGACCAAGGTGCTAGGAAGCTTCAACAAATAAGTATTAACTCAACATTTAGAACTATTTCTACTCAATTCATGCACAAAGATAAACGAAGGAAAAATTGAGTGAACTGTATTAGAGAAAAATATCTGCAACAAGTGGTATATTTCGTCTCCCCCTCACATCGAGGTAGACATTGTTTTTATAAGCATATGATGTAGTAGTTTCATTAACACTATTAACTATAGCGTGCTTAAGAATCAGAGATTCTCAAGCTGCTTATGAAACAGAGTTTTGGAATATTTACAAAATAATTGAACATTAAGTTCCTAACTTCTAGCTTGTAGAGCAAGCGGCATCGCTAACCAAATAGTAGAATTAATAACCAAATTGATGTCATTATTTACTTCAAAATGGGATCGTGCACTTAAAACATTCTAACACGACATTCATAGGTTTCATAGAAATATGATGGGGTCATGTCTCTTCAACAATTGAACATGTGGCATCAAAGAATATAATGGTTGGAACTCACAAATCTATAGCAGTGGTTCCACAACAATGGGATCTCATAATGTAGTGGTTGGAACTTGTGGATCTATAGCAGTGGTTTTGCAACAATGGGAACCAATAGGTTGAAACCTGGATCTATAACATTTATAATATGTAGCACGATCTGCAACAGTTCTTAAACCTACAAGTTAGATAAAAAGGATACAAAAATATTCCTAATACATTAACAATACTCAATGAAACACCAAACTATGAATGAAAGAATACCTTTAGGAAAATGTAGCGTCTTTGGTCAGGAAAAGATCAATAATCATGGAAAAAGGATGTAAAGAAAAACAAAAAAACACAGTAAAAGGATGTCAAAACAAGGTTTCATCAATTATTGCATTCATTTATACACTTGGTTTTCTTTTATTATAGTTGTATCTAATTTTTAATCATAACAATGATCTTTGTTATATTTTAAACATAAAATTTGATATTAATTACAAGCTGAAATAAACCAATAACTTAAGGCTCATTTTAAAATTAACCCTGTCACAATCTATGGAATTGTGGTACTCCTACATTGGAAATGCTCCACTACCTCAATTAACTAATTAACCTAATTTTGTAGTTAGTTAGTTTAGGGCTTAAAGCATAAGACAAGGTTCTATACCCATTTTTTCTCGTTGAGATCCCTACAAAGGTGTTTCAAGTGTTTTTATTGGGATTGAAAATTCCACCATGAACATAAATGGAAACCATACTAGGGAAGAAAGTATTATATACAGAAAATAGATTTACATCAAAAGCCAGAGGGGATCTGCCATGACGGAAACCAAATCCACTGCCTAGTGATAGTCATCGGTGTTTTCATATCAAAACATAGTTGAGTTTTTTACCATAAA
>ML786491.1:719354-737371 GCA_009831015.1 Picea engelmannii | reverse complement strand
CTTTGTATCCATATACTACTTCTCTCCATACATCAAATTGTTGTGCCTGCACATAATTTTTCATCTTTCTTCTCTAGAAGGCATAGTCCTAGACATAAAACTATGGTACCCAAATCTTAGAGTAATCCAATATCTCCTTCCAATGGTTAGATTTTTTCTTGAAGGACCTTATTCAATACCAATTGTTGGAATACTGAGAGGGGGGGTGAATCAGTATTAGCACTTTATTAATTTTAACCACAATATGTATTGTTTAAATTTATGAGCAGTTCATCAATAGCATTCAAAACATCATGAAAATTATAAATAAACAGTGAATAGTGAGCAACCACACAAGTACACAGTACACCATAATTTTACATGTAAACCCAATGTGAGAGAAAATTGTGGAATGCTTATCTTATATGTTAGAAGAAATACATTCATAAGAAGAATCAACTTCCTTGTTTTTTAACTACAACTGGAAGGAGGCTACAACCCCCTAGTTTCTTAGGCTCCAACCTGAAGGAATCTACAAATACCTTAGTTTTTAGGCACCAATCGGAAGGAGGCTACAACCCCCTTTCCTTGCACCATCCTTCCACCTTGAAATATAAATTGAGACCAAATTGTCTCTACCAAAAACTCTTTCAATCATGTCACTGTAAATCCTATCACTGTAGAACTGTCACTGTAAAATATGTCACTGTAAACTCATCAACCAATCAGATCTAATCACATAGATCTCATACCCACTATCACAAATGTATATATCAAACCATGTACCCAAAATCACAAATATATATCTCTAAATATGTGCCATACATATACCAACATCCATAAACAACATACAATGAACTATCACATAAACCATGTATTAAACCCTTATTGCAACTTCAACCTGTACCAATACCTTCAATAATACATCTCTACAAAACTGCCTCAAACATGTACCATATGAAACAAGATATGCCTCAACAAAATACACAAGAATGTGTGCCAAGTACAAAAAAAAAGTGCACCAACAATGTGCTTCTGCAGATCTGTCGCATACAACATGTACCATACAACCAATAGTACCTCAAGAGAATATACACAACCTCACATGACCATACCTCAATAAATTACCAAGATACAACCTTAAACAAACATATAATAATACATTTTACTTCTGTAGATGACTCTGATGTACCTGAAACCTGTCACACATGTCTGTAAACTCTCCTTAGCTCCTGCATCCTGATGCAAACCTCATCCTTCAGATCTGGCTTTATGTCATAGGGTGAAGCCTGATGTCTAGCGGAGCCTTTCATGATGATCCATATGCAACCTATGGGGGCGCCTCGCATGACGATTCCTTTTCAACCCTCGGGGGCGCCTCGTGAGACACTAATAGTCTTACCTATGAGGATCAGATAAATCGTGGTTTTTCACCAAAAACTTCACTCTCCTTTGCAGTCATGAAACTTTATTGTCACTTCTCCTTCATTGCCTCATATTTTTCAATAAACTTCCTACCAAAAACCTTTCACAAGATAGATATTCAATGTGTGCAATAGGTGTTAATGGGAGTCTCTTGATATATTATTTATACTTCCCAAGTGCCTTCCTTTAGGGGCTATCTTGTAACTGTTTTACCCATTTTCCTTATTTTAGGGCTAACCCACATTATTGTTGCAACTACTTTATCCATAATTAGTAAACTCATAATTTATTTGTTACAACTACTTTACTCGAAATTAACTTTGTGTTGCAACCACTTTGACTAGAAAACTTCTTGAAGAAATTCTAGAGACTTCTAGAATAATTGACTTCTAGTTGACCTTCTAGGAGTTTCTAGATTATTCTTGAGGGTCCTCCAATATTTACAAATCTATATCTCCTCAACCATAAGGAGTTACATGGTGTACCACCTTATATCACCAGAAACAACATGACGCGTACTATCCATCTATGATAGTCTTATTTGCAAATACACTGACCTTCATGTGTTTATTCCTTGATAAAATATGGGTTCCATGACCATATCGTTGGTGCTACCATAATTTGCAACTGGACTTTCTTCAAGGGTTGACATCAATGATATACAACTCAATCTTTCAACATATTTAGCTATTGAGCCAGAGCCAAGTAGAGAAAAGAAAACTACTATTTGTGTCAATTCAGATTCATCAAAGACATCCTCCTACACCATCAATTCCTTGCCTACCAAACTTGAGGATGATGTAAATAAAATCGCATTTGATGATATGCAGTCGAAAGTGTCAAAGGTTGATGAGAAGAAATATGTTGATGAAAATTTTCTCAAGTATAGGGAAACATTATCGAAAGGAAGTAGAAAGAGAGAATCTACTTCAAATAGGAAATATTTTTTTTGACTTTATTTTATTTTCATGATCACATATCAGTCTAACATTCAAGGAACATATTTTTGGACAACTAAAATGATAATTATTTTTTGAGAAACTTATATTATTCCTTATATAATTTTTAGGATATACAATTGTTTATAATTGTCGAGCATGATTACTTTGGTTTCTTTTGATATATATTTTTATGATTGTGTGTGCATAATATATTAAATAACTATGGAGGAACAATGGAATATTGAAAATAAAAATAAAAAATACATATAAGGGCACCATCTATTAGTTATTATATATTACTATTATTTATACTTATCATAAATAAATTACATCCCATTATTAACTAAAATTATTTAATTTTAGTAACAAAAGATAGTTGAATCACTTGAGAACTACTTTTTGAAGATTGAAAGGAAGAGAGAATGGACAAGGAAAGACATGAGAAAATAGAGAGAGATACTTCTGATAAGGTTTTCTCTTGTTTCAATTGATATTTTCGATATGCATTCTTTCATTTATGAGTTTCATGAAAGCTAAGTCCTCCTTTTGATAGCAAGATTACTCTAAAGGTGGAAGCAAATAAAGGACTATGAAGCATAGACTTCTGACATGCTTCAGAAGGTCATTCATTTATTTTGGCAATATGTTTATTTTGATTAGAATTTTGAATGCATCTTCAATGTTTATTAAGGATATTTTGCAGAGTCAAAACTTTGATGTGCTTGTAGCTTGAATTGATACAGTTTATTTCAGTCTTGGTATTTTTTATTTTAACCAGTTGTCTTTGTATGCTTTAAAATTATATATTATAATTATAAGTGTAATTCTAGTCCAAACCATTGCAGGGGCTTGTAAGGAGAAATTTGGTTGTAACTCAAAAAAGTCATCAATAAAATCATTTCTGGTTTCTTCTCAATTTGAGACTTGTGGTTTACTAGTTTTTATATGTATGTGTTCTTGTTTTTATTCATTTAAATTCTTATAAAATTTATTCAAAAACACTTTTTATAATTTTTAAATTTATTTTCAGTAAAGTATACAATTTAGTAATAACATCAGACCCATGAGCTTATTTCTTGAGGGTTGATTGATATTTTTGAATAGGTTATAAGCTCAGGGTAACATTCCTGCCTATCTCATATAGCCTAATGATATTAAAAATTACTTGAGTGAGGATATTACCATTCCTCTCGTCAACATTTATTTGGAAACCATACTAGGGAGTGATATTTTACTCTCTAGTTCTAGTTCTTTATGTTCTGATTTTTATTAAATTTGATTAATGAATTTTCCTTCCCGACATCAACATAATATAAGGTTTCTCGATCAAAGAAATATTGCATATTTTATTTTTATTTTATTATTGAAACTACTTGTACCCATGAAGAACTTTAACATTCTTGCGAGACTATAGCCCATGATGTTGAGATTCAAGATCAAAGAGAATCCCTTCAAAGGCAAGCTCGAAATAGGATTCCTTAGTAAATTGTTGTCTTATCTCCACCCAATCCCATATATCAAGGAAAATAATAGGCCAATCTATTGAATTCTATCATTGCCTTGAAATAGGAAGGAAAAATGAAGTTTTAGAGAATATTCAACCTAAAATTATAATATCTTTTTCATATTCTTCTTTTGAAGTAACAAGCATTTCAATATTCTTTCCTCCCAGGAAACCCACAATGATTTCATCTGGTAGTTTTGTTAGTACAAGTGGATCCACTTCTTCACAAGCATTATCTTCTTCTCTAATTGAAAGTATGTATAGTCACTACAATCTTGTAGTATCGACTTCAAATCTTGATTAGATCATCAAAAATATGGTTTATTTAAATTTGAAGAAGATGCAAATGATACTCCATGGCATGTGTATTCTCTTGTAGATTTGTCTCCAACCACTACACCTCTCCCTAAATTCAAAGATCATTTTCCTAAGTTTTCTAGTAATAGAATTATTTCAATGAAAGAACACCTTATTTCTTTTTCAAATGCATGCCACGATATTGGAGCAAATGAAAATGATGCTTGTATGAGATTTTTTGTCAAAATTCACTAAAAGGTAAGGCTATGACTGAAATATTTGGATTACCACCCAGAATCTTCACAACTTGGGTTGAATTATCATATTGGTTCAAATATACCTATGGTCAACCTCAAAATATGGAAGACCTTCTTAGAGATTACAAAAAACTTGTTTATAATGAAGGTGAGACTATTAAATCTTTCAATTTGTGTTTCGCCAAATTATACAATCAAATTCCAGAAATCATTAGACCTCATAATTAGGTTGCATTAATGCACTATTATATCACTTTTCCTTCTACCTATCATCATAGTCTAAAGGAAAAGAATGCTAACATCCTGGGATCTACATTACAGACTTGTTTAGAATTTGAGGAAAAGTTGGCAAGAACAGGTCTTCCTATTGAAGACTTTGTCAAACATAATGACATGTCAATTGTGTTATAGTTGGTATAGGATATGAGCAATAAAATGCCTGATTTTGAGAGAAAATGGGTGACTTTGACCTATGCTCCAGCTGAAAATTCTTCCTAGGCGGCCTTTAGAAACTAGCCTAATAATTTTCATCATAAGGCTATTCTTCCAAGAACCTAGTGCAATTTTTGTGAAGATAATAACAATAAAAACACTTGTGAGGTCAAAAAGAGTGCAAGAGACTGTATCTTTAGAAAAAGAGTTGATACAGCTATCGTTTCCTTATATTGGGCTTAAGAATATGATGTCATGATGTTTGATACCTAAAACAAATCTTATGCAAACAAAGGAAAGGGTGGTCCTCCCAAGACTAGTCTTTCTCTTATCTCATCCTGTCAATAAGATAACCCTCATGTTACAAGGGGTACCCAAAGTCAAGAGGTTTATAGTTAATCTTATTCATCTAAGTACAATATTCTAAAACAATTTGCTGCAATAAAAGAAAATGAATATTTATTGGATATGGTCACCATCCCTAAACAAAAAATGACTTTGAAAGATTTCATGGAAGGTAAAACTTCCACTATTTCTAGTTTTTCTGAAGAGAAAAATGAATAAGGAATGTACATAAATAAAGTAGGTGTATATAATCCTAGGAGTTATGCTAAAAATCCTCCCTTCTATTTATTTGTAAATATAATAGATAAAATTGTTTATTGCTTCCTAATTGATGGAATATCAGGTCTTAATTTCACGTCTAATATCATCATGGAAGAGCTAGGTCTTTCATGTACAAATGAAAATTCATATGTTGTCTTGAAATAGTCAAAAAAAAGTTGTGATCGATGAAATAAAGGACGTGCCCATAGTTTTTTATGCTCACCCAAAGATAAAAACCACTTGCAATTTTTAAGTGATTGACATGCTAGTCAACAACTATTCCATTATTTTGGGAAGAGTATGGAAAACATTGACTGGTGGATATATTTCACTGGATGGGACATGCATGTCCCTTGCCAAGAATGGAAATATCATCATTGTTCTTAGGGATAGATGAATATCTCCTTATATATAAAGTCTTCCACAACTTCATGTAAATTATATCGAGGAAGACATGGGTGTATACTCTATTTTTTTGGAAGAAGATAACAATTATGTTTCACCTCCTCCATATCCTAAAGATGGAATGTGGCACATGCATTTTGATGGTGCATTTTCAAGTGAGGGTAATGGATCCGACATAGTATTGTATTCTCATGTGGGAAAGATTCATAATTTTTCTTACAGACTGGAATTTGCTTGTACTAATAATTTTAAATAATTTGAATCCTTGATTCTTGGGATTGAAAATGATTTTATTATTGGTTTTTATCATCTCATTGTTTTTGGATATTCTGAACTTGTGGTTAATGCGGTGTTGATCAAAACTTTTGTCACCTCTATTTTTTCTCTCCTGGAATAATAATAAAAAAAATTGATATCAAAATTTCAAAATAAAAATAAAAATGAATGATTATAAGTTCAGTGTGTATCCCTCAGTCTCAGCTTCATCACACATTTTACGGATTCAAAATCCAAATTCGTATGTTCAAGATATCCATGTTTTTGTCTAATCGCCTAAAGAGCGCTTCTTCAATAAGAGACAAAGCTATTTTTTCTTGGAATTAGGAATTATTGTAACCATTATCATTCTCATGGAAGCACATTAGTATCTTGGAACCATTAATCTCTTGGGACTTATCTCTCAATCTCTTGGAACAAGTTCCTTTCCTTAATTTCTTGGAACTCAACATTTTCTTGGAGCTACATTACTCCACTCTTCTCCACTCTTCCACACTTATAATATTCCACACTAAGTTCATCTCTTGTTCCTCTCTTATACTCTATTCCACACTTAGAATTTTTCTCCATTTCCCCTCCACTCAGGTCTCTTCTATACTTAGTTTATTTTTCAAATTTATTTTCACACTCCTTCCTCCTATCTTCTCTTATACTCTTCATACTTAAAACATTTCTTATCTCCTTATCCCTCCATATCTCCTCCCTTTACTCCATATCCTTCCCATACTTAGAATTGTTTCTTTGTATTTTCCCTCACTTCACTCTTCATGGGTTCACTTCACACCCTCCTTATCCCTCTTGTCATTCAAATTCTCCCCTCCACATCTGACTGATCTATCCACTTTCCTTAGTCATTTTTCCTACCTCACTCCCCACTCTTTATCTCTCCTCCATGCACCATGATTTCTCTCACCTCCATGGGTCCACACCCCTTATTCCTCCACATCCCCCTCAACCCGACAACCTCGTTCTCTCTCCTCTCTCACGACCTTCCTCCTCTCTTGTTTAATTTTCCTTCCTTAACATTTATCCTAAGTCCCTCTCGACTTTACCATTAACCAATAACATCATGACATGTGTTAATGACCCATTCCATGACACGTGGAAACCAATGAAATCAATCCATATTTCAACCATTGAAATCATGACAAGTGGAAATCTATGGTATCATATGGCACTACAACATGTGGCATACCTGATATCCAATCACAGGAGGACACATGGAAACCAATCATGTGATGACATGAGGTAGATTCTGGTATCCAATGACAATGTGACACATGTAGATGACATGGACTCTGACTCAATGTTAATTGGTCATTGACTCATTGCTAACTAGGCATCAGGTGGTTGTTGACTAGGCTATCAAAATTTTAATTATTTCATGAAATCTCCTAAGGTCAAATCTCCAAGTTTCCATAGTCTCCATATGCTTCACATGAAAAGTATGGTAAACTTTTCAATATATACACTAAGTTCTCAATACCAAAAATTCATGTGGGATATCATTTATTAAGGTAAAGACAAATTTTAAATGGAAAAGTTGAATTAGAATGAAGGGACAAGATTAACCCATGATATTTGATGAACGAATGCTAAGCAACAATTTTTCAAAGGTCATATCTTCAAGCATTAGTCAATTTGTTTGTTGAGATGTTTTTAATTGTTGAATATCTTTATGAAACTACATAGAGAACTACTTTGGGGTTTTACTTTAATGATTTATCAAATCTTGAGGTATCTAAGAATGATATTTTTTAAGTATTCCCATCAAATTGTTTCATCTATGAATGCAAAACTCATTTAAAGTTCTCTGAAATTATCAAAACCACTTCATCCTTTTTATTGTGAGAATAAATACATGTATCCTCTATTTGCATGTGATTTAGAGGATTTCATAAATGATGTTGAGTATACACATATTATTATATTGAATCATTTCTTCAATATATTAATTGTTAATAAGTTACTTATTGCACGTAAAGGGAAAATCCGGTTATCAAGAGCCATTCCATGTATAAATTAAAGAAATAAATATTTGAGGTTTGTTGTCTAGCATTCTCCCTAATACAAGATATGAAAGATATATATTTTATCCAAAGAGGAGTGCTAACTCTATACAAATGAAGGGGGATTCATATCCTCGTGAGGTTGTTGTTTGGCCCTTAACAGATCTAGACATCAACATTTTTGGCAACCATACTTGGGAACAATTTATTTTCAATATATCTAAGGATTTGTTTAAGATTTGATTGAAGAACCAGAGTCTCCATGGTTCAAATCTTTGAAAAGAAAATTCAAAAAGATAGTTTCTTGTTCTAAATGCAAGGGATTTATAAAAATATTATTCAGAAATATTTGGATGACCTCAAAAAGAGCCAAGAACGATTAAATATTTAGGAGGATGAACTCCCTAGTGATTCCATTGAAAGAACTCTCAAATTCCATGAAAACTCCATTGAAAGGATTCAAGAATATTACGAAGAGTTATATCATTACTCCTTTAATGTGTTTCTTTCATGTCATGATGCTCCTTTACCTTCTTCACCAAGCCCATCAATGGATTTACAAGATTTAGAAAAAATGAATAATTATCCAAAGAAAGAGTCAATTGCATAGAATCCCTTTAAATATGCCAGAAGTATATTTTCATATGCGTGATATTCCTATTGAAAACAATTCCACATTCTTTGTAAATATTTACAAAGATGCAGAGCAACAATTGTTTAGATTCAAAAGTACATGTGATTTTTTCAATTTCATTGAAGACAATGTTACATGTAGATTATTTTTACAAACTCTGTGTGGGAATGTTCTTGAATGGTACAATTCATTGTTGTTTGGAACCATTACCTGTTGGGATGTGTTAGAAACTTCGTTTTCTGAAACGTTCATCCCAAGAGTGAAGTCATATGTTTTTGTTGATGATTTCAATGTTGTTTCCCACCCACCCTCTCCCATATGGACACAATACAATGAAGTCAATTTGTAAGAAAAGTATAATCAAAGATTGGAATATTTTTCTGAATCAATTCATACTACTGAAAATGAAAATGGAATTCCAATTTTCAAGAGCAATATCTCAGCCTCTCATATATTCCATATGAGGATCTTTTGAGAAGCGAGTTTGAATATTAAATTGAGGAGCCTCCACCAAATGTACAATAATATTTCATCAAACATACTCATGTGGAAAATGTTGCAACATATGATGAAAATCCCCAAGAACATTCCTAGCAAAAAGAGTTGGTGGAAGAACTTAATCTTGAGAACAATGATGGGTAAGATTGTCATTCCATGAAGGAAGAATGATTTCAATACATTTCCAATGAATCAAGAATCTTGGATGTGGTTAGTAATGAGGAGAGACATGAAAGCATTCTTAGATTGGAAACTTCTCATCCAATCAAAGACAGTAACATTCTTGAGAAACCAAGAATTGATTTCATTGAATCATGGTTCCAAAGCATTATTGTCCAAGCAATGCAATCATATTTTGGTTACATTTGGATCAATATTTCCTCAACACACTTTCTACATGCCCCTGAATCTTTGGTACTAACCTCGATATGTTTCCCAATTATGGATTTAATTCCACAAATCAGATGGATGCTTGAATGGCTCCATTGGAAATATACCTACACCTAAAAATGTTCCTTTCCTCCAAGTAGAATAGGGTAGGTAGATATTCTTTGTACATAGTTTGCTTCTTCAGTCAATTTTTTACACAATAAAGCAGTTTCCAAGTGGAGGAAATATTTGAAGATAAATTCATAGAGAAAGAATTACAAGAATCTACTTTGAAAATGACTCCATAGCCCAATGGAGAAGGCATCTGGTCTTCATATTTTGGTGTTCGCATAAACCCACAGGGAGTTACTATTCCGCAGTTGGAGCTAGTTGTTGATCAAAAGTTTGGTCACCTCTATTTTTTCGGTCTTGGAATAATAAAAAATAACTGATATAAGAAGAAGAAAATTTTGAAAAATTATAATTTCATTGCATAGCCCTCGGTCTCATTTTCATCACACATTCTACAGATTCAGAATCTGAGTTTGTATGCTCAAGATATCTAGGTTTTCGTCGAACCTCCCAAAAAGTGCTTCTTCAATATGCAACAAAGTTAATTTTTCTTGGAATTAAGAATTCCCGGAACCATGATCATTTTCCTGGAACTGCATTATTCTCTTGGAACCATTAATCTCTTGGGACTTCTCTCTCAATCTCTTAGAACAAGTTTATTTCCTTAATTTCTTGGAACTCAACATTTTCTTAGAGCTACATTACTCCACTCTTCCACAGTAAGTGCCCCTCCCTTGTTCCTCTCTTATACTCTATTAGACACTTAGAAGTTTTCTCCATTTTCCCTCCACTCCTCTCTTCTATATTTAGTTCCTTTTTCAAATTTATTTACACACTCCTTCCTCCTCTTTTATATTATACTCTTCATACTTATAATTTTTCTTATCTCCTTATCCCTCCATCTCTCCTCCCATTACTCCATATTCTTCCCACAATTAGATTTTTTCTTTTTTTTTCCCTCACTTCACTCCTTCGAAGATTCACTTCAGACCGACTGATCCACTTTCCTTAGTCATTTTTCCTACCCCACTTCCCATTCCTTATCTCTCTTCCATCCACTGCAGGTTCACATACCTTTGCAAGTTCATACCCTTTATCCCTCCACGCCTCCCTTGACCTGACAACCTACCAACCCACTTCTCTCTCCTCCCTTACGACCTTCCTCCTCTCTCGTTCAATTTTCCTTCCTTAACATTTATCCTAAGTCCCTCTCCATTTTAACATTAACCAGTCACATCACGACATGTGTTAACCAACCATTCCATGACACATGGAAACCAATGAAATCACACCATGTGGTAGCCATTGAAATCATGACATGTGTTGATCTATGGTATCATATGGCACTATGACATGTGACAGACTGGATATCCAATCACACGAGGACACATGGAGACCAATCATGTGATGATATGTGGCAGCTTCTAGTATCCAATGACCACATGATGCATGGCAATGGCATGGACGTTGACTCATTGATGATTGGTCATTGACTCATTGTTGACTAGGTGTCGACTAGGCACTAGGTGGGTATTGACTTGTCTATCAAAATTTTAATTAATTCATGAAAAAAAAAGTTACCAACTTAACAAGAACTCTCCAGAGTTCTCATTTTTTAGAGGTCAGGGTTTTACCTCCTAATCAAAAAGTGGTGCTACCAGTAGCACCCTTTTTTTTTTTTNGGGGGTGGCTAAAATTGCGCTAAAATTGTGACTTGTTTGAAATCGCAGCTTTGACACGATAAAAAAACCCTAAAATTTCCCTCGAATTGCAAAGTGATGCTACTAGTAGCACCAACTTTATTTTTGGAATTAAAACTATGACTTGGTTAGCATTGTGGCCTTAAAAACATATACTATTGCCAAAAAAGGCCTTGAAATTGACTCCTAAATCGAAAGTGGTGTTAGCAGAAAAATTAATTAATTATTTTTTTTTTAATTTACATTAAAAAAATGATGTGTGCTCCCTTGATGTCTATGGAATGTATTTCTTTGTTTAGTAAAAGAGAAATTACGATTTTGTTTTAGGGAAAAAAATACATTAAAAAAAAAAAATTTGAAAAATAACAAATGAATAAATGAAAAATAATTCATTATTTGGTTAAAAATGAAAAAAAAAAACCATTTTTTCATTAAAAATGAAAAAACAACCAAATTAAAACAAAAAAACACAAATTAAAAAACACAAATTAAAAAAATAGAAAAAAATAAAAATAAAATAAAAAACAATTTAAAAAATAAGAAACTCTCCATCATATCACTCTCCAAACTTATATGTTGTTGTACATATCATCTCTCAATCAATACAAAAATGTATATAATATTATACTAGACAATATTATAAATATTATTCAAATTCATATAATATTACTCTACGCAATATTTTAAATATTATTCTTTATTGGTTGAAGATTATATTAATATTTTCCTTTATAATAAAATATGTTTAAGTGGTACAATATTTTCGAAAGAAATTTGGATGAACTCAAAAACACTAATTTTTTGCTAAATAATTTGTAAACTTATATTTACTACACCACATAATATTATAAAGTTAAAAAAAAACATGAGATATCTAAATTTATAAACATTATTCTTTATTTGTAGAAGATTCTGCTAATATTGTCCTTTATAAATGAAAATATGTCTAGACAAATAAGTGGTATATAATTCTCAAAGGAATTTTGGATGAACTCACAAACACTAATTTGTGAGGATATTTTGGTAGCAGCGAGAGATATTCCCTCCCGGACAACTTTTCTCAGAGAAGAAGAAGATTCCAAGAAGTCAAAGGAAGACCATTGAACAGTTGAAGAACACCTTGGAAGTTATCTGGATTTGGGAGTGGAATGAACTGATTAACGGACTGAATACAATAAACACAGAGAAATGAATAATAACACAAATATCCAGTGAAAAATATCTTCTATTAAATAATGAAATAGGCTAAAACTATAAAACTACAGAACTCAAACACTTGCTCGAATGGTGGTAGTTATCTCTGAGAAGAGATGTGGCTACTATGTGCATTCGTTTGAGCAGAATGAATTAAAATGAGGCTCTAGAGTCCTTTTTGATATTACTCATGAATTCCAAAACCCTAAACATCCAAAAAACTAACCCTAGAAGGTGAAACGCCAAAGTCATGTCGGCCCTATTGGTAAGTTGGCGTAATTTGGTACCTCAACTTCCAAGGTTCGTAACTTTTGCATACGACCTTTGTTTTAGGTGTGTGATAGCATGTTGGAAAGGTCTTTCATAGAGATACACATTTCGCCATCAAACTTAGAGTTTGTCTATAGTTTGACTGTGGCGAGCCAAAAAAACAACGTTTAGGGCCCCAAAATGACCCTAGAAGTACAGCAAGATGTGATGACATGAAAGCATACAAAATAAGTCAGTTGGATTAGGCGAGAGGCCACCAGTATCCACCTGGAGGATGTGTGGGGCTTCCGACAACCCCAGAAGTGTAGAACTCACAATTATAAAGTAGTACATAATAATGTGTTTAACAAAAAAAGGACAGGAGAAGTTGATTGGAATAGGTGGGTGGCCACCAATATCCACCTGGATCAATCCTCCCCCTTTAGGAAGAAATGGTCTCCATTGTGTTGCGTTACCCCATCAGTTGAGGAAACTTTTGTTAGATTTGGCCCCAAGTGAGCCACTTTCCTTGGTGTAGGAGTTTCCCTTCCTTGACAACCTGATAAAGTTGGATCCGTTGTTGGTGAGTTCCCTTGACCTATGTGTACACTATCTGACCAATGGATGCTTGTTCCATGTAGTCAGGGTTGAGCTCTGTCGGTGTCAGTTGTTCTGCAATCTCGTAGGTGTCAAATAATGGGGGGAAATATGGTCGAAGGAGGTCCACATTGAATATTGGATGCACACCAAGGAAGGGTGGAGTCTTGAGCTCAAAATAATTTCTACCCATAGCCTTGGTGATAGTGTAAGGCCCATAACAAAGTGGGTGAAGCTTCCGATGTGGCCCGGTCAGACACTCCTTCTGCAAATGTAACCATACTTTGTCGCCAACTTGAAACTAGTGTGGTACCTTGTGTTAATCATGGAATTTCTTGTACTTAGCATCAGATTTCTGCAAAATCTCTTGGACTTGTTGGTGGATGTGTTGAATCCGCTCAATAAATATGGTGGCTTTGTCGATCATAGACTGACTAGGGGAAGAGTCTGTCTGTGCGGTGGCAAGAGGAAGTGCAACATCAATGGGTCCCAAGGGTTGGAATCCTAGACCCACCTGAAATGGGCTATGGTCGTTGGAACTATGGAGAGCCATTTTGTAACTGTGTTGGACATACGGGAGACTCTCGTCCCATGTATGTGAATGCTTATAATTGTACATGCACATGACGTGCACAATCATCCAATTGAAGACCTTTTTTTGGCCATCGGTTTGGGGGTGGAAAGCAGTGGATTGTGTGAGCTTGGTGTCCAATAGAGACCAGAGACTCACCCAAAAGGTGTTGAGGAACTTGTTGTCTCGATCGAAGATGATGGCCTATGGAATCCCAAAGTGGACCCACACTCATTTGAATAAGAGCTTGGCAGTATCTGTCGCTATGAAATTCTTATTATAGGCTGTGAGGATTTCCATATTCGAAAAATGATCAATGACCACAAACACACAGTCATTTACTTTCTTGGTGGATGAAAAACCAAACATGTAGTCCATTGATATGGATTCCCAAGGCTTCTCGGGAATAGGAAGAGGGATGTATAAGCCTTGATTCTTGATGGCAAGCTTGGCAATGGCACAGACAATGCAAGATATGATATATTTGTTGACCTCATGTCGAATTTTTGGCCAATAAAAATGTTTCTTAAGAATGACCACAGTTTTCTCTATGCCAAAATGTCATGCCACCAGACTGTAGTGGGATTCTCAAATCGTATTTTCATGCTCTCTTGTAGGAACATGAAGATGGCCCAAGTGGAATAAGATTTCGTCCTGAATGTGAAAATCTGTGACAATTGCACCTATACCCAACAATTGATATGTGATGGTGAAGTTTGGATATGTATCATAAATTTGGGGCATAAGATGCCTGTGCTAAGTGAGAATTGTGTCCACAACATAGTTAGATGCATCAGTCTCAACCTCGAATGGTTGTTGCAGATCGATCAAGGAGAGTACTGGAGCTGAGCACAAGTGATGCTTCAGATCATCGAATTCTCGTTGCTTCTCCTTCCCCCACACTAACTTGGCCCCACAACCACCCTTGGTCACTTGGCTGAGGGCCCATGCAATCTGGGAGAATCCCAACACGAACTGTCGGTAGCAGTTGACTAGTCCCAAAAATCTCTGAAGCTCGGTCAGCGTGGTCAAGACTGGCCAGTCACGGATGACTTGGATATTAGCTGGATTAACATGTACCCCATGATCATCAACAATGTATCCCAAGTATTGGACCATGTTCATGCCAAAAGAGAATTTTTCCAAGTTGGCATAAAGCTTGTGTTGCTTCAGAGTACTCAAAACCTCTTAAATATGTCGCATGTGCTCCTCCCACAATCTGTTGAAGATGAGGATGTCATCCAAATATACTACCACAAAGGAGTTGGTGAAGATTTTCAATACATCATCCATCAACCTCATGAAAGTGGTTGGTGCATTTACTAAGCCAAAGGGCATGACTATCCATTCGTAGAGACCTTATTTATACTTGAAGGTTGTCTTCCATACATTAGTGGGTTCAATGGGAACCTAGTGGTAGCCAGACTTCAAGTGAATATTACTGAATAAATTTTCCCCCTTGAGTTGTTCAATAAGGTCATCAATCCTAGGAATGGGGTGGCGGTTCTTGACTGTGATTTTGTTTAAGTCTTTGTAATCAATGCAGAGTCTCCAAGTCCTGTCCTTCTTCTGCACTAGTACAATCGGGCTTCCGCAAGGGGAGGAGTTGGGCCTGATGTGCCCCTTTTGAAGAATCTCTTAGATATTACACCTAATTGCTTCATTCTCCATCAGCAAGTGTCGATAGACTGGTCCATTAGGTAGAAGTGTTACGGGGGTCAAATCAATTGGATGTTTGACTTGGCAGTGTGTCGGTACCCCTATAGGGTGAGGCGAAGATTTCTTTGTATTCTTCCATGATCCCGTCCACTTGATTCTACTGCAAAGAGAGGTGTTGTGTAGAGGCCATGGATGTGGCGGTGACCTTATGCTTACTGTGAGCATGGATCACAAAGAATATGAACTTCTCAGTCTGTGAAATGACCTTAATGCATTACTTAGAAGATATTAAATAAATACAAGCAAGCGGTGCTACCTCTGGGGTCTTGTACAATTGTCTGCCCAAAGTAATAATAACATTGTGGGGTCTAGACTCATACATAGCATGATGCTTCCACAAATATGGTTTTCCTAAAATAACATCACAAACTTCAAGGGGAGAAATATCACACAGTACCTCATCTTTGAAAGGATTTATATCATAGGGCAGACAACATTGTTGGCTAATAAAGAGATCTATTCCTTGGCGAATCCAGCCAATGGTTTAGGGTTGTAGGTGCGGTGTTGTTGGAAAGTCCAACCACTTGACGACCTCTGCTGAAATCATGTTCTTCTGACTACCGTTGTCGACAATGAAATGAGTCGAAGCCCCCTTGACCCACATCTATGAGTGAAAGAGGCATTCCCCTTCCTTTGGTTCTTATGGTTCGCTTGGTCAGACTTTGGTGGTAGTGACAGTGGCACTGGGTTCAACATAGATAATCTACTTCCTTCTTTTAGGATTTGACTCTGAATTAGAATCGACCTCTGACTCAGAAGAATTCAACTCAACCATGAGGGACTGCTTGGAGAAGCATTCTTCAATGTTGTGCCAAGTATTTTTATGGTACTCACACCATTTTCCTATGTCCTTCATCTTCTCATTTCCCTTCTTGTGTTGCATATTGGACTACTTGTCCTAAGGATGGCCATCTCGACTTGGTCCCTTGTTGTGTGGGTTTGGGATGCATCTTCCCTGCTTCGTATATGAGGGGTTTGAAGATCCAAACTCTCATCATTTCTGCTTAAATTTCTACTCGATCTTGACAACGTATCTACAAGTCGTTCCCAATGAGGCGATGTCCAGGAAATCCACTTTTGTTTGAATGTATCTATGAAAACAGTTGCATTATTTGAGCACCAGACGACGCTCAAATTCTTTGATACCCATTTTGGTGTGTAGGGTATGGAAAATACTGGTGAAATATGGTATTGTCTAGTCCCTTTCTTAACGTAGGATGGTCCATTTGGTGTACTGGTCCTCATAGCTTCCAACAAGGTACTATTGTTTTTTAATGGAATCCAGGAAGGAATCCCATGTAGGGGCCACCATAAACATTGTATATTCCTCCATGACCCTTTTCTTAGAGTAAGTATCCCACCAATCTTTAACATGGGGAATGACCTTGAGGAGTGAAAAAGTGATATTTTCCCTATTTCAAAAATTGTGGACCGAAAAATATCCTTCAATTAGATTAAACCATTTATCTATGAAATATTCATCTATCAGTCCTTAAAATAATGGAATATCAAAATTTACATGTACCTTGAAGGGGGTTGCATGGCCACTTGATGAAGATGCTTCTCATGTGGGCAGACGTCGAAATATCTGTGCGAAGTTGTCCATCATTTCGTTCCTTTTTCGTGCGAGAGCTTCCTCGAGAAACATTTTAATAGGATCTCCTGCTCCATCAACTTTATTTTTTCCCCCATGGGTTGTTTTCGGGCTCGGCACGACCGATCTTGTAATGGCTCGATTGGTTTGAGTTCCAACTTCTTGTATCGAGATCTTGTCGGGGATATGCATGAAGAAAAATAAATGAAGATCATACCGCTCTGATACCACTGATTTGGATTTAGGAGAGAAAAAAATTGATTAAAAAAATGAATACAATAAACATAGAGAAATGAAGAATAACACAAATATCTAGTGAACAATATATTCTATTAAATAATGAAATAGGATGAAACTATAAAACTGCAAATCTCAAACACTTGCTCAAATGGTGGTAGCTATCTCTGAGAAGAGATATGGCTTCTATGTGAATCTGTATGAGAAGAATGGATTACAATGAGGCTCCAGAGGATTTTTTGATAATACTCATGAATGCCAAAACTCTAGACATCCAAAAACCTAACCCTAGAAGGTGAAATTCCAAAGTCATATGGACCCTATGGGTATGATGGTGTAATTTGGTACCTCAACTTCCAAGGGTCGTAACTTTTTCATACGACCTCCATTTTAGGTGCATGATAACTCGTTGGAAAGGTATTTCAAAGAACTACACATTCGGCCATCAAAAT
>ML786491.1:665240-680837 GCA_009831015.1 Picea engelmannii | reverse complement strand
TCATCTTGTACTTGAACATTTAAGTGGGGTAAAAGGAGGTTTCCCCCTCGAAGAGGCTTATTATCTGATATTATCTCTTTTTCAAGGCGTTGAGTACTTTTCTTGAGGTTTTTTTATGCTATATTGATGTTTGGTTCTTAACAAGTGCCGACTTTTACAAAGGAACAATAGAGTCATCTTAACAAATATAATATGATAATATTCTTTAGGTTTTTGTCTTAGTCAAATACAATAAGGATATATTTTGAATCTACTCAAATTTCAACACTCCCTCTTAGCAAGGAAGGTATTCTTCTTGCCACGGTCATCGTCACTACTTATGTGTTTCTGCATACTTGGTCATTGTCTTGTTGTCAATCATGGATCTATATATCATAGGAAGTTCTTCACTTTTACTAGAGTAGTGTGTCATCCTACGTTGGAGTAGCATACCAACCTGCGTTGGGGTAATATACCAGCGTGCATTAGAGTAGCATACCAACTTGCCTTGGGGTAGCATACCAGTCTGCGTTGGAGTACCAACCTATGTTGGGGTAGCATACCAGCCTATGTTGGAGTAACAACATGTGTTGGGGTAGCATAACATCCTGCGTTGGAGTACCAACCTACAATGGGGTATCATACAAGCCTACGTTGGGCTAGAATATCATCTGACATTGGAGTACCAACCTATGCTGGTGTAGCATACCATCCTGCATTGGAGTACCAACCTGCACTAGGGTAGCTCCCACTATTGGGGATCTCAACACTTCCATATACTCTAGAACACATCACTTCCCTCTACTGGGGAACACATCACTCCCTCTGATGAGGGAAAATCCTTCTGGAACACACCAAGCTTGTCTCTAAAGTATTTGAATTTCACTCTCGACAGAGGCTTAGTCAACACATTTGATACCTACTCAATGGTAGGAACATACTGGAGCTTTAATTCTCCCTTATGTATCATCTCTTGGATATAATGATACTTGATCTCGATATGATTTTACTTTTCATGACAAATTGGGTTCACTAACATCTTTATGCAACTCTAGTTTTCATAAAAGATACAAGTTTCCTTCAACTCGAGATCAAATAATTTTGCAATCAACTTCCAAAGCCACACTAATTCACCACAAGATTACCATGTTTCCACATACTTTTCCTCTACGGAACTGAGTTCCATGAAGGTCTTCTTCTCACTGAGTCATGAGATCAAAGTTGATCCCATACTAAAGAAACATCCAGATGTACTTTTTTGGTTTGTGACACTGTCTACCTAATCTGAATTTGTGTAGCCCTAAAATCTTATCTCACAATCTAAGATATATCTGAGTCCATAATAAATTATACACTTTAGGTACCTCATCACATGTTTTTCCATAATCAGGTGAACATTTCTAGGCTCAATAATGTACTACAAAACATGTATGTTTCCTCGTGTTCAAATATATCAACAAACCAAATTTTCACATCACAGTGTACCACACTGGTACACTTGCTCAGCTGCAACTCAATCTGCAAAATCATGTGCCAGATCTATGTGCTCTCTACAAAGCACTATATGTCTCACTTCCTGAGAGTATGTCCTCTACTATCTATGAAACTATTCCTACTAGGACTGGGACTCTACACTTTCAGCTACTCTTTCTGAAGTTGAGAATGATTGTGCCATTCTCACTGTAGCTATTGAACTCTGAGAGTAGATCCTCTACTCTATCATGGAAACATGTTTATCTGAAACTGAGAGTGGCTCAATAACTAACACTGAAGTTAGATTATCCTCTTTCTTTGGAGGTAACTCAATATTCTAATGTAGCCACGTCTCCATGGCCCAACTCATGTACTGCACCAACTGGCACTGGAGGTAAATCAATCTCAAATACAGTTATTTTCATACCTACTCCCTACGAATCTCATACTGTATCACTTTCTCTTAATGTATCATGGTTGTTTTGATCTAACTGGTTGTATTCACGAGCACCGAAACTATTTCTTTTATTTTTGGTATTATCCGTCATGGAGGTGTATTGTTCCCTACATAAGAAAATTGGCTCCCTTTGAGCCTTGACTCCCTCTGAGTCTACAATATCCTCATAGTCTTTTCAATATATACTTGGTGTTGGTTACCAAGTCTTAATATGAAAAATTGAATCAGACTTGAAACAAATTATGCTTCCTGTCAATGTGGCCTCATTGTCCACTGACTAGGTCTTCTCATCAGGAAACTGTAGGACACTGTGATCATACATGTTGTTTATGCATGACACGGATGAGCTCCCATACCAAGGACATTTAATTTTAATGTGCTTGTTTCACCATATACAATACTACATTCTTTTCACCCAACCATAGGCACGCATGCCACCCCCAAGCACATAAATTATTTCTTGAATTTAAATGAAACCTTGTTGGATTCTTGTACCATGGATAATGATCCAACAAGATAAGATAAAAATGCATAAATTCTAATGTTATAAAACTTTAAAAAAAAATTGAAATTAATTATGAAGGGTTCATACCTGGAGTGTGCATTGTCAGACTAATTGCTTGATTTGTACGATGTATGGATGAATAATGATACTTCTTCACAATTTTCACTTGTCCCTCATGATAAAAAAATTCTCCATCTCTTTTACTTCTTGAATTTTAATGTGGGAAGAAAAGATATACTACTATAAATATCACTTGATATGGATCAAGTGCTCCGAAATCACTAAGTATTATATCACAGAAGATATAGTTCATCTGAATCATCTTCTTTTGTTCTTTTTCGATCAAGTTCATCTTCTTCTGCGAAATGAGCATGGTGTCTTTTAAAATTCATGTTATTCTGGTCTTTTTCTTGGGGACAATTTCTTGCAATAAGTCCCATCTTATGGAAAATGAAGCATCTAAAGCTTGAGAGATCTTTATGAGAATCTTATCCTTTATGAGGCTTCTGAAACCTTTTGTGAGAGTGAACTTATTTCTTGTTCTTTCATTTTCTTGTGTGATCTATTATTGATTGACCTTCATTACTTTATATATTTTCTTTCCTTGCCTCTAATCTAGCTTCTTCTTGAGTACATTCTTCCCAAAATCTAATGAACTTAGTTAACTTCCTTCTATAGAAGATTCCTTGGATGAAGGATTCCCAATAATTTTGGAGAGCATTCAATGTGGTCATCGTTAACTTAGATTCTTCAACTGAGTCTCCAATAGATTCAAGTTGTTCTTTAATCTAGGACACTCTTGTGAAGTAAGAATGTATGGTTTCTGAATTTTTCAGTTTCACATTCTTGAGTTGTGTCCTCAAGGTCATTGTTCGATTGATGTTCTTTCCTTCAAACAGATGGGATAAGGCATCCATCATTTTCTTTGGGGTTTTTAATGTTAAAACATGAGGAATCAAGTGGTTCTTGATGGAGTTGGAAATGATCCTCTTTGCTTTGATAATATCCTTCTTATATTTGGCTTTGGCCTCATCTTCTTATGGATCTTCAATATCTTTTTCAAAAAAACTTACAAGGTCATTCTCTTCTAGAATGAGCATTACTTTGTACTTCTAGGGTCAAAATTCATCATCTCCTTCAAGATTTTCGTCAATCTTGGTATTGATAGTCATCCTACCTAAAAAAAGTAAAATAACAAATAACTTTTCAAGATGAGGATCTTATACCTTACCAGAGAGATTGTTGAGTCAAGGATGAATTATGCCACAAAATTTGCAGTAGTTGCAACCAGATCTAGTGTTTATGAGGAAATCCTAATTTTTCAACTTGAAACATTTTGATTTATGGTCTAGGGAATATATTCACACTACCTAGGTGAGTTCCTAGGTGTGCTTAATTTCTCTAGCGCCTCCTTAAATAGGGAAAATGTCACACCTATGGTTTATGCAGTTGCAGCAACTACAACAGCAGTTGCATTTTACAAAATTTCATCAAACTAAGAGTTTATGCACAGGAAGAGGTGCACTATGGTTATGAGAGTCTTCCTATGCTCTTAGATTCTTCAACGAGTTCTTTTGCGCTATGAAAATTCCTTCTTTCAAGCCCACTCTGATACCATGTTATTTTTTTCTTCTTAAGCAGTTAACTAGATTAGTGTTCTTTTACTATTAAACCATTATCACAATAACTACATATAAAGGATCACTAAAAGAATAACATTCACAACATACACAATATTTACCCTGTGAAAACCCTCTAGGGGGGAAAACCTAGCAAAATTTCTCAATATAGATTCACCAGCCAAGAACAATGTCTCTCTCCAAGAGAGAACTAACAACGCAGAAGATCCTCCTCAAACCCTTGACTAGGGAAGAGTAGCGCACCACTTAAGAAAGATATATCCAAGAGATAGACCAAGAACCTTCACAATGTCACCTCCTAGTTGCAGTAGCTTCTCCCTCTAATACTTGCCCACTTCTTCTTTAGCCATTGAAGTTGTGTTGTGTGTTTTCAAATGATTCGTTGGCCTCTCTTATAAATAGTAGTTGGCTAGCCTAAAATTAGGTTTGGGCCGACCTGTCACTTTATCTTTCTATTTTTTATTTTACTTGTCAAGGCACAATAGGGCCAACTTTTACAAAGGAACAATAGGGTCATATTAACAAATATAATATAATAATATTCTTTAGGGTTTTATATTAGTTAAATACATTAAGGATATCTTCTTAAGCTACTCAAACTTCAACAAGGAGTTCAATAGTGGTTCTAGCAATATCTAAGTCAAGAATTTTTGTGTATGCTTTAGTTTTCCTTCTTGATAAATCAGATAATTGAGTTTTCAGTCCCTTTAATATGTTAATTATTTCAATCCAACATGCTTTTAACTATTTTATGTGGCTTGGAGAAGGTCAATTTTCTTGCTTTCTCAATTACTCTGTCATTGTCGAGACTTTCATTGCAAACATTACAACTCCATCTATGTAGAACCCTTCGTCATTTTTCAAGTCTGAATTCAAGTATTCCTTGGTATTATGGATTCTCAAACCAAGAGACGCAAAAATATTTTCCATGTCCCACAACTCTAAGATCAATCAAATTATTTTCTTAATATTTTCCTCGACAAAATTTCGAGTTGCGCTGATCAAATTTTAGATTCTCTTGACTCTGGCACTTGATTCTGGCATTTTTGGGAAACTCTTCTCGAGACAAATCCTGGAAACAGGGGAAGCCAGAATAGGTGGAGGCATGAGGGTTTCCTCCAAATATTTAATTATTTCTTTCAGCTAAGCATTCTCTTCCTCCATATGTGCAATTGAAACATCAAGTGCATCCCCTGTGACTTTATGAATAGATGATAACTTAGAAGGTAACATATCTCAAGTATCAATGGTAGACCATATCTTCCAACTCTCACTCTTTGTAGTTCTCTCAAAAACCAATTTCTTAGACTCTTTATCAAAAGAGTATTTTTTTACAGTGAGCGTTTCTTCATCAGAAAATTTCTCGTCTTGGAACATGAGTGTGAAAATATGTTGTACATTTTCTCTAGTCAGTACTTATTCATGTAGGAAAGTAATATTTTCAATATCTACATCCAAATACATGTTATCCAATAAAAAATCATTTTCTAGAGCATGTTTTTCTTCCCCATCCTGCTGTGATTTGGTCATTTTTCTCTTGAATTTTAATTTATGGGGATTCTCCAAGTTCCCCTTAGGAGGGTTCCTCTCTTCATCATATCCTTAGTTATTACTATGATTTTTTCTCATGTGGGATGTCCCTAGCTAAGGATTTTACTTTGGTAAGGCACTTCTTTGAGAGGTGGATGGTGATGGGAAATTTTTATCACTTGTGAGTTTACCTCTTTCTTTATGGTTCTATGTAGTACTTATAACAGTCTCTAAATCTCCAGAGTCTCCATCGACTTCTTGATAATTTGGATTGTGGCTGGAATTTCCTTCTCCATTGACGGATGAATTTTTGGGTGCATATTGAGTCCAAATGAAAGAAAATGATTATAAAAAAGATGATTAGGGTCAAAACCATTGATTTACTCTACGAATATCATGTCATAATGATCAAAACAAGCGACATATTCATATATTTTATAAATCCCTTGGAGAAGCATTTCACCCACCTTCCATGGGAGAGGTATGAACTGCTTTTTTTCTTCTTTCTGAGAAAGTATGGAACCGAAATTTACATTGTCTAGCTATCTCAATGATAAACAATTAATCATATATATAATAGGGAAGAAATATAGGTTTTTCGATAAAGAAAAAAACCATGATAACATTATAGTCCTCCATTTTCTGAAGGACTCTCTTTCCTTTTAGAAAATTCATTACTTCCAATGATAGTCAAGAAGCATCTTCCCTAAATAAAAAATTCTTGAATTTAGAAACAAAACTACAATATACCTATTAGAAATGATGGTTGACTCTCTGCCTCCATAGAGCTTGGTACCACATGATCATGGGGTCCATATTTATTTTCACTTTTCGAGCAATCTTTAAACCCTCAAAGGTGTGACAGTATGTAATGGAGAATATCAAATAGGAGGACATATAAAACTTTTTCTCAGTCTTAAAATTAGTTGTGCAGTGATTTCATTCGAAATACTATTTTCCCAGTCGAAGATAGCATTTTCATGAACCAAAAAATCAAGTATATATAATGTCATTTGGCGAATAGTTTTTGTAGAGTCTTGACCAACAATCGGAGTAAATAACCAAGAAATTTATTTATAGGGATTTTTTAAGGAACTTACTTGAATTCTGGATACATCTTCAGGAATTGATGTGGGGTCATGAAGATTCTCTTGAAGAAGATCGATTATGTTATTCTTTCTTTTTAGGGAAATTTCTAGCTACCTCCCCTTTATAAGACAGGTTCAGCTCTGGGATCTTCGACATCTCTTTGAATATTAAAGGCGCCAATGAAATAGGATAATTTTTCTGCAACGTGATGACCCTTTTGTTTTGAATGAACTTGTTGACACATTAGGTAACAATATCCTTACATTCAAAGACTTCTGGAATGTATCCCGCGAAAACGTTTCCTGAGGTCCACACTTTTTTTTCTCTTTACCCAACAGATTTGAATAATACTAGTATGAGCAGGACCAATTATAGTTTTGGTATTCTCTAGCGAAGAGTTTCAAAGTATCTCCACAGAATGATTGTTTTCTCATGACTGTATTTCCGTAGCTAGCCAAATTGTTCTTGAAATATTGCTTGTCATAGTAAAATGATTTTGAGTTTGATTTCTTTTTACATAAGCATTACTAAAAATAAATATCACTAGCCTTGGTATAAACATCATTAATTAACGGCCACTTCAATAATAAATTTGGTAGTTAAATCCATAGGGATAACATTAAATGTGGTATCAAAAAATGTGAAGGAGGGGACACGTAATGGCGAAGAATCGGGGTGAGTGACTAGTATGAAAAGGCAGGTATGTGAGTCTGAAGTTTTGTGAGTTTGAAATTCCAAATGTATGAAATGGCTAAGTGTTATAAATTGTCATGCAAATAGTGGAGAGAGTGGAGGTATAGCACATAGGTCCACAAGTACGAAATCCCAAAAGTCCACGATGAAAAAATAATGTGTTGGATGGAGTTATACAGAGATAAAGAGAGGATAAGATGAGTTTGAAAGTTTGCATGTCTAAAAGTCTACAAACATAATGAAAAATGGTTGATTATGGTAATATTATTACAAAAAAGAAAGGGAATAAAAATGGGGGGAAACAGAGATTGGGGAAGGGAAAATATATAAGGGGAATAGAAAAGGTAAGAAAAGAAATGGGAAAATAGAAATAAAGGGGGATGACGCAGACCTCCCCGACCCTCGGGCCAAAGTCCGCTCACAGGATCGTTCTTTACCTTCTTTGAGTTGGATCGGCTCTTTCGATTCCTTGTTGGAATCTCAATTCGATCGATCCACAGGTCCTTTTAGAATCTCCCTTGTGCGAACAACACTAGGCGCGAGCTCCACTTCTCCATGCAACCACAACACTATGACCAAGGCCTCCCCCAAAAGGTGCTTGTCACAACTCGCCACTCACGATTTCGTGATTTGAGGCTCCCGACTCTCCCTTTCCAATCTCGCGATACCCGAAATCATGAAATGGGT
Organism: Picea engelmannii; assembly: GCA_009831015.1. Lineage (NCBI taxonomy): Eukaryota > Viridiplantae > Streptophyta > Pinopsida > Pinales > Pinaceae > Picea > Picea engelmannii. The sequence continues at coordinate 672,784 of ML786491.1, read as the reverse complement.
ATAGCTCCTCTTTTGTTAGCGCCCTTCACGCATGACCATCAGCTAAGCTTAACACTAGCTCCTATTGCTACTCGTCACTTCACAAGTTGTGGCATCCAACCTTGGCACCTTCCTTTCACAAAATCCCGAGAAGCGATGTTGACTTTTCTCCTCGTGTTCTCGCTACTCGCGAATTCATGAGTCGAAGGGTTGAACTCTCGTTCCCTTATCTCACGAATACCGAGATGTGAGAGGTCAATGGGTGTTGACTCCCTTCTCTAGGAGACGCGTGGCTGCCTATCTATCATGCGGGCCCCACCTTATGGCTCTACCACGTGTCCACACGAGCCTCCACTCTCGGCACTTCACGATTTTTGATGTCGAAAGTGACTCCTCTCAACCTCCGAACCCCTGAATGCATGATAGGTGATGGGGTTCCTGATCCAACGATCCTCCCATGACCTGGATCCAACGGCTATCCTCGCTCCTTGTGATTTCGCGACTTCGCAACTTGGAGCACCCAACTCTTGGGCTCTCACCCTGCGAACTTTCGAGTTCATGAGACCTGAATCCTTGATCTCTTCGACACTTCGTTGACTCCGCGATTGCTGCCACCTGTCCTCCTCAGATGGATGACTGCGATTCTCTCGTGAATTCACCACTTGCAACTTGGAGCACACAACTCCTGGGCTCTCACCTTACGAATCTCTGACTTTGTGAGATCCCTAGATCTTTGCCACCTGTCCTCTTCGAAATGGATGGTCCCGATCTTCTCGTGACTTTGCCACTTGTGAATCTTGATGCAAAGGTTTTAAACCTTCAACTCGTGAATCCACGAAATGAGATTATGTGAGTGATCCAACGACCCCTGTTGGATCAGATCTTATGGCCCGATTTGTCCTGAACTTGCACTTAGAAAAACGCTTGCCGTAACTCCCTTGTTCCTCTCCAATATCCGATGGCTCTCGAAACTTTGCGAATTCTCCACGAAGAATTTCAACCATCAAATTCCTCCTTGACGATTCCTGTGAAATGAACAAAGTGTTCTTTCACGAAACTTATCCACCTGCAAAACAACGTCACTGAGCCTTCTTACAAAACTTCAAGGCACTAGCCCTCTTGAGCTTCTCTTCGACAACTTCGAAGACTCTATCCCTTCTGATCTTTCTCCACAACTCGAGTCTTCAAAAAGACTCCTGCGGCAATTCTTCAAATACTTCCAAGTATTTGAACCTCTTCGACTCTGCGCACTCCCTGCGACAACAGTCCTTCAACAATTTCGCTCAGGTTGTAACTCTGAGACTTCACTCGGCCTACGCACTCCTTGCACAGCTCCTGTACTTAACTTTCACTTATACGAGAATGAGAACAATGTTATCCCTCCTAAGCTTGCAGAGACGAAATATGACTTCTGTCAATGCACACCTTGCAAACAATTTCACTGCACTCCTTGCAGGAAAACTCTTGCTCAGACAGAGAAACAATTGAAACTCATTCTTTACTCTCTCAGACTTTGAATGCTTAACACGAAATCATACATACATGGCATAAAAGCAGATGTATAACAGAAAGAGTAAAACAATCATGAGCATAACATTCAATCATGCATACACAGAAAGTATTTGAACACCATGAGTCTGAATCAAAGATTCATATATTAATCTCAGAACTTTAGTACATGGGTTCTCCTACACTGCTTTCTGCTTCTTCTTCTCTATGCTCTATTGATCATGCTAATGTTACAATGATACAAATGAGGGTGTCTATATCTGTTTTCCCTCCGGCTCCTAAAAATGTCTAATCTAAGAATTTAAAGCTACCTACTTACATTTACTAGCATAAATGCCTCTTAATCCTTCAGACGAGAGCAGGATGCTCAAGGTTTGATTACAATATACAAGTACGCCCTTTCTTAATTGTTTCATTTATGTTTGGCGTATCAAACTTCAAAACATTTCAAATAATTCATCATGTGCCAAAATGTGTTGGCGCTTGCCCCACACTCGCTTGTTGTTGGTGATGCTCCTGCATCGGGGGAGAACAAAATGGGTTCAACAAGAACAAAGCTAGAACCTTTAGGAAAGAAGGGAAACTTCATTGGATACAATGAGGCTTTGAAGGATTATAGAATATACATCACCAAACAGAGATAGATTGATATTAGCAAGGATTTTACCTCTGATGAAGAAGCGACCTTCAGAAAATATAGAGAGGCTCACATGGATGAGGAAAGAGAGGAGAAAGAGGCTCCAAGGGATGCAGTAATGGTTGACTCTACTCTAGAAGAACATATTCTAGAAGATCAGAATGAGACAATAGAGCGAGAGATACATGTATATCCACTCAGAGAAGTTACAGTTACCAAAAAGAGACCAACATGGATCTGGAACACTTTGCAGGAACTAGAAAAACATGCAGCTCTCAGTGGCTCTTTCATAGAGAGAAAGAAACCACACAAGTTTTCCATCTATGTGGCACTGATGAGTAAGATAATTGATTCATAACCTTCCACTGATGAGGAAGTTGCAAAGAAGCAAGTATGAAACGATGCCATGATGGAAGAATACCAATTCATCATGAAGAATGATGTGTGGGAAGTGGTTCTGAGACTAGAAGGGAAGTCAGTGGTGAATTCCAAGTGGATCTACAAGATAAATCTTGTTGCAGATGGAAGCATAGATAAGTACAAAGCTAGATTTATGGCTAGAGGATTCTCCTAGAAATAGGTAGAAGATTATGATGAGAAATTTTCTCCAGTAGAAGTGTACACTTCCATTAGATATATTATTTCAATTGGTTTTGTTATGGGATGGAAATTACACCAGATGGATGTCAAGACTACTTTCCTGAATGGTGTAATTGAATAAGAAGTGTACATAGAGAAACCACAAGGTTTTTTGATCCATGGGAAGGAATCCCATGTTTGTAAATTGAAGAAATCTTTGCACTGGCTTAAGCAGGAACCCAGGGCATGGTATGCCATAATAGAAAGTTATCTAATGAGATTGGGTTTTACCAAAAGTGATGCAGATCCCAATCTTTACTACAAAGTTGAATATGGTTTCATGTTGCTATTGGTAATATATGTGGATGAATTGTTTCTTATAGGGTATGAGAATATCATAGATGGATGCAAGAGGGAACTCACTTCAAAGTTTGAAATGAAGGATCTAGGTTTGATGCACTATTTATTGGGATTAGAGTTGTGGAAGAAACTAAATGAAATCTTCCTTATCCAAGGAAAGTATACAATTGAGATCCTCCATATATTTAGGATGATGGACTGCAAGTCTATGGCCAGACCTATGGTTACGAATGTTGATGATTACAGTTGTGTGAGACATCCTCTAGGACACAGACTAAGTGATTCGACATGTGAGGAAGCCCATGAGTTGGGTGTGCCCATGATATGGGTGTGTTGTTCCTCTCTAAGATGGATATGGAGTGTTGTGTGCCCCTATGTGGGGTGAGGAAGCCCATGAGTTGGGTTTGCCCATGAGATGGGTGTGTGGTTCCACTCTGAGATGGATATGGAACGATGTGTTCCCCTATGTGGGGTGAGGAAGCCCATGATTTGGGTGTGGAGTTCTCTCTGAGACGGAGATGATACGATGTATTGTTATCCTCTGTGTAGAGAGTTCAGATGATGTGATACTACAAATGATTATATTATGATATGTAGTGAGATAGATATCTGTTGAGTAGGACGTTCATGTGGCTGAGCACAGGTGGACATGATCCTAGTGGTTGAGCACTAGTGAGTGTGCATTCTGATGATTCTCCTGTGAGAGGCAATGAGATAGAGACTTGAACATCCATGTGGATGAGCATAGGTGGACATAACCCTAGTGGTTGAGCACTAGTGGGTGTATGATATCCCTTTATATTGTCCAAGATTCAAACTTACATGTAACCCTATATGTGATTTAAAGGGTACAAGTCAGCCCCACCATAAAGTAAAAGATAATTAATATGGTAATTATTAATTATATTTTGATCTATTGAGGTCGACCCTATTGTGCCAATAGACACTAGTTTTGATATGTCCAGTCTAATATAAATAAAGTCAATTTCCCCATTGAGGAAATATAACACAAGTGTGAGTTTGGAAATTTCAGCAAGTACAAGTTCTTGGGTTGAAGTGCGCACCTCTCTTGGGCGCTAGTCTTCTAGCTTTTGTGAGCACCCTTTTGTGTGTTATTTTTATGGTGTGGGAGGTATTTCTCTTGAATAATATAGAAAAGTACTGGTTGGGTTTTCTTCCCTTGTTGAGAAGGGTTTCCCGGGATATTTCTTATGTACTTGTGCATGGTATTTCTTCTTGTGATCTTGCTTGCTGCAACAAATTGTTAATGGTGAAACTCCAATTGTCTATGGTTCCATTGTCTATTTTTAATTCATGATTGAGCCTATCTTAATGAAAAATCAACATTGCATCAGAGCATAGGTCTTGAAGAACCCTTTGCACAAGCATTCAAAGCTAGTTGTCCTTTCTTCTACAGTGTTGTACGACCTCTAGGGTTTGTTGCAATTTTGTACGAACATCCTTTTATTAGGTGGTTCAGCCCCTAATACTTGGAAGTTGAGTCTAATTTTGGCATATAATATTAAGGCCTCCTCCAACGCACCTCCAAAGACTCTTAGAGTAAAATTCCGAGCATTTTGAATTTTTGGCCCTAGGGTCTTGCATTTGTTTTTCTATAGAATTTTGGCCTTAAGGTTTTTGTATCTCACTGAAGGAGCTCCTAAGCTCACCAATATTCATGTGACTCTCTTAAGGCTTATTGTTGGAATTCATAATCCCAACAAAACCTAAGGTAGCTAGCCTATCCTAGCCATTAGGTTTTCTAGCCCAACTGACAAGGGTTTGTAAAGAAATCTGAAAAAATGAAGAATGGAACCTTGGTGGAAGATAGGCTTAATGGATCAAGCAACTTCAGCTCTTGGAATTCAATATTTCAGATCACCCTTGAAGAGGATGACCTATTGAGTGTAATACAAAAGACTTTACTAGACACAACTACCGATGAAGAGAAGGAAATATGAAAGGACGATGACATCAAGGAAAGGAAAATAATCATATACTCAGTAAGATATCATCTCCTACCTCGTATTTCCAACCTAAATACAACTTATGAAATGTATGAAGAATTGAAGAATATGTTTGAGAGTGACAACACCCTCAGATCCCTTACCTTGAAGGGTCGGCTCCAAAGTATTCAGATGACAAAAGGTGATACAGTTGCTACCTTCTTTATGAAGATGTCAGAGATCAGAGATCAGATAGGTACCATTGGAGAAATCATATCTAACAAAGAACTTGTTTTTTCCACTCTCAATAATCTTTCAAAACAATAGGAACCATTTCTTGAAAGTTTCAGTGGAAGGGAAAAGCTACCCACTTTTGATCATCCGTGGACAGATTGTACCCAAGAAGAATTTAGACTTAGAGCTATAGGAGTGGAAGACTCCCCTGATGATAATAATGCTCTTGTTGTCACATACCCACTACCCAAATCAGATTTTTTTTCTAGTCTTCTGTCGAATTAGAAGCCCTAAAAATCCATGGGGGGCTAGCACAAGCTAGCTCTTTTCTCTCTCTCTTTGTTCCCATGTAATCGCGAGTCATGATCACGGTTCAATTAAACGTAGTTCCTATTTGTATTCCATGCCTCGGTGCTACAGTAATGTCAAAGCGTTCGACTCTGCAACTGTCGAACCCCGAAATGGATAGCGACCAACCAATAGGGACAAATCCCTACAGGGTTAGCAAATGGCCAATCGGAACAAATTCCAACAAGCCTAGAGAACATCCAATGAGAACGGGCCCCGTCGCCCGGTTAAGTGGAGTACAACTGGCGGAGGGGGGAGTGAGACACGATAGCCGACAGGACAGAAGGGGCCCCACTTCACACGTCACACTATTATGGACCCCCCCTCCCCCCCATTAAAGGCAGAATAGAAAGGGGGCTCTGGAATCCACCTAATCGTCGTTGATCATGATGAGTTAATCTCGACCGTTTGAGAGTTGCACGTCCAATTCCAGACCCCCCCCCCATCAAAGGTAGAATGGAAAGGGGGCTCTGGAATGCATCCTCAGTCGTGGATCTGGGCGGGTGGACTCGGGCCATCCAGATCTGTTCGCTACTTACCCTACTGAGCGATCATGCCCCGGTGTAAAACTGGCATCTCTTCCTCACATCAGACGGTCGTTACGGACCATAAGATTTCCCGAAGGAATCTTGTCCGTCCATCGGGACTTAACCACATGCTAGTGTCCTGACATTATGGATCAGGATTTGTCAAGGCAAGAGCCCAAGTTTTTGTCAACCGAACTCCTGAATCCATGATCCCCAATTTTCCCGAAATGGGAGATCTCACAACGCATGGCCTCTGTCAATCGGACGGCTCAGATCCGTCCCGGGGTTTTCACCATAGAAAATCCTGAACTCTTGTCAACAGGAATCTCGATTTCGCGATTCTCGATTTCCCGAAATGGGTGATCTCTTGACGCGTGGCCTCCATCAATCGGACGGCTCAGATCTGTCCCGAGGTTTTCACCATAGAAAATCCTAAACTCTTGTCAACAGGAATCCCGATTCCATGATTCCTGATTTCCCGAAATGGGTGATCTCTTGACACGTGGCCTCCGTCAATCGAATGGCTCAGATCCATCCTGGGGTTTTCACCATACAAAATCTCAAACTCTTGTCAACAGGAATCTCGATTCCACGATTCCCGATTTCCCGAAATGAGTGACCTCTTGACGCGTGGCCTTCATCAATCGAACAGCCTAGATCTATTCCCGGTCTTTTTTCCCCTATACATTGGAGTCTTAACCCTTAGATAACTTTTGACAGATCCAACGACTGTTGTTTTTTTTAGTCGAGATATGACGACTCATAATGGTTCCTACCCATGCATTCTTCCACGACTCCCTGGGCGTGGAAAAGATCCACGGTCCAGATACTCTCATGAACCTTGGGGATCTACGGTCCTAAACTCTTCACTACCCACGAAGACACAGTAAAACCAAGTGGTAAGGCATTTAACGCCCTACTTTCTCCTACTAATCTAACGGTCGTGGGTGACCGCAGATTCCCTGATGAAATCTCGTTCGTCGATTAATACCTATAAGGTTAAGGTACTTAACTTTCCAGCTCCTTCCTCCGATATGACGGTCGTGAGTGACCACAGATATCCCGATGGGATATCATCTGTCGATTCGTTACTTCATCCTTATGTTGTCATTTCGGTTTTCAAGAGGATCGTTCCTCCTTATGCAGGGTTACTAAGGCCTTATGCCTTCAAAACCGCCTTCGTGGTTCTTGATGGGCTTTTCAAGGAAGGTATTTCTATGGGGAGAATTACTCAGGGTACTACCTGAGGTATATAAGGATGTCGTCCTCCCGAGAGCCAGGCGTGAAGTCTGAGTTGGATCAATATGCACACAAATAATGAATTCATGAGGACATAAACCATACATAGTCTTTCCATATAAATATACAACTAATAGTACTTATCAAAACACCATACAGTCATTCTTGTAATGAAATCATTCACAG
>ML786491.1:638925-652962 GCA_009831015.1 Picea engelmannii | reverse complement strand
TTAGATTTTTTACTCTCTTTTTTTTAATTTTCTCTTTTTTTTTCTCTATTTAAAAAAATGTGTTTTGTGAAAAAAATGGTCATTTTTATTTTATTTTTAATGAAAAAATGGGTTTTGTTTTCCATTTTTAATGAAAGAATGAATTATTTTTCATTTATTCATTTGTTGTTTTTTCGATTTATTTTTTTTCCCTAAAAAAATCTCATAATTTCCATTTCACTAAAGAAATAATTACATTCCACATGCACCAAGGGCACATAGAGATTTTTTTGATGTAAATTTTTAAAAATTTAATTAATTTTTCAGCTAACATCACTTTTGATTTAGGAGTCAATTTCAGGCTTTTTTTGGCAATGATATCTATTGGCAAGGCCATTGTGCTAATCAAATCATAGTTTTAACACCAAAAATAAAGTCGGTGCTACGAGTAGCATCACTTTTTGATTTGAGGGTAAATTTTAAGGTTTTGTCATCTTGTCAAAGTTGTGATTTCAAACAAGTCATAATTTTACCACAATTTTAGCCACCCTCCGAAAAAGTGTGCTACCGGTAGCACCACTTTTTGACTCTAGGGTTGATTTTGGTGTTTTTTTATGCAAAAACATGGATTTTTTGGGCAAGAGTTCATGTTTTGAGGTCACAATTTGCATTAAGTCGGTAACTTTGTTTAAATCTCCTAAGGTTGAATCTCCAAGTTTTCATAGTATTTGTATGCTTCACATGAAAAGTATTGTAAAATTTTCAATATATACACTAAGTTCTCAATACCACAAATGCATGTGGGATATATATTATTAAGGAAAATATGAAATTTAAATGGAAAAGTCAAATCTGAATGAAGGGCCAATATTAACCCATGAGTTTTGATGAATGATTATTGAGAAGCGATTTTCCGAAGGTCATATCTTGAGATTTGGGAATTGTATTTGGAAAAAATATACCTATTTGGAAAGGTAATTTGATGAGGAACACGATGAAATTGGATTCAAGAGATAAAATTTCCCATGATGCTCTCATAAATTGAAAGAACAATACACTATATTTTTATGTTTTGTTGATAAATCTGCATGGTAACTCGACCTCACAAGCTTATATATTGAGATCCAAAACTCCAAATTGCACTTAAGAGGACTCGTTGGAAAGATGAATCAAATATATTTCCTAGAAAATTAAAGCACAATCCACTTTTAAAAAGGAAATCAAGTTAAATTTTCAAAATAAAAGTTTATTAAAAAACAACTTTTATTAAATACAAAAAGGGGCTCACTTCAAGTCACGAATGCCAATGATAAAAATGTTAATATTATGGTAGCTCTGGGAGGTATGAACCTCTATTGTGACCTATGATGAGATTAGAATATTCTGGAAGGAAGGAAAGAAGTGAAGGAAACCCTAGACAAGTTGTCGACTGTAGAAATACATTTAATATGAATTTATTAGTACCCGGGAGGAGAAGTTGGCCCCAGTAAGCCTGCCCATACCACTATAAATGCAGGGCACCAGTTCTCATTATACACATATCAGCAGTTGCAGAGAGAACTAGATTTGTGCAGCACAGTGGTCATTTTTGCGCAAGTTTCTAGGAAAGGTGCGCTAGCTTCTGGGTGGGACTATCTGATCAGCTTGGGTTCTATTCTTGCTTGGTGCATTAGCCTCTCTTGGTTATTGGATTTCTACCAGAATTCTCTTCTCTGTCAAGGTCAAGGTGCTCGAAGGGTGGCTTAGGCCTATGGTTGGGTGACGAGGGTATCGTCAATGGTAAAATGAGCACAATCTTCTATATTCTAACAGGTTATGGGCCCACACCTCCTTCATTTAGCCTAAAACGTTGGAAGGAAGCATAACCGCTAGGATATTGACCTCACTGAGGAAATGCCTCTAGGGTTACTAGTAGGAGAATCTTCCAAAACACTGCAGCTAGGGTTACTACCAGAAGCAGTTGCAGAAACCCTAATTCTCAGATCCGACACCTTGTGATGGAGCATCTCGCTCAAGGAGAAGATATTCAGATGCACCCTAGTTCAGTGCACCTTTTGGCCCTCTCAAAAGACAGAAATGATGAAGTTGAAGTTTTGGATCAAGGAATGACCAGTTACCAGTCAACCGAAGACATGAGAAAAACAATCAGTCTCTTACACTACTCAACACTCACTAGAACGATTGAAGATGACATGTGGATAATCGATAGTGGTGCTTCTAGGCACATGATGGGAGATCAAGCCATACTCTCAAATGTAAATGAGAAGAAGACATCATATAAAGTGGAGCTTGGAGATAAAAGCACTTACCCCGTCAAAGGATTTGGACAAGCCTTCGTCAAGTTGAAATCAGGTAACCATGTTCACTTAAGCATTGTTTTATATGTACCTGGTTTAGAAAATAATCTTGTATCGATATCATGTCTAGAAGACAAAGGAAATAGAATAGCCTTCGTGGATGGAAAGGTGTTATCATGGCATAAGAACTCCAGCATAGAGGATGCTAGGGTTATTGGAAGTCGTGAAGGAAATATGTATAGACTACTAGAACCAAATGAAGAAGCCCTCGTACATGACGAAGTCAACCCTAATGAGCTTTGGCATAGAAGGTACGCTCATATCAATTATCAAGCATTAACTTTTCTCAGAAGAATGGTTGAAGGAATACCAGAATTGAAATCTACACATGAAGGAATCTGCAAGGGATGTGCCCTTGGGAAGAATATCAAGAAACCACTCCCAAGCAACAACAACAGATCTAAGGAGATCCTAGATCTAATACACTCAGATGTTTACGGTCCAATTCCAATCAGATCCCTAGGAGGATCTCTTTACTAAGTAATCTTAATAGATGACTATTCAAGAAAGATGTGGCTATAGATACTGAAGACAAAAGATGAAGTATTCAGCAAATTCCAAGAATTCAAAACAGAAATAGAAAACCTCACGAACAAGAAGATCAAGACATTAAGAACAGATAATGGAGGAGAATACACCTCAAAGGAGTTTGTTGCATTCTGCAAATCGACAAGGATTAGGAGGGAGTTGATTGTTCCTCATAATCCTCAACAAAATGGTGTAGCAGAAAGAAAGAATAGATCTATCTAAGAAACCGTAAAAGCCTTATTGAATGATCAAGGTCTATCCATGTTCTTATGGGGAGAAGCAGCAATGACGGCAATATATGTGTAGAACATAATTCCTCATCGTATATTGAAGGACATGACACCATAAGAAGCCTTCTCAGGTAAGAAACCTAACGTGAAAAACCTAAGAATATTTGGAAGTCCAATTTACTCTCATATTCCCAAAGACAAAAGGAATAAACTAGAACCTTCAGGAAAGAAGGGGATATTCGTGGGATCCAGTGATTCATCCAAGGCCTATAGAATATATATTCCAGAACAACACAAGATCGAAGTTAGCAGAGACGTAACATTCAATGAAAGGATGGCCTTCAGGACATCCATCGAAGAAATTATAGAAGAAGAATAGCTTGAAGAACCTAATGAAGAAAACACAGAAAATGAAAAAGATGAAAAGGATCAACCTGATCATCCTATGGAGCCATGTAAAAACACTGATTCAGATATCGTACCAAAGACCAAGAAATGACCATTTTGTCTTGAAGCTACATTACAAGATGCAGAAAGACTCAAGGTTCCATAAGGACATCCAGGAAGAGTAAAAGACCAAAAATATTCTCAAGTTATGCAACATACATGACGAAGCTTCTAGATGAAGAAACTACCACATTTGAAGAAGCAGTTCAAAAGGGACAATGGAAATAAGTTATGACAAAAGAACATAAATCCATTATGAAAAATGAGGTATGGGAAATTGTGCCTAGACCTAAATAAAAATCCATAGTAACCTCAAAATGGGTATACAAGATCAAACATGCAGCAGACGAAAGCCTAGATAAATACAAGGAAAGATTCATGGCCAGAGGGTTCTCCCCGAAGGAGCGAGAGGATTATGACAAAACCTTTGCTCCAGTGGCTAGGTCTACCTCCATCAGAGCTATCATATCTCTTGTTGCTTCCATGGGATGGAACCTACATCAGATGGATGTAAAGACAGATTTCCTCAATGGAGCTATTGAAGAAGAAGTGTATATTGAACAACCTCAAGGATTCGAGGTACATTCCAAAGACACTCACGTTTGCAGATTGAAGAAATCTCTATATGGACTCAAGCAAGCTCCAAGGGCTTGGTATGCTAGAATGGACAGCTATCTAACAAGACTTGGTTTCTCCAAGAGTCATGAAGATCCAAACCTTTATTACAAAGTCGTGGATAATGCACCTGTGATTCTACTATTATATTTTGATGATCTATTCATAACAGGTGAAGAATCTCTCATTATCCAGTGCAAGAAGGAATTATCTTATGAATTTGATATGAAATATCTAGGTCAAATGCACTATTACTTGGGACTAGAAGCATGGCAGAAGCGTGGTGAAGTATTCCTTGGACAAAGAAAGTACGCATTAAAGATCCTTCAGAAGTTTGGAATGATGGACTGTAAGCCCATGGAAACTCCTATGAATGTGGATATAAGAAAAGTGAAAGTCCTAGATTATGATCCAATAGATCCATCTCCATATCGACAGCTAATTGGATCATTGATGTATTTGGTAAATACTCGACCAGATATTTGCTTTGTTGTAAATACATTAAGTTAGTTCTAGGTGGAACCTAAACAAGAGCATTGGATAGTTGCAAAGCATGTCCTAAGATATATTCATGGAACAATAAACTATGGCTTGAGATATATCGCATCCAGTGATATACAACTTCATGGATTCACAGACTCTGATTGGGCAGGAAGTGTAGAAGACAGAAAGAGCACTTCAGGTCTGTTTTAGCTTGGGCTCCCCTATGATATCTTGGGGTAGCAGGAAACAGAAGTCTGTCGCACTCAACACAACAGAAGCAGAGTATATGGAATCATGTGAAGCATGCATAGAAGCAGTATGGTTGAGGAAGTTAATCTCTGATTTATTTGATCATATTCCCGAATCGACCATAATATATTGTGATAATCAGAGTTGTATAAGATTATCAGAACATCCCATGTTTCATGAAAGGTAGAAACACATTGAGATCAAATACTACTTTATTTGAGATAAAGTCCAGGAAGGAGAGGTAAATCTCGAGTATACCCCCACTGATGAGCAGACAGTAGACATCCTGACAAAACCTCTATCTAGAATAAAGTTTGCATATTTCTGAGAGAAGATGGGGATCGTGGAAATAACTCCCTTAGATGAAAGGGAAGACTCTCTAGGTTAGGAGAAAGAACTAAGAAATATTACTGAAAAACATTTATTTTTATTAAATTACTCTCCAGGTTAGGAGGGAGAACTGAAAATATTGTTGAAACATTTTATCTTTGTAATTGAAAAATAGTCCAGATTGGACAGATCCTTTCCTGTTCGGAAAGTGGATTGAGATTTCTGATGGATAGTGACTTCCCATTATGGTTAACATGGGAAGTAGTATGATTGTTGATGTATCATAGACAACGACTTCCCATTGTGGTTAACATGGGGAGTGGTCTAGGGAAGTCTCTCTTCTTGAGGGTACTCAAGAAGACTGGCCTGCCTCGCTGGACAACGATTTATCATTGTGGTTAATGTGAGGAATGGTCCATTTTGGAGGTTGATGCAGGATAGTCTTTTCCTCTTGTGGTTAACAGAGGAAATGGTCCAGACAGTCATTCCTTAGGGTTTATACATTCTCTCCAGGGTGAACTTTGATTAGTGTAGGAGGAATGTCCCAGGGTGGGGAATGATCCAGGCTCAATAATCAGAGACAGGCATTCCTTAGGGTTTATACATTCTCTCCAGTGTGCACTTTGATTAGTGTAGGAAGAATGGCCCAAGGTGGGGAATGGTCCAGGTTCAGAAGACAGGACAGTTATTCTTCCTTGTTTGAGAAGAATAGTCCAGATATCTCATTATTCTACTCTGAGGGAAGATATTCTTTCATATCTCACAGACGTGAGTGAAATATTGGCCTAGATGATCCAGTTTATTCTTAACAATATTTTTTGTGCATATTGTCATCAGATGATTGTTATGGAGATAGCCTGTCTCCAGACAGTAGATATATACTACTGTGGTGGATATGTTCCACTGGTTATGACTATGTGTCACATTTTGAGTAGTTGTGTACTACCGTGGATAGACACGGTTGTGTTATATTAGTTGATATTGTACCAGTTGTCATAGGAGATTATCTAGTTGGATAATAATGATGGTTCTCGTGATACTACTAGTTGAATGGTCTTTTTTTGCTCAAGACCATACCTCCCTAGATAGGAGGGAGTGTTAATATTATGGTATCTTCGAGAGGTATGAACCTCTATTGTGACCTATGATGAGATTATAATATTCCGGAAGGAAGCAAATAACTGAAGGAAACCCTAGACAAGTTGTTGGATACAGAAATACATTTAATATGAATTTATTAGTACCCACGAGGAGAAGTCGGCCCCGGTAAGCCTGCCCAGACCACTATAAATATAGGGCGCCATTTCGCACTATACACATCTCAGCAGTTGCAGAGAGAACTAGATCTGCGCAGCACAATGGCAGTTTGTGCGCAAGTTTCTAGGAAAGTGTGCGCTAGCTTCTGGGTGGGACTATCTGATCATCTTGGGTTCTATTCTTTCTTGGTGCATTAGCCTCTCTTGGCTATTGGATTGCTACCAGGATTCTCTTCTCTGTCAAGGTCAAGGTGCTCAGAGGATGGCTTAGGCCTCTGGTTGTGTGACGAGGGTATCGTCAATGGTAAAATGAGCACAATCTTCTATATTCTAACAAAAAAATCATTAATGAACCTTCAATGTGGCATTAATTAAAGTAATTATTTCAAGAAGAAACGTGTATGGAAAATTCAAGAAGAGAAAACCCTAACTACCTCAAGAAGTTAGAAGAGTGTATTTTAAAAAGAAAGAGAAGGCTCCATCAAAGGGTTTGAAGCAGTCAATCAAAAGATCATAATTTAAGGGTCCAACCATCAAAGCCAAGATTATGATCAGCAAACAAATATCTCCATCTTCTCCATTCTTCTTCTTCACCACTTACTTAAGGCTTTTTGTTTGTATTTATGAAATGAACATAAGGTTGAGTTCTTGAGTGTATTTATTGTATTCTTCAAATACTTATCCTACGTAAGATCATGGAGTATTTAAAACCGTGTATGTGACCGTCCTATGTAAGCCATGATTTCCTATTGGATTCATAGAAATTTAGTCCTTGTGTTTGACAATCTTTGTTTATGAAGCATTAGTCAATTGGTTCGTTGGGATGTTTTGAATTGTTGAATATCTTTATGAAACTCCATAGAGAACTACTTTGGGGTTTTACTTTAATGATTTCTTAGATCTTGGGGTCTACAAGCATGATATTTTTGAATAATTCCATCAAATTCTTTCAGTTATGAATGCAAAACTCATTTAAAGTTCTCTAAAATGATCAAAACTACTTCATCCTTTTTCTTCTAAGAAGATATGGATGTATCCTCTACTTGCATGTGATTTAGAGGGCTGCATAAATGATGTTGAGTATACATATATTCTTATATTGAAGTCTTTCTTCAATGTTTTAATTGTTAAGAAGTTATTTATTGTGCATAGAAAGAAAATTGCTTATCAAGAACCATTCCATGTATAAATCAAAGAAATAAATATTTTGGGTTTGCTATCCAACATTCTCTTTAATCCAAGATATTCAAGATATATCTTTTAGACAAAGAGGAGTACCACCTGTATAAAAATGCAAGGTGACTCATATCCTCGTGAGATTTATATTTGGACCTTAACAGATCTACATATAAACATCTGGTTAGAAGAATTTATACCCCCTCAAAAAAAATTCTTAAAAGGTATACACATGAAGTATGGTATTTAATTTCAAATATTTTATCTTTTAACATCACTCATATTAGGAAAGACTTGAATTCTATGGCTAATATGCGTGTTCTTTTTGTTGTTAGTCCTATAATGAAAATACTTCCTCAGAGGCATGATTGTACATTTTTTTCTTTATATCGTCATCGCTTTCCTGATAATGTACAATAATGGCAAGTTTTTCCTAATGATGACAGTATTTGTTATTTCTTGTAGAATGAACCAATAAAATGAAAGGAAATTATATCTATAGAAGATAATGACTTTCCTCAAGGACTGAATCCTCTAGAGACATCATTCTCATCTACTGATGTTGGTAAAAAGAAGGATAAGGAAGAGGAAGAATCAAAAATAAAAATCAGAAGTATCGTCACAGTGAACATTGGGACTCAAGAAGACCCAAAGAGTTTAAAGATTGGAGCCCAATGTTCAGATAAAGAAAAATAGAAATTCATGGATTTGTTATGTGAATTTAAAGATGTATTTTCTTGGTCATTAGAGGATCTATGTGGTTTTAATCCTAATGTTATCCAACATGATATTCCTATCAAGGAAGAAGAAAAAATGGTAAGGCAAAGACATGGACCTAGTAATCCTACCTTGGAAGATATTTTTAGAAAGGAAGTTGAAAAAATTATTAATGCTCACATTATCTTTCTTGTAAAGTATTTTGATTGGGCATCTAGCCTTGTCCCAGTACAGAATAATAATGGTGATATAAGATTATGTGTTGATTTCCTTGCATTAAATAGGGAAAGTGTGAAATATAATTTCCCTCTTCTGAATATGGAACTCATTTTGCAGCAAGTAGTAGGGTCACAAATGATGTCCCTTCTTGATGATTTTTCAGGTTATAATCAAATTAGAGTCAAGAGGGCTGACAAGTACAAAACCATATTCACCACTCATTAGGGAACCTTTTTCTATGAAAGAATTACTTTTGGTATAATATATGCAAGTGCTACCTTTCAAAGAGCTATCCAAATAGTTTTTGAAGATCTTATTGGTAAAATTATTCAAATCTATCTTGATGATTTAACTGTCTATTCTAGAAAAAAACAATATCACTTTGATCATCTAATAAAAAATTTCCTTCATTGCAAAAAAATTGGAATGTCCTTGAATCCTACGAAATATATCTTTGGTGTCGCTCAAGTTAAACTTCTCATTCATATTGTTTATAATTTAGGAATTATTATTGACTCAGATAGGGTTATCGCAATTTGAAATATTCAAGCCCCTTCTTCTAAGAAACAAATTCAATCTTTTAAGGGTAAAATAAACTTTGTTAGAAGAATTATTCCCATTTTTTCTAGAATGGTCAAACCAATACACAATATGTTGAAGTAATATCAATCATTTTCATGGAATGAAGACACTGAAAAATATTTCATAGAAATCAAGAGAGCAATCAGTTCTACCCTTGTTTTGGCAAAACCAAATTCTGAAAAGGATTTCATTATTTATACTAATGCCACTGAAGAAGCAATCTCTTATATTCTTCTTTAGAAAGATGAACAAAATAATTACCAACCAATATATTACATGAGCCAAATCTTATCTGACGATGAATTTAAGTACAAATTGATTGAAAAACATACATATTCTCTTGTAAAATTTATTGAAAAGTTTCTCCATTTTATCTTAGGAAATATCACTCATATAAAATTCCCTTCACCTGTTGTTAAATTTTTTCTTTCACAAACACATGTTTCAAGAAATCTTGCACATTGGCTTGCTAAAATACAATAACATGACTTCACAATCACAACCTCTAACACTATTAAGGGAGAATATCCAACCTTTCATCTAGATCAACATCCTTAACTAGGTGCTTCTTCTAAAAAAGATGAGGATGTCTTGTCTGCACTTTTTATTGTTGAACATGAAAATATATATCTAGCATAACATCCTTGGTATTAGGATATAATATATTGTTTCCAATTTCAAAAATGTCATGATAATCTTGAGTATCATGAAAGCAGGAAGATTCGACTTGAATCCTCCAGATATATAATCTTGGGTACTTCTCTTTTCCGTAGAACTACTAATGGATCATTTTTATGTTGTGTAAATGATGCAACAACCCAATATATATTAAAGGAAATATATGGTTAAATATGTTATGGTATTCATATTGATAGTCATTTTGTTGCCAAAGCCACCACACATAATATTTTAAGAGGTAGTTATTACTGGCCTTCAATCTTTAAAGATTCCTATAAATTTGTATGGGCATGTATTGAATGTCAAAAATTTGTTGGGAAAGAAAAGTTATCTGCCATGCCCCTATAGTCAATTCTTTTAGATTTCCTCTTTTCTAAGTGGGGATTATATTTCATTGGTCCTATTAATCCTTCATCTTTTGTTGGTCATATTTTTATCTTAACAGCAACAGACTACTTCACAAAGTGGACTGAAGTTGTACCACTCAAGCATGCACAAGATGAACAGGTAATTTCATTTTTGGAATCTAATATATTTTCTCATTTTGGTCTTCCAATAGAAATCATTTCTGATAATGGGTCAGCATTTATATTTAGAAATTTTACCTAGTTTCTAAATAAATTTGGGGTGAATAATTTTACTTCATCTACATATTATCCACAAGGGAATGGACAAGTTGAATCTACAAATAAAAATTTGGTCAAAAGTTTAAAGAAAATCATAAATGATAAACCTCACCAATGGCATACATTACTCACTTATGCACTATGGGAAGACCGAACCACTACTAAAACTAGTATTGGCCATACCCTTTTCCAATTATTATATGGTCAAGAAGCAATCATTCCTATGGAATTTGAGTTAACTTCCCTTAGATTAGAATTGCAGGTTGAAGAGTTGAACTCTACAGAAATCCCTCATTGGATTAATTCTCTACTAGATCTAGGAGAAAAAAGGATCTTTTCTCTTGAAAATATTAAAAGGAGGCAACAGTTTGTCAAGGAATATTTTGACAAAAGGGAAAAATCATCTACTTTTGCAACTGATGAAAAAGTTTTACTATGGGATCATGCTCATGTTGACAAAGGTAAACATACAAAGATTCATAAATTATGGCTTGGTCCTTACATAATCGTTTTTTTTGTTGGTAATAAGTCATATTTATTGAAATACATAGATGGGTGATTGTTTTCTTACACTAATAATGGTTCGCATTTGAAACACTATGTCGAACCAGGATAATTTTACATCATTTTCAGTGTTTCATGTACATTATTTAATTTTCTATTTGTATATTTTTGTTTGATTTTATCTTATTTTTTAGTTGTTGATTTTTCTATTTTTTATTTTTATTCTTTCCCACTCTCCCCTCCATTAGTGTTTGTTCAAGAGAATATAAAAAACAATAACTGTAAAAAAAAATTAATTAAATTACCTGAGAAGAATAAATTACCAGCAAATTTGGTTTCAAGTTTCAAAGCAAAACCAAAAATTTTGAGTTGTAGTCAATTATAAAATTGACTACCCTGTGGAGTTGTCAAATGTTGACTTAAAATATTGTCACCTATTATAAAATCCTGCAAATTATTGCAATGCATATTTTTTATAGTATGATATAATATTAATAGGCGGGGTCCTCTAGAAGAAAGTACATACAAGTTTATTTTCATGAATTTCCTACATCATACATACATATATAATTAATGGTATTCTAATGAAAGTTTAAGTCGTAATTCTTAACATGATTCGATTGGTTGATACATTTTAGTTTGATGCACAATAGTGATAATGACTTCACTGCATTCTTCATCTTTTAGTGATGAAGTTCTTGCGACATATATAACCCTGTTAATATGATTACATGTGCAAAAATATTGGAATTATTCTTTGTGTTATTTATCATATGTGAACTTTACTTTTAATGTCCATGCAAAAAAAAGAAAAAAAAAACAGGGTATAAGGGATCAAGCAAGATTTTATAGGCCATACATGTGAAAAGGTTTATGTAACATATGCACAAATCATGTTTTAAAAATTCTTAGTATAAGACTATACTATGGATACACTTTACAATATTTTATATCTAAAGGGGGTTGATATCAAATTATGTTTAAAATTTTATAGATAAACAAAGGTTTTAATTGGCTTTGTATATGAGCGACACACATGATATGATTTCGAATGGCACAAGGATTTGGGTATAAATGTATGCATATATGGTATTGGTTACATATGGTTGATAATGAAAATGACTAAATCCTAGACTATTTGTATGGATGATGATTTGATTACTTATTGTGAAGTGACAAGTCCAAGAAGAAATGAATAAAGAGATGTTTGAGTTGATGTGGCAAGTGGTTATGTGCTTACTTGGAAATTGTGGTATCAACTCATGATTGGTTGTATATCATATGATGAATACGTTGGAGTATAATGTGAATTGTTTGATGTGTTATGTGGCACAAACATGTGAATTTGGTTTTAGGCCTGATTGTTATAGCCTTAATTTCCACCCTACGGGATAGAATGATGTAAGACAAAATGCATCTTTTACCTAAGATTTGATCCCTTTTTGGAGATCATCATTGAACACATAATGGACAACAAGTGATGACCCTCACATAACAACAGTGTTTAACAAATGATGGCCCTTGAAACTTCTAGATTCAGGAAGTTACAACGAGATAGGCAAGGGATGATTTTGTATATTCATAGCAAGGGCCTAGGAACTCACAACATTCGAGTCTCTGGTGGCATTTATAAGATATATAAGATCTCCAAAGCCTCATCCCAAAAACTATATAACAAAGGCAAGTCTTGGGAAAGAGAATAATAT
The DNA here is from genome assembly GCA_009831015.1 of Picea engelmannii. Lineage (NCBI taxonomy): Eukaryota > Viridiplantae > Streptophyta > Pinopsida > Pinales > Pinaceae > Picea > Picea engelmannii. The sequence goes on along the minus strand of ML786491.1, from coordinate 640,280 downwards.
TATGAAGTAATATTATGTTGTTCATTTGCAAAGGTGCTTGTCTCGTCCATCGTATCCAAAATTCAAAGAGTTAGCCTGACCAAGGAGCTAAAGGGAGAAGAAAGGAACAAGGAGTCAAGGGAGAATGGAATCATCACCAAGGTATGTTTTTATGTAAGTTCTCTATCATATATAATAGATCATTGGTTTTCCTCCGTATCATTTTTTTTTAGTGGATGAATGTTTAGATATGATTCATTCTATCATAGATCTGATTAAAATCAAATTATATCTAGGATTATAATCTCGGGTAGAGAGGTAGAGAGGTATTTCTTGTGTTTTGTGTGGAGGAAGAAGGTTTTGGAACATAGATCTAGAGTTCCAGGTCTACAAAAACCAGGATATATGAAGGACAACCTACAAATAAAGGTATCCAATATCCACCACTCCTCGAGTTAGTGATGAATCCATGTGTTTGAATATATATCTAAGGAAACCATATAATTTTAAACCCTCTTATATATAGGATCACTAAGATGGTCCTAGGGATATTTTGTTTGTATATTCAGTAGGATACATGTGATATTTTGTCCCATAATAGAACTAGTTATAGGAAAAAATCTCACAGGGATCTAACTGACTGATTAGAAAAATATCCCTAGGATTAGCCTAGTAATCCTAGACGTAAGAAGGTTTATACTTCTATGGTTTTCTAGATATAAGACAAGGAAATTATTTTCATACCAAGAGAGGATAGATCAGCATACCTTATTCTTGAAGGTTTCTCTTGAGTGTCGTAGTTGATGTAGATATGAATTTCGAGCTTCAGCTCCTATCACTTGCTTCCTACACACAAGAAAAAAAAAGAACCAAACTCCTTCTTCCCCTAATGTTATAAATCACTAATATAACTTGGATATAACTTGATCTATCATTCATAAGATCATATCCAAACCATTCATGAATCAAACAAAAAACAATTGATGGAAAACCAATGACCTATTGATTAATCATGAAGAATTTACATCAATATTACATACCTTGGATGTAGATGCATTTCTCCTTTTCTCCTTGCTCCTTGCTCATCCTCCTCAAATTCTTGATCAGGATAGGCACTCTAATTTTTGGTTGAGATAGATAGGAAGATCTCTTCTACAAATGGAAAACATAACATTAATCTTGAATTCTCCTCCTCTTTCCCAAGACTTTCCTTTGTTATATATCTCTTTGGATGAGGCTTCAGAGAGATTTTAGATATTCTAGAGACCACCAAAGACTCGAATGGTGTAAGTTCCTAGGTCCTTGACATGAATATACAACTCATCCCTCACTTATCTCCTCATAAATCCATGAATATATAAGTTTCATGGGTCATC
>ML786491.1:607818-623259 GCA_009831015.1 Picea engelmannii | reverse complement strand
TCCCAAGCAACAACAACAGATCTAAGGAGATCCTAGATCTAATACACTCAGATGTTTACGGTCCAATTCCAATCAGATCCCTAGGAGGATCTCTTTACTAAGTAATCTTAATAGATGACTATTCAAGAAAGATGTGGCTATAGATACTGAAGACAAAAGATGAAGTATTCAGCAAATTCCAAGAATTCAAAACAGAAATAGAAAACCTCACGAACAAGAAGATCAAGACATTAAGAACAGATAATGGAGGAGAATACACCTCAAAGGAGTTTGTTGCATTCTGCAAATCGACAAGGATTAGGAGGGAGTTGATTGTTCCTCATAATCCTCAACAAAATGGTGTAGCAGAAAGAAAGAATAGATCTATCTAAGAAACCGTAAAAGCCTTATTGAATGATCAAGGTCTATCCATGTTCTTATGGGGAGAAGCAGCAATGACGGCAATATATGTGTAGAACATAATTCCTCATCGTATATTGAAGGACATGACACCATAAGAAGCCTTCTCAGGTAAGAAACCTAACGTGAAAAACCTAAGAATATTTGGAAGTCCAATTTACTCTCATATTCCCAAAGACAAAAGGAATAAACTAGAACCTTCAGGAAAGAAGGGGATATTCGTGGGATCCAGTGATTCATCCAAGGCCTATAGAATATATATTCCAGAACAACACAAGATCGAAGTTAGCAGAGACGTAACATTCAATGAAAGGATGGCCTTCAGGACATCCATCGAAGAAATTATAGAAGAAGAATAGCTTGAAGAACCTAATGAAGAAAACACAGAAAATGAAAAAGATGAAAAGGATCAACCTGATCATCCTATGGAGCCATGTAAAAACACTGATTCAGATATCGTACCAAAGACCAAGAAATGACCATTTTGTCTTGAAGCTACATTACAAGATGCAGAAAGACTCAAGGTTCCATAAGGACATCCAGGAAGAGTAAAAGACCAAAAATATTCTCAAGTTATGCAACATACATGACGAAGCTTCTAGATGAAGAAACTACCACATTTGAAGAAGCAGTTCAAAAGGGACAATGGAAATAAGTTATGACAAAAGAACATAAATCCATTATGAAAAATGAGGTATGGGAAATTGTGCCTAGACCTAAATAAAAATCCATAGTAACCTCAAAATGGGTATACAAGATCAAACATGCAGCAGACGAAAGCCTAGATAAATACAAGGAAAGATTCATGGCCAGAGGGTTCTCCCCGAAGGAGCGAGAGGATTATGACAAAACCTTTGCTCCAGTGGCTAGGTCTACCTCCATCAGAGCTATCATATCTCTTGTTGCTTCCATGGGATGGAACCTACATCAGATGGATGTAAAGACAGATTTCCTCAATGGAGCTATTGAAGAAGAAGTGTATATTGAACAACCTCAAGGATTCGAGGTACATTCCAAAGACACTCACGTTTGCAGATTGAAGAAATCTCTATATGGACTCAAGCAAGCTCCAAGGGCTTGGTATGCTAGAATGGACAGCTATCTAACAAGACTTGGTTTCTCCAAGAGTCATGAAGATCCAAACCTTTATTACAAAGTCGTGGATAATGCACCTGTGATTCTACTATTATATTTTGATGATCTATTCATAACAGGTGAAGAATCTCTCATTATCCAGTGCAAGAAGGAATTATCTTATGAATTTGATATGAAATATCTAGGTCAAATGCACTATTACTTGGGACTAGAAGCATGGCAGAAGCGTGGTGAAGTATTCCTTGGACAAAGAAAGTACGCATTAAAGATCCTTCAGAAGTTTGGAATGATGGACTGTAAGCCCATGGAAACTCCTATGAATGTGGATATAAGAAAAGTGAAAGTCCTAGATTATGATCCAATAGATCCATCTCCATATCGACAGCTAATTGGATCATTGATGTATTTGGTAAATACTCGACCAGATATTTGCTTTGTTGTAAATACATTAAGTTAGTTCTAGGTGGAACCTAAACAAGAGCATTGGATAGTTGCAAAGCATGTCCTAAGATATATTCATGGAACAATAAACTATGGCTTGAGATATATCGCATCCAGTGATATACAACTTCATGGATTCACAGACTCTGATTGGGCAGGAAGTGTAGAAGACAGAAAGAGCACTTCAGGTCTGTTTTAGCTTGGGCTCCCCTATGATATCTTGGGGTAGCAGGAAACAGAAGTCTGTCGCACTCAACACAACAGAAGCAGAGTATATGGAATCATGTGAAGCATGCATAGAAGCAGTATGGTTGAGGAAGTTAATCTCTGATTTATTTGATCATATTCCCGAATCGACCATAATATATTGTGATAATCAGAGTTGTATAAGATTATCAGAACATCCCATGTTTCATGAAAGGTAGAAACACATTGAGATCAAATACTACTTTATTTGAGATAAAGTCCAGGAAGGAGAGGTAAATCTCGAGTATACCCCCACTGATGAGCAGACAGTAGACATCCTGACAAAACCTCTATCTAGAATAAAGTTTGCATATTTCTGAGAGAAGATGGGGATCGTGGAAATAACTCCCTTAGATGAAAGGGAAGACTCTCTAGGTTAGGAGAAAGAACTAAGAAATATTACTGAAAAACATTTATTTTTATTAAATTACTCTCCAGGTTAGGAGGGAGAACTGAAAATATTGTTGAAACATTTTATCTTTGTAATTGAAAAATAGTCCAGATTGGACAGATCCTTTCCTGTTCGGAAAGTGGATTGAGATTTCTGATGGATAGTGACTTCCCATTATGGTTAACATGGGAAGTAGTATGATTGTTGATGTATCATAGACAACGACTTCCCATTGTGGTTAACATGGGGAGTGGTCTAGGGAAGTCTCTCTTCTTGAGGGTACTCAAGAAGACTGGCCTGCCTCGCTGGACAACGATTTATCATTGTGGTTAATGTGAGGAATGGTCCATTTTGGAGGTTGATGCAGGATAGTCTTTTCCTCTTGTGGTTAACAGAGGAAATGGTCCAGACAGTCATTCCTTAGGGTTTATACATTCTCTCCAGGGTGAACTTTGATTAGTGTAGGAGGAATGTCCCAGGGTGGGGAATGATCCAGGCTCAATAATCAGAGACAGGCATTCCTTAGGGTTTATACATTCTCTCCAGTGTGCACTTTGATTAGTGTAGGAAGAATGGCCCAAGGTGGGGAATGGTCCAGGTTCAGAAGACAGGACAGTTATTCTTCCTTGTTTGAGAAGAATAGTCCAGATATCTCATTATTCTACTCTGAGGGAAGATATTCTTTCATATCTCACAGACGTGAGTGAAATATTGGCCTAGATGATCCAGTTTATTCTTAACAATATTTTTTGTGCATATTGTCATCAGATGATTGTTATGGAGATAGCCTGTCTCCAGACAGTAGATATATACTACTGTGGTGGATATGTTCCACTGGTTATGACTATGTGTCACATTTTGAGTAGTTGTGTACTACCGTGGATAGACACGGTTGTGTTATATTAGTTGATATTGTACCAGTTGTCATAGGAGATTATCTAGTTGGATAATAATGATGGTTCTCGTGATACTACTAGTTGAATGGTCTTTTTTTGCTCAAGACCATACCTCCCTAGATAGGAGGGAGTGTTAATATTATGGTATCTTCGAGAGGTATGAACCTCTATTGTGACCTATGATGAGATTATAATATTCCGGAAGGAAGCAAATAACTGAAGGAAACCCTAGACAAGTTGTTGGATACAGAAATACATTTAATATGAATTTATTAGTACCCACGAGGAGAAGTCGGCCCCGGTAAGCCTGCCCAGACCACTATAAATATAGGGCGCCATTTCGCACTATACACATCTCAGCAGTTGCAGAGAGAACTAGATCTGCGCAGCACAATGGCAGTTTGTGCGCAAGTTTCTAGGAAAGTGTGCGCTAGCTTCTGGGTGGGACTATCTGATCATCTTGGGTTCTATTCTTTCTTGGTGCATTAGCCTCTCTTGGCTATTGGATTGCTACCAGGATTCTCTTCTCTGTCAAGGTCAAGGTGCTCAGAGGATGGCTTAGGCCTCTGGTTGTGTGACGAGGGTATCGTCAATGGTAAAATGAGCACAATCTTCTATATTCTAACAAAAAAATCATTAATGAACCTTCAATGTGGCATTAATTAAAGTAATTATTTCAAGAAGAAACGTGTATGGAAAATTCAAGAAGAGAAAACCCTAACTACCTCAAGAAGTTAGAAGAGTGTATTTTAAAAAGAAAGAGAAGGCTCCATCAAAGGGTTTGAAGCAGTCAATCAAAAGATCATAATTTAAGGGTCCAACCATCAAAGCCAAGATTATGATCAGCAAACAAATATCTCCATCTTCTCCATTCTTCTTCTTCACCACTTACTTAAGGCTTTTTGTTTGTATTTATGAAATGAACATAAGGTTGAGTTCTTGAGTGTATTTATTGTATTCTTCAAATACTTATCCTACGTAAGATCATGGAGTATTTAAAACCGTGTATGTGACCGTCCTATGTAAGCCATGATTTCCTATTGGATTCATAGAAATTTAGTCCTTGTGTTTGACAATCTTTGTTTATGAAGCATTAGTCAATTGGTTCGTTGGGATGTTTTGAATTGTTGAATATCTTTATGAAACTCCATAGAGAACTACTTTGGGGTTTTACTTTAATGATTTCTTAGATCTTGGGGTCTACAAGCATGATATTTTTGAATAATTCCATCAAATTCTTTCAGTTATGAATGCAAAACTCATTTAAAGTTCTCTAAAATGATCAAAACTACTTCATCCTTTTTCTTCTAAGAAGATATGGATGTATCCTCTACTTGCATGTGATTTAGAGGGCTGCATAAATGATGTTGAGTATACATATATTCTTATATTGAAGTCTTTCTTCAATGTTTTAATTGTTAAGAAGTTATTTATTGTGCATAGAAAGAAAATTGCTTATCAAGAACCATTCCATGTATAAATCAAAGAAATAAATATTTTGGGTTTGCTATCCAACATTCTCTTTAATCCAAGATATTCAAGATATATCTTTTAGACAAAGAGGAGTACCACCTGTATAAAAATGCAAGGTGACTCATATCCTCGTGAGATTTATATTTGGACCTTAACAGATCTACATATAAACATCTGGTTAGAAGAATTTATACCCCCTCAAAAAAAATTCTTAAAAGGTATACACATGAAGTATGGTATTTAATTTCAAATATTTTATCTTTTAACATCACTCATATTAGGAAAGACTTGAATTCTATGGCTAATATGCGTGTTCTTTTTGTTGTTAGTCCTATAATGAAAATACTTCCTCAGAGGCATGATTGTACATTTTTTTCTTTATATCGTCATCGCTTTCCTGATAATGTACAATAATGGCAAGTTTTTCCTAATGATGACAGTATTTGTTATTTCTTGTAGAATGAACCAATAAAATGAAAGGAAATTATATCTATAGAAGATAATGACTTTCCTCAAGGACTGAATCCTCTAGAGACATCATTCTCATCTACTGATGTTGGTAAAAAGAAGGATAAGGAAGAGGAAGAATCAAAAATAAAAATCAGAAGTATCGTCACAGTGAACATTGGGACTCAAGAAGACCCAAAGAGTTTAAAGATTGGAGCCCAATGTTCAGATAAAGAAAAATAGAAATTCATGGATTTGTTATGTGAATTTAAAGATGTATTTTCTTGGTCATTAGAGGATCTATGTGGTTTTAATCCTAATGTTATCCAACATGATATTCCTATCAAGGAAGAAGAAAAAATGGTAAGGCAAAGACATGGACCTAGTAATCCTACCTTGGAAGATATTTTTAGAAAGGAAGTTGAAAAAATTATTAATGCTCACATTATCTTTCTTGTAAAGTATTTTGATTGGGCATCTAGCCTTGTCCCAGTACAGAATAATAATGGTGATATAAGATTATGTGTTGATTTCCTTGCATTAAATAGGGAAAGTGTGAAATATAATTTCCCTCTTCTGAATATGGAACTCATTTTGCAGCAAGTAGTAGGGTCACAAATGATGTCCCTTCTTGATGATTTTTCAGGTTATAATCAAATTAGAGTCAAGAGGGCTGACAAGTACAAAACCATATTCACCACTCATTAGGGAACCTTTTTCTATGAAAGAATTACTTTTGGTATAATATATGCAAGTGCTACCTTTCAAAGAGCTATCCAAATAGTTTTTGAAGATCTTATTGGTAAAATTATTCAAATCTATCTTGATGATTTAACTGTCTATTCTAGAAAAAAACAATATCACTTTGATCATCTAATAAAAAATTTCCTTCATTGCAAAAAAATTGGAATGTCCTTGAATCCTACGAAATATATCTTTGGTGTCGCTCAAGTTAAACTTCTCATTCATATTGTTTATAATTTAGGAATTATTATTGACTCAGATAGGGTTATCGCAATTTGAAATATTCAAGCCCCTTCTTCTAAGAAACAAATTCAATCTTTTAAGGGTAAAATAAACTTTGTTAGAAGAATTATTCCCATTTTTTCTAGAATGGTCAAACCAATACACAATATGTTGAAGTAATATCAATCATTTTCATGGAATGAAGACACTGAAAAATATTTCATAGAAATCAAGAGAGCAATCAGTTCTACCCTTGTTTTGGCAAAACCAAATTCTGAAAAGGATTTCATTATTTATACTAATGCCACTGAAGAAGCAATCTCTTATATTCTTCTTTAGAAAGATGAACAAAATAATTACCAACCAATATATTACATGAGCCAAATCTTATCTGACGATGAATTTAAGTACAAATTGATTGAAAAACATACATATTCTCTTGTAAAATTTATTGAAAAGTTTCTCCATTTTATCTTAGGAAATATCACTCATATAAAATTCCCTTCACCTGTTGTTAAATTTTTTCTTTCACAAACACATGTTTCAAGAAATCTTGCACATTGGCTTGCTAAAATACAATAACATGACTTCACAATCACAACCTCTAACACTATTAAGGGAGAATATCCAACCTTTCATCTAGATCAACATCCTTAACTAGGTGCTTCTTCTAAAAAAGATGAGGATGTCTTGTCTGCACTTTTTATTGTTGAACATGAAAATATATATCTAGCATAACATCCTTGGTATTAGGATATAATATATTGTTTCCAATTTCAAAAATGTCATGATAATCTTGAGTATCATGAAAGCAGGAAGATTCGACTTGAATCCTCCAGATATATAATCTTGGGTACTTCTCTTTTCCGTAGAACTACTAATGGATCATTTTTATGTTGTGTAAATGATGCAACAACCCAATATATATTAAAGGAAATATATGGTTAAATATGTTATGGTATTCATATTGATAGTCATTTTGTTGCCAAAGCCACCACACATAATATTTTAAGAGGTAGTTATTACTGGCCTTCAATCTTTAAAGATTCCTATAAATTTGTATGGGCATGTATTGAATGTCAAAAATTTGTTGGGAAAGAAAAGTTATCTGCCATGCCCCTATAGTCAATTCTTTTAGATTTCCTCTTTTCTAAGTGGGGATTATATTTCATTGGTCCTATTAATCCTTCATCTTTTGTTGGTCATATTTTTATCTTAACAGCAACAGACTACTTCACAAAGTGGACTGAAGTTGTACCACTCAAGCATGCACAAGATGAACAGGTAATTTCATTTTTGGAATCTAATATATTTTCTCATTTTGGTCTTCCAATAGAAATCATTTCTGATAATGGGTCAGCATTTATATTTAGAAATTTTACCTAGTTTCTAAATAAATTTGGGGTGAATAATTTTACTTCATCTACATATTATCCACAAGGGAATGGACAAGTTGAATCTACAAATAAAAATTTGGTCAAAAGTTTAAAGAAAATCATAAATGATAAACCTCACCAATGGCATACATTACTCACTTATGCACTATGGGAAGACCGAACCACTACTAAAACTAGTATTGGCCATACCCTTTTCCAATTATTATATGGTCAAGAAGCAATCATTCCTATGGAATTTGAGTTAACTTCCCTTAGATTAGAATTGCAGGTTGAAGAGTTGAACTCTACAGAAATCCCTCATTGGATTAATTCTCTACTAGATCTAGGAGAAAAAAGGATCTTTTCTCTTGAAAATATTAAAAGGAGGCAACAGTTTGTCAAGGAATATTTTGACAAAAGGGAAAAATCATCTACTTTTGCAACTGATGAAAAAGTTTTACTATGGGATCATGCTCATGTTGACAAAGGTAAACATACAAAGATTCATAAATTATGGCTTGGTCCTTACATAATCGTTTTTTTTGTTGGTAATAAGTCATATTTATTGAAATACATAGATGGGTGATTGTTTTCTTACACTAATAATGGTTCGCATTTGAAACACTATGTCGAACCAGGATAATTTTACATCATTTTCAGTGTTTCATGTACATTATTTAATTTTCTATTTGTATATTTTTGTTTGATTTTATCTTATTTTTTAGTTGTTGATTTTTCTATTTTTTATTTTTATTCTTTCCCACTCTCCCCTCCATTAGTGTTTGTTCAAGAGAATATAAAAAACAATAACTGTAAAAAAAAATTAATTAAATTACCTGAGAAGAATAAATTACCAGCAAATTTGGTTTCAAGTTTCAAAGCAAAACCAAAAATTTTGAGTTGTAGTCAATTATAAAATTGACTACCCTGTGGAGTTGTCAAATGTTGACTTAAAATATTGTCACCTATTATAAAATCCTGCAAATTATTGCAATGCATATTTTTTATAGTATGATATAATATTAATAGGCGGGGTCCTCTAGAAGAAAGTACATACAAGTTTATTTTCATGAATTTCCTACATCATACATACATATATAATTAATGGTATTCTAATGAAAGTTTAAGTCGTAATTCTTAACATGATTCGATTGGTTGATACATTTTAGTTTGATGCACAATAGTGATAATGACTTCACTGCATTCTTCATCTTTTAGTGATGAAGTTCTTGCGACATATATAACCCTGTTAATATGATTACATGTGCAAAAATATTGGAATTATTCTTTGTGTTATTTATCATATGTGAACTTTACTTTTAATGTCCATGCAAAAAAAAGAAAAAAAAAACAGGGTATAAGGGATCAAGCAAGATTTTATAGGCCATACATGTGAAAAGGTTTATGTAACATATGCACAAATCATGTTTTAAAAATTCTTAGTATAAGACTATACTATGGATACACTTTACAATATTTTATATCTAAAGGGGGTTGATATCAAATTATGTTTAAAATTTTATAGATAAACAAAGGTTTTAATTGGCTTTGTATATGAGCGACACACATGATATGATTTCGAATGGCACAAGGATTTGGGTATAAATGTATGCATATATGGTATTGGTTACATATGGTTGATAATGAAAATGACTAAATCCTAGACTATTTGTATGGATGATGATTTGATTACTTATTGTGAAGTGACAAGTCCAAGAAGAAATGAATAAAGAGATGTTTGAGTTGATGTGGCAAGTGGTTATGTGCTTACTTGGAAATTGTGGTATCAACTCATGATTGGTTGTATATCATATGATGAATACGTTGGAGTATAATGTGAATTGTTTGATGTGTTATGTGGCACAAACATGTGAATTTGGTTTTAGGCCTGATTGTTATAGCCTTAATTTCCACCCTACGGGATAGAATGATGTAAGACAAAATGCATCTTTTACCTAAGATTTGATCCCTTTTTGGAGATCATCATTGAACACATAATGGACAACAAGTGATGACCCTCACATAACAACAGTGTTTAACAAATGATGGCCCTTGAAACTTCTAGATTCAGGAAGTTACAACGAGATAGGCAAGGGATGATTTTGTATATTCATAGCAAGGGCCTAGGAACTCACAACATTCGAGTCTCTGGTGGCATTTATAAGATATATAAGATCTCCAAAGCCTCATCCCAAAAACTATATAACAAAGGCAAGTCTTGGGAAAGAGAATAATATTATGAAGTAATATTATGTTGTTCATTTGCAAAGGTGCTTGTCTCGTCCATCGTATCCAAAATTCAAAGAGTTAGCCTGACCAAGGAGCTAAAGGGAGAAGAAAGGAACAAGGAGTCAAGGGAGAATGGAATCATCACCAAGGTATGTTTTTATGTAAGTTCTCTATCATATATAATAGATCATTGGTTTTCCTCCGTATCATTTTTTTTTAGTGGATGAATGTTTAGATATGATTCATTCTATCATAGATCTGATTAAAATCAAATTATATCTAGGATTATAATCTCGGGTAGAGAGGTAGAGAGGTATTTCTTGTGTTTTGTGTGGAGGAAGAAGGTTTTGGAACATAGATCTAGAGTTCCAGGTCTACAAAAACCAGGATATATGAAGGACAACCTACAAATAAAGGTATCCAATATCCACCACTCCTCGAGTTAGTGATGAATCCATGTGTTTGAATATATATCTAAGGAAACCATATAATTTTAAACCCTCTTATATATAGGATCACTAAGATGGTCCTAGGGATATTTTGTTTGTATATTCAGTAGGATACATGTGATATTTTGTCCCATAATAGAACTAGTTATAGGAAAAAATCTCACAGGGATCTAACTGACTGATTAGAAAAATATCCCTAGGATTAGCCTAGTAATCCTAGACGTAAGAAGGTTTATACTTCTATGGTTTTCTAGATATAAGACAAGGAAATTATTTTCATACCAAGAGAGGATAGATCAGCATACCTTATTCTTGAAGGTTTCTCTTGAGTGTCGTAGTTGATGTAGATATGAATTTCGAGCTTCAGCTCCTATCACTTGCTTCCTACACACAAGAAAAAAAAAGAACCAAACTCCTTCTTCCCCTAATGTTATAAATCACTAATATAACTTGGATATAACTTGATCTATCATTCATAAGATCATATCCAAACCATTCATGAATCAAACAAAAAACAATTGATGGAAAACCAATGACCTATTGATTAATCATGAAGAATTTACATCAATATTACATACCTTGGATGTAGATGCATTTCTCCTTTTCTCCTTGCTCCTTGCTCATCCTCCTCAAATTCTTGATCAGGATAGGCACTCTAATTTTTGGTTGAGATAGATAGGAAGATCTCTTCTACAAATGGAAAACATAACATTAATCTTGAATTCTCCTCCTCTTTCCCAAGACTTTCCTTTGTTATATATCTCTTTGGATGAGGCTTCAGAGAGATTTTAGATATTCTAGAGACCACCAAAGACTCGAATGGTGTAAGTTCCTAGGTCCTTGACATGAATATACAACTCATCCCTCACTTATCTCCTCATAAATCCATGAATATATAAGTTTCATGGGTCATCRCATGTTGAACACTATTGTCATGCAAGGGTCATCGCATGTTGAACACTATTGTCATGCAAGGGTCATCGCTTGTTGTCCCCTATGTGTCCAGCGATGACCTCCAAAAAGGGCTCAAATATTAGGAAAAATATGCATCTTGGAGTATATCCTCTTATGGATTCCCTTCTGGTATGTAGGGTGGAAATTAAGGATATAACAAATTCCCCCTAATGTTTGAGGTCAGGAAAGTAATGGATGTCCGAAATACATTACAATAAAATAATGTCAACGTGAAGCAGTGTGAGGAGAGAGAAAAGGAGGTTTGGAAGCCAAAGAAGCATTGAAATCAAACACCAAGTATGGGAGAATAAATAAACCATCCCCTAAGTAGACATACTCAGAATATGAAGAGCATGGTTGCCAAACAATACATTGTGGATCCATGAAATGAAATGATAGATCATGGCCATGAAATAATACAAAGTGGATCCATGTAATCAATAGGACCATAGCCACGAGACAATACAATGTGGATATACGTCATGAACTCAATCATAGCCACCAGCAAATATAATGTGGATCTATGACACATCATATAGATATCAAGAAGACAACGATCATTGAGGAGAGTTTTGTTAGGGTCTTCAATATACTCATATACAAGTAATATACTCCATCACAACTTGGACGGGGATGTTGTAAAGGAATGATGAGTCCCCACACCCAAGGTATTCATCCCAAACCACGATGGTATGAATATACATCATGTGAATAGATGAGTTGATGTCAAGCATGGTAGAAACCATATAATTATCGGTCGTTGGCATATATTGTTAACATAGGTGAGGGGACCCACTGACGATGAAGATAGACCCCAAGGTACCTAGTATAATCTAGCGAGTGTGAATAGATGAGTTGGTGTCACAAACTCGTAGAATCAATCGATCATGGGTAAATTATATAAACCCATTGTCGATCATGAGGAGGCCTGCCACTAAAGACTACAAGATCTAAGGTACTAGTTGGTTTCTATATCCCTCTCCTAGATAATGTGTTGAAGTCGATAGGAAGAAATCCATCGAAGGAAATAATTGATGTATCTCCCATCAATCAACATGAAACATACACTGAGAGATGATGCGAAGAGAGAGTATCACAAATTACAACTGACACAGGGATGGTCAAATTAGAAAGTTAACAAAACAACATATGGATGAATTAGGCTTAAACTTCTCTTGAACATATAACACAACAGAATGTTGACTTGGTAGCAAGACACAAGAGTTGGATGAATATAGTGCAACAACACATGAGGCATCAAAGCACTCTCCATAATGATTGGAAGAGTAACTAGTTGGAAGAGTATCTATGACTCATTTTACTGGGATGGCTCCTAAGAAAGATAAAACCCAATTGTATGATGAGGAATAAAATAGGTGCCATGTTCAAGGGAGACTCGACTGACACTACCATTTTGATAATAGACCAATGGTGAAAAACCCCCCCCTCGTTTTTTGATTTTTTATTTTGTTTTATTCTTTTCCTCCTTCATGGTTTAACGAGAACGAAAGAGGATTAAAAGTATGCTTAGTAACCTTCATGGTTTAACAAGCATGAAAGAGTGATGAAACCATGCTCAGTTGTGTCTTTTTCATTCATTTTTAATGAGCCTAAAAAAGACTTAAACCAATATTGTGATGTGTCTTTTTCGTTTCCTTTAACAAGTCTGAAAAAAGAGATAAAAGTGTACTCATCGGGAGAGAATGAGTGGCTTAACGAAATATTCCTATGTTCCAAGTGCATGGAACTGACCTAAGAAAAATGAATGAAAATGGTACAAGAAAGTGAGATCCACTCTTAGCAATTGTTCTCTCCCTGGGTAGATGGATGCAAAATGGAGGCCAGATAATGCAAGAGGTGGATGGTCGAGGCTACTGTAATAGCGATAAGCAGGATCTGTGAAAAAAGTAGCAAAATGGTGGGAGGCATGACACAAGCATAAAATGCATAGGCAACCATTAAGAAACAATAAAAAAAAAATCAGGAACCCCTATGGGATGTGTCCAGTATATAGACAGAGAGAGAAAAATGAGGCTCAATATTAAAGTCATGATGGAGCTAAAAGAGGGCTCTTGGTCCTACGAGAAATCATAGCATGGGCATCAAATGTAAATTTTGGTGCTAACTATGGCGCACATGAAGGATATGCACTACTGTACTAGTTATGACATTAAAAACGATTTTCTAGTGTCACAATTAGTCGGGTTTGGACCTAAGGCGAAATTTTGGCATGATGGATGGTTAATAATGCAAGGTAAGGAATGTAAAGAAAAACCTATCCCTATATGTCAATTTAGGAATATATACCTCAAGTGTAGTGAATGTCGTCATATTCATAAAAAATCCTCGTCATCCTGTCAAGTTTCATAGACTAGATTCCACGGTCAATTAAAGTGAAAATGGAATTAAAATAACAATGATCTAAAATAAAAATAAAAACACACGTGTTGGTCTCATGGTGAAAAAATAATTTTTTGTTTCCCGAAAAAAAGTTATAAAAGGAAACTCACCTTGGTAAAAACTCATTCTTCACTTAGCAAGAGTGGAGTGTGTTGATATTTAGAATAAATCCATCTTCCAAGAGTAGGTGTGTATCTCATTGTGGATATTTTCTTCAAGCATTTATCCAACTACCGTATCTAGGTAAGCACTAGACCTCTTGTATGCATTTCCTTGCTTATTTTTTGCATCGTTTTTAAAAGGAAACACAAGACCCATAGGCATGTTGTGCGTTCGTCCGAGCCTGAGCTTGAGGGAATCATCATGTGACGATCCTATGTGGTCAAGAGAGGTATCACATGACCATTATGGGTCGGTGTGCGATGATCAAGGAAACCACCTTGGATTGAAACGGTCAGGTGCATGTTTTCTAGGGGTTTGTTTAGCAGGTCGGATTTTTGGGTTTTTAGTGCTAATGGGTTTCTTGATTTTTTGTTTCCTGGGTACAGGTAAGAAACCATCATGATTGAATGGAAGGAAACAACCCATGAGGTTGATTATTATTCTACACAAGGTGATGCCATGACCTTGGCAACTCTGTGAGAGTGTGGGATTCTTAATGTTTTTCAATGTCCACGTTGGGCTCTCATGAATATTTACTAGACCAACAGGTCCAGTACTGGGAGCCTGGCCAAGATTTTTTCACCATTCAGGGAAACGTTTTGCAAGTGGACAAGGATGATGTGTATTTTTGCATAGGATTGTTCAGGAGAGGATTACCATGGCGAGTCAATTATTCACCAGGGCCAGAAAAGCAATCGATCATGGATTTTATTAAGGACATATGTCGGTATGGGTCACATATGTTAGAAAAATAGGATCATGAAGCAATAAAATAAAACAAATACAGAAACAAAACACTGAATAAACACAATGCAATAGAGACACAGATATACATGGTTCACCCAGTGTGGGCTATATACACCAAAGAAATTACCAATTCCTTCATGTTTATTATCCAACAAAATGAAGGGATACAACCTACAACACACTCATTGTAACTTCCTCTTATTTCTCTCACAGTATCCTCTCTAATAATACAATAATCATAATCATACACAACCGCAGTAAAATTCTGTCATAATGAATGGTCCATATTGACTACAAAATTACAATATTTTACAAGGCATTTTTTCCCAATATTTTGCTTCCGGGGCGCTCCCCCTGAATCCCTTGCCAGGGGGGATACAAAAAATGTTGTTAGCCCCCCTAGACCCCCCTAGCGTATTTGTGGGGTGACAATCCCCCCCACACCCCCCACGTTAGGGAATGGGGTTCAAGCACGGCTGAAACAAACCTTTGAATCAGGAAGATAATCAGGCTCCACAACCAACAATCTCCCACTTGGAGACTAATCACAACAACTCCATTGTTGTTGTACCTTATAGACTATACTCCACCTTGGACATGGAAAGCTTCTCATTGTTAATTTTTATGCCATTATTATAGTTCTTTGCATTTCATTAGATAAGAGCATAATAAGAATAGGATCACTGAGAAATACACATTCACAAGAGACACAACATTTATCCTGGGAAACCCTCTAGGGGAAGAAAACCCAGCAAAAACTTCCTTATCAT
>ML786491.1:591276-601887 GCA_009831015.1 Picea engelmannii | reverse complement strand
TGATACCATGTTAATGTTTATGCCATTATTATAGTTCTTTTCATTTCATTAGATAAGATCATAATAAGAATAGGATCACTGAGAAATACACATTCACAAGAGACACAACATTTATCCTGGGAAACCCTCTAGGGGAAGAAAACCTAGCAAAAAATTATTTATCATATATAGCTTATACAATGTTCAAGAGATAACTCAAACCAATACAGAAAGTCCTCCCCAAGAGATGCGCCACCCTTCTTCTCCTCTCTCCAACTGGTAATTGTAGCTTGCCTCATAAGAGAATGAGAAAGTGAGTTGTGTGTTTGAAGTGAGGCGCTAGCCTCTTATTTATATCATACTGGCACGTGTGAAAGGTCACAACTGGCAGGGCCGACCTCTCACTCTAGGTGGGTAAACCCACCTTTAATTAATTATGGGTCTTCCATTATAACTGTTGGGGCCGACTTCTTATTTTGCACTTTGTAATTGTCCGATGACCAATCCGCAAAAGGGGATTTGGTCCTTATACAATTACTGACATGATTAATCCTCAATGGGGATTAATTCAATAACAATAATAATAATAATGACATGATTAATCTGCAATGGGGATTTAATCTAATAATAAAATAATAATAAGAATGCTCTTCGTAGTTACATTATTTCAACACTCATTTTCACCTTCATTCTTGAATACCAACTGAAACTGAGCAGGAACTCAATTTCTCCCTGGTTACTAACTTTGTTAACATGTTTGCATGATTCTGGCTAGTATGTATCTTTCCCAACTTCAAATTTCCATCTTCCAAGATAGATCATATGAAATGGTACATGAGTTGTATATGCTTAGTATTTGAATGGAAGTCTAATTTCTTTGCAAGATGAATGGCACTCTCAATGTCACAGTACAACCTGTTATTCTCCTGTTTATTTACCAATTTCTCCATAAACCTCTGTAACCAAACCATTTCTTTACTAGCCTCTGTAGCAACAACATACTCTACTTCTATAGCAGTAACATACTATGCTTCTATTGTTGAAATTGCAACAACCTTTGTAGTTTTTAAATCCAACTTATTGTTGTTCCACCTACAGTAAACAAATACCTTGTGGTGCTCCTCCTTCTATATTTATCACCTACCATATATGAATCAATATATCCATGTAGAACAATGTTTGAACCTCCAAAACATAATGCATGAGTAGAAGTACCTCTCAAATACCTGAGAATCCACTATACTGCCTCCCAATGTTCTTTACCTAGATTGTTCATATACCTTATTACAACTCCCACTACATGTGCAATATTTGGTCTTGTGCAAACCATTGCATACATCAATCTACCAACTGTTGATGAATAAGGGACCCTGGACATGTATTATATCTCCTCCTGTGTCTTGGGACACATTTCCTTATTTAATTTGAAATCGTTGGCCAAATTTGTATGAATTGGTTTTGCATTCTGCATTCTAAACCTCTCCAACACCTTCTCTATGTACTCACCCTGAGACAATGTCAATTTGTGATTTTTCATGTCTCTTGTTATTCTCATACCAAGGATTTTCTTTGTAGCACCCAAATCCTTCTTCGCAAATAAATTAGATAATTTATTCTTGAGCACATTTATATCCTTCATATTAGACCCTGCAACAAGCATGTCATCTACATACAATAGAAAGATAATATAGCTTCCATTTTCTATCCTTTTAAAATAAACATAGTGATCAGAATGACATCTACTATAACCTTGTTTTGTCATAAACTTGTCAAACTTCAAATACCACTTAGATATTTCTTTAGGCCATACAATCTCTTCTTCAACCTGCATACCAAATTTTTCTTCCCTTCGACCTCATACCCCTGTGGCTACTGCATATAAATATATTCCTCCAAATCCCCATGGAGAAAAGTTATTTTTACATCTAACTGTTCAAGATGTAAATCTTCTACTACCACAAGACTTAAAATAGTCCTAATTGAATTCATATTAACAACAGGAAAAAATATTTCATCGAAATCTATACCTTTATTTTGTGCAAAACTCTTTACAACAAGTTTATCCTTGTACCGCTTTTTTCCTCCATATTCTTCCTTCAACTTGTAAACCCATTTATTCTGCAATGTTGTTTTTCTTGCATGAAATTGAACGAAGTCCCAATTATATTTATTTACCAAGGAATCCATTTCCTCTTTCATGCATTGCTCCTACTTCCTTTTAGTGTCTAATTTCATTGCCTCTTCATAAAATTCTGGGTCACCATAATCATGAAGATTTTCTGAGGTCCTAACAGTTTTCCATTTAGGTCTATCTTTGACTGTAAGACGACTCTAAGTTTCAACAATCAAACAATGTTTTTATATTGTTTTATAACAACAAATTGTTTAGTAAATTTGGTGTTGTTTTGTTACGGTTACATATCTTTTTAAGGTGCTCTAGCATGTAGTTTTAGTGACCAATAGGTTAGCACATGCATACCATAAATATTAACACACCTCTTAGATATTTACAACTAAAATAATGTTGTTCTAAACTCTAGCATACATGAAATGGACACAATAGTTTTTTGTCAATATGACCCTGGAAACCCCCCCTCCACCCGGGGAAAACTAGTTTGGAATATATGTTTATATATGTGAAGTAAAGAAGGTGGAATACAAAAACTACATGAAACAAATGAACATGATACAATGGCATCTTATCTCAAGCTGCTATACAAGTCCAAGAAGAAAGATGTGCCCAAGCATGGTGTGCCCTCCTCAAATGTTTCTCAATCCCACTAAAATGAAGAGCCCTTGCTTCCTGAAGCTCTGATGGAGAAACCCTTGCACAAAACTCTGAATATGTGTGCTACCTCTCCAACAAAACTTTCCTCAAATAAATTTTGCCACTGCAATACCTCCATGCTATAAGTGTTCCCTCCTCCTATAGTGCACCCTCCTCCAAGAAAGAACAACCACCACAAAATAAAGAGGGTATAAGACTCCATGAGTCATCCATGAAAGGAGGCACCCAAGCTTCCCTCAACCATAGCCTCCATCCTCATATCAATGATCTCTCTCAAAATATCCAAGTGAACATAAGAGTGAATGAGCCTCTCTTGGCCCTATGCGCCCCTCTTGAACCTCCATAAGGAAACCTAAAAGTTGGATGGATGAGATCATTCCATCCCATATCTAATCAAAGGTTGAGATCATCCCATAATAATCTCACTCACAAACCCACTTTGGGTTAACTTCCCTAAGTTCACTTTATGTCTCCTAATTCACCCACAAAGTGAATTAATAGTCATTTTAGGATAATATGACCAAATTTCACTTTTTACTTAAATCTCCTAAGTCAAAGTGAAATTAGACATAAAGTAAAAAGTAAATAGTACAAATGTATTTTCCACTTGTGGTTAGAGGCTTCAAACCACAAGGGGACCACTTCCCAAGGTACACAAATATCAACACTACCTCTTACCGAGGAATGTGTTTCTCACCAAGCCCATCTTGTCTCTGAAGTAGACATGTTTTCCCCTTGGCAGGGCCTTGCTGAGAATATCTGTAATCTTCTCGTCAGTCGATATATACTGCAACGGTACTACTCCTCTCTGAACCCAATCTATGATGAAGCAGTATCTGATCTCAATATTCTTCAACCGATCATGAAAAATTGGATTCTCATAGAGTTTGATACAACTCTTATTATCGCAGTGTAAGATGATCGGAGGCAACTCCTGACCAAATAATAATACCAGCATATTATGAATCCAAATGGCCTCGCAAATGGCCTCGCAATTACAGAAATGAAAGAAACTGACTTTTGTTTCTGGTTGAACCATAAAACAAGTCTTGAACCCAAACCAAAACAACACCCTGAGGTGCCCTTCCTATCAATAAAATATCATGCCCAGTCTGAGTCTATGTAGCCAACCAAACTGACTCCATCACCTCTGATATAGTCCAAGACATAATCAACCAACCCTGTAATGTACCTCAACACATGTTTTTCCCCAATCCTGTGAACACTCCTCGGCTCTACCATATGTTTTTTGAGAGTGTTCACGGCAAAAACAATATCTAGTCGAGTGTTGACAAGATACATCAGTGAACCGATCAAATTTTGTATAAACTGTAGCATCCACCAATTGGGAATCTGAAGTGTTAATCTTCTTCTAGTTGGTGACCATGGGAGTAGACATAAGCCTAAGGTCATCCATCTGAAACCTACTCAAAACATATGCAGCATACTTCCCCTACCCGAGAAATATGTGACCCTCCTCCTACCATACCTCCATACCCAAAAAATAGTGCATCAACCCGTTGTCACTCATCTCAAACTTTGATGCAAGTCCTAGCTTTCACTCAGATATGAGATCCTCTGCACCTATGATGAACAAGTCATCCGCGTAAAAATGAGAATGAGTGTGTCCTCACCTCTAATGATGTAATATAGGTTAGGATCAACATCCCTCTTCGCAAAACCCATCTGAAGCAAGTAAGTGTCAATACGTGAATACCAAGCTCTGGGATATTTCTTCATACAATATAGTGCCTTTCTCAAAAGGCACATGTGAGACTCCCTCTCACTCACCTCGAACCCTTGTGGATTCTCAATGTACACCTCCTCCTCTATAAATCCATTGCGAAATGTGGTATTTACATCCATCTGATGTATCATCCAACCCATCTATGCCTCTATGGAAATAATACTCTTGATCGAGGTGTATCTCGCAACTAGTGTGAATGTCTCATCATAATCGACTCCCTCTATATGACAAAATGCCTTCTCCAAAAAATGGGCCTTGTGTTTCTCTATGCTTCCATATGCAACATACTTGGTTTTGTACAACCACTTGGAAGTCATAATTGAATTCCCCATTGGCCTCAGAACCACCTCCCAAACATCGTTTCACATAATGGAGTCATACTCGTCTAGCATGGCCTCTCACCAAACATGTTGGTCAACTGCCTACACAATTTTTTGTGGCTTAGTATCTGATATAATCGTCACCATAGCCAAATAGGACCCAAGCCTCTCTGGAGGCTTTCTCTTTCTGAATTGTATCTTGGGCTCTCCTACTTTCTCCTTGGCTTCCTTTAGGGTCTCCCAAAACCATCTTGGCTTCCTCTTCCCTGAAGTAGTCAAAGGAGAAGTAATATCTCTCTACCCAAGAGTATCTTCCTCAGGCCTAGTCTCAACACTCTGATATCTTGAAGCCTCTACCCCCTCTTCCTGAACTCCCTGTGACTATGAACCTGGAGCTCTATAAGGTGACCCTGTCACCCCTGAGACTAGTGTAGCAGAAACCTAAGGTTGTTCTCCCTTTGAGACATCAATTTGTGCCTCTGCATCATCCTCAACACTCACTCTTGACTTGAGGGATCTTTGAAAATCCCTGCCCTCCTCAAATATAACATCTCTTCTCACCACCACTCTCTGAAGTGAGGGAATTTAAATCTGGTAGGATTTGAAGACCTCGAAGTATCTAACTAGAATCCCTTGTTGGGTTGTGGGGTCTATCTTTGTCCTCCTCTCTGAGGGGACATCATAATAATTCAAGAAACCAAAAATCCTGATGTGCTCAACATCGAGCCTCCTACCATTGAAGGCCTCCTCAGGAGACATCTTCCCAAAAATCTTGTGGGGGATCTTGTTCTACAAGTAAACTACAATAGTACTCACCTCTACCCATAGGTATAGAGGCAAACTCTAATCATGCAACATATATCTCATTGCACATGTGTTCTCCATGTTAAGACTCTCGGAAACCTCATTTTTTGTGGGTTGTAAGGAATGGTCATTTTTATTTTGATCCCATCACGGGTACATAATTCTACAAAATCACTGAAGGAATACTCACCTCCGTCATATAACCACAAGACCTTGATCCTCTTTCATGCCCAGTTCTACACAAGAGTTTTGAACTCTTGGAACCTCTTGAAGACCTCACTCTTGTTATTTAGGAAATAGATCCAGGTCTTCCTGGAGTAGTCATCAATGAATGTGATATAGTACTCACAACCACTCAAGTACGCCTGATACATAGGCCCACACACATCTTTGTGTACTAAATCCAGTACCCCAGGTGACCTGGTGTCACTGCTAGGAAATGAAGCCTTGGCAAACTTACCAAGTACACACCCTTTGCACACATATTATGCTCTAAAATAAGATCTGGCACTCCTGTCACAACCTCTCTCAGTCCTCAAAGAGCCCTGTGATGAAGGTGAGCCATCCTCTGATTCCATAACTCACATAATTGATTGTTGTTGTCACTACTCATTCGCAAAGCATGAAGTGGCTGAAAAACAAATTTGAATAGTTTCCCATCCCTCACTCCAATCACCTACCCTGAGGTGAGAGAGGACCCCTTAGGGTGTATGAGGACCTTTGTCCCTCTGAAGGACACCTCAAGACCCCTATCTTGGAGGGTGTAAACTGAAATCAAATTCTTCTTCAACCCAGGGATGTAGAGAACATCCATGAATGAAAAAGGTGGCATGTCATCTCTCTGAAAGGTAACAATGCCAATCGCAACAACTCTAACTAAGGTTTCATCACTTTTATCACACAATCTATACTTTCCCAAAGCCCAAGGAAAGTGAATGTGAGATTTGTGTAACAGGGGGTGACCTATCATTGTCACCTTAATAGGAAACCCCTTTCTATTTAGGAGTATATCAAAGTTACCCCAGGGGAGACGTCCCCAGTGACCTAAAGGGATGATAAGACTAATGAAGGATGTAATAAACCCCCCCTCTCATTGGTCACTCAATTCAAAAGGTTCTTAAGTTCTTTAAGGGATAAAGCAAGAGTAAAAATGGGGTGTACCTGTGCAGAACAAGACAACAAAGAAAATATGGCATCTTTTAAGTACAAATTATGAGGTTAGTATTTCTTAAGACCATGAACCTTCAAGAAAAGGGCTAGCTGATATAAAGTTTCAGCAATGTAATAGTTTACAACAACAATAGGTATTTTGTAATAGCCGAAAAAAATATTCCTTGAAATTGAATGAAAAGGACAAGAAAATGTAGGTTTAACTAGGATGAATGATAATTAAGTGTCGCAAACAAATTTGGAAATTTCAAGCTAGCATTTAATGTCACTTATGTAGAGAATTTGTTGCAGTTAGATGGATGTAGCAATCTTTTGTAACAACAACAAATTCTAGTGCTCAAAATTGCAAGGAAACACCATGTAAACTTAGCATTTATCTAGTAGATTGACTGGCAATTGTCACAAGCAATTTCTGAGTGAGCTAGGTGCAAGTTATGTAGGTGAATGCAGCAAATTAGCATGAATTAGTATGGTTGTAGTAGTGATTTGCAATAGTAGTAAGTTAGTTAATGAACTAGTCTAGTTTAGGGTTAGTAGAAGTTAGCAAAAGCTTCAAGGAAGAGAGTTTGAGTGTTTAATCAATCCTTCAATAAGAGAGAGGCTAGAACTAGTGCCTTTTAGGGATTATAGATTCAAGTGGATGACTTCTTCTAAGGCTGCAAATCCATTTTGATAGTGCAAAAAAATCCAAGAGGAATGCATAGGAGAAGTAGTAACTTAAGTCCCCCTATGCATTTTCCTCAAGAAAACAAGATACTAGGGTGTAGGCAATTCTAGGCCCTGGCACCTTGCTCTCCTTAGGATTCTTATGGGATAGGATATTAGGAAAAGATAACTAGGTCAAAACCTTAGGGTGCTAGGAAACTAGGGCACTAGGGTTTCACTAGTTACTAGATCAATCCAATGGAAAGCTTGGCAAATAGAAGGTAAGAAAGTAGCAATTTAAGTTCCTTACTTCAAGCATTAAGCATATCATGCAATTTCATAATATTGTATGAGGAAATAAAACCATACTTAAACCATTCAATAGATGACCAAAAATGCAGATTTTACCTACTTGCACCAAGAATAATCATGAAATGACATGCAAGATCACCATAAAAGCTTCCAAGATTGATCCAACTTGAAAAAAAATCATCCTTATACAAGAGATTGCCTCACAATTTCAGCCAATATCCCTTCTAGGGTGCAAATTTCATACCTCTCCTCCTGTGTGAGGAGTTCTAATGATAAAAATGAATAAACTTTATGTTTATTTATACAAAACTGGTGACCTTTTATTAATTTCAGGTCAAATAAAGGCTAACCTGGCCAATTTACAAATAAATTCAATTTAGACATAAATAAAATTAATTAAACCCTAAAATCATTTCCAAGGGTGACGTCATTCCCTTCTAGGGTGACGTTGAGCCCCTAAGGTGGAATATTGAGCTCCAGATGCAGAATGTTTGGCCTCCAAAATCCATGGATGATGCCCGCACATGACAACCAACACACAACTTCCCTCAAAATGAAAACCCTAGCTATGAATGATGCCCAGTGTCATAATGGTGATGTCATGGGCTCTCAAAGGTCAACGTCCAAGTGGAAGAGCAATATCCCCCTGGGTCTGGGTATGCTAGGGTGTCTCCAAGGGAAACATCCTTCTTTCTTCCCATGCAAATCCATGATGTCTTCTTTCCCCTCGATGGAGTTACAAAATTCATCTATGGACTTTTAGCCCCATGTAGGTCTGAGCTAATCATTCCCCCATGTGTACCTGTCCACCGAGTAAGGTCCTACAACAATAAAAAGTACACCCTCCAGGGTTTCATAAGCCACAGGGATCATTACATGTAAATCACATCCAATAATTAAATTACCCAAACATGTGCATCAAACCCCCCTTTACCCAGAAAAATACTCAAATATGTTATGCAATTTAACAATTCAAGTTTGGAGAAGGTCTGAGGGTGTCCTATTGGGATAATCCTCCTTAAGTTTGGGGTGTTTCCCAAGTGAGAACCTGTTGGCACCAGGCCGAAGGAGAAAGAAGAACGATCGTGGGAAAGAAAGCGTACAGAAAACTGAAGTAACAACTAGCAAAATAACAACACACACACATGCAAGAAAGCATGCACAAAGGAAAGCGACAGCTGGAGGAAGAACAACACGCATAAGGGAGAAAGACCTAACATAAGAAGCGTTAGGGTTTTGGTAATATTCTGAAAAAGGTTGAAGAGCCCAAAATGTATAAATATAGATACGAAAGTATCATATAGGGTTGGGTTATTGTTATTTTAGCTGTATGAACTAATTTTGTAAGCTATTGAGAAAAGAAGATATGAGGGAAGGTATATCTGAGGATTAGACCACAGGCTATAGAGCCTGGTGTGATCTAGTTCGCCTCACATAGATCTTACCCATTTTTGTGGAGAATTGTAAGCGTGAGGCGTTGGAAATGTAGAACTATCATAATACAAGAGCCAAGAGCCAAATCTTTGTGGATGTAGCCCAGGAGGGGGTGAACCACGATAATACTCATGTAATATGTTGAATGTATGCATGCCTCTTCTTTCTTTCAGCAATTAATGGTTAAGCTTGATGAATGAGTTGATACATTGTTATGAATCTGGTTATACTTTGCTTAAATTAAACTGTGGGATATACATATGTGACTCCAAGGAATAAGTAGTTTCCCTTACATCTCATTGTAGTTTCCCTTAATCAAGAAACCCCTATCCCCTACTCTATCCTAGGCTATGAACACCTGAGTCTTACAACCACCCATTTTAAAGCTATCTCAGGTGAGACTACGCAGTACCTTCTAGGTGTTGTCTTGATTTTTGGTTTACCAGGAGGGCCGATAGTTTTAGAGGCTTTGTTGGAACCCCGAATGACATGAACCCTAGGTCAATAACTCAAAAAACCTGAGAAGGGAATTGATAACCAAAAAATGGTTCTTTTGTCGTGTTAAGAGGAATAAGAGAGGACCGAGTAGATGAGATAGAATGAATAAGAACCGAAGGAGTGGAAAAGAAAAGAAATGACCTGTTAGAAGGGAATGTTGCGACCTTGGAGCCCCACAAGAGAAGAAATTGAGGGTTGGTTGAGAACTAAAGAGATAGAGTTTGTACAGAAAGACAATAGAAACCCCAGGATCACACTGCGTAAATACCTGGATAAATAGATATTTACGGATTTACACGAAGTCTTTTTCTATGGTTTTCCGCATCTACTACAAGAGTAGATCTTAAGGTTAAAGGATAACCACGCGATGAACCAGATTCGACAGCTAGATTGGACTCTAGTATAGATCCAACAACTGCAGCAGGTGAACAACAAATTCACTCACACAGTCGACTTTTGGCTTGACAGTATTGTGGCAGGCTTTATCACATAATTTGAGGTAGACACAACAAAGTCATACAGTGCAGCCGAGCAAGATTTCCTACAAGGACCCAGAGGAAGGTACATTTGATCATTGTATACTTCTATCAAGATACTGCTATATAAAAAAGGTGTAATGAAAATGGAATCAGACAACTAGACTTCCCTGTGTGCATGGGGGAAGGGGGGAAGCACTGACACAGAAAGAAGGAATGGAAGGAGGGCAGGATAAAGAGAAGGAGGAGGAACCCTTGGACCCGATATTGATGGATGATGACAAGCTCAAGTGGATCTTGGAGTCATTAGGAACGATGCGTAGCGAAGCACCCTACCAATATAAGGTGAATACCAAGAAGAGAGTCATAGCTGAGAGGGAGGGCTTGGCCAGCGATGAGGAAGAGGTAGAGGATATTTGGGTTGTGGAGAAGATTGAG
>ML786491.1:557185-567926 GCA_009831015.1 Picea engelmannii | reverse complement strand
AAATTGTAAAAACAATGACTCTCACACTTGTCTAAAAACCGTTAAAAAAAAAAAAAAAAAAAACTGACAACGCTTTAAATGAGAAAAAGAAAGCTAAGGGTAAAATTAATCTTAAGCTACTGACTATTCAAATAGAGATTCAAACACCTAAGAGGAATAATTCTTATCAAGGGAAAGGATGACTGCCTTACCCTTAACAAAAAGTATCGTGTACAAACACGCGACTGTTACTCAAACAGAAGGCGTGCGTTCGCACACTGAATAGAGATAGAGGAAGTGTACATGCAGGTTGACCTTGAACAGGCCGCGTGTATATATAAACTCTAAGAAAAAATGAAAACAAAAAGACCAAACCAGGAAGACACCACTGATATTGATAACCAGGATCTCTTGAAGGCTTGGATACTCTTTCTTAACAGAAAAAACAAATAATGCAAGGAAAAAAATAATAAGGCAAAAAAAATCTGAGATAGGACTATTAGAAAACAAGAATCAGACAGAATTCTAGAAAACCCCCTGAGAATGTGTGATTCTGACAGGGAAGAGGAGGAAAACCAGACTCCCTGCTAGCTCAGACTTTACAGAAATGAAAAGAAAAGACAGGAAAGAAAAACTAGTCTTTAAACTACCCAAAAATCAAATAAAATTCCAGGAACCCTAGAGAGTCTCCCCAATACGGTCGTCAGTTCTGTTGTTGGGGAAAAACACCCTACGGACTAGCAAATAGAGTTTAGACTTTGCATGCAGATATGACCGAATAGAAATTACTTTCTACCTTCATCCCTAGATTTAAATCCCATTTTCAAAGTAAATGCATGGAAAGATCAACCTACCTCGTTACCGACATTTGATGTCGATCCTTCATTGTGCTTGATTACTTGTTCGCAATACTCCTTCCAAATCTGACCTGCATTCAAGACGAGCAACAACTATGCATGCATACTACTTATATACTAACGGGTTAGAAATCCAAATATAAACTAATCAAACCATAAAAAGTTCATGAATTGGGACAGGAAAATCACTTTCTTTATTACTTTGAATGAGTTAACTTACAAAAGTTGAGACCGGACACCGCTCCTCAAACCTGATCCTGGGCTCCTCTTCTTCTGTCCTTCAACTGCTTTGCTTTGAATCTCCTTTGGCATAAGGAAAGGATAAAGGGTTGGGACAATGGGAATACGTAAATGAGAAGAGTTTCTTTGTTATCTTTTTTCCTCCTCCAAATGGTACCCCTACCCCTTATTTTATAGGCTAGAAGGAGCTAGGTATTTGGACGAACCCTTGGCCATGCATGGTCGGGAGTTTCAGTTAACTCACCCATAGTTTTTTGTTTCATCGGCAACTTTCCTTTTTTCATGCTTTTGTCGGTCCATGCGGGCTATTTTGGGTCAGCCAGCATGTACACGCGTGTAGTAATGAGTTAGGGCGCGTGGTCCTTTATTCAAGAGGATTTTCAAAGATTTGTTCAACAATGTTTTGGAAAAGAAGGCATATGAGTTGGCCTGATGCCAAGTAAGCATGTGTGGTGTAATTTAGGGTTATAAGCGGTACTCATTTGGAGGAGAATTACTTCATGTACAGCAGACTCAGACACTGGGTTAGAAAAATGGCAACAAAGACTAAACGAAGTATCCACAAGAAGGTGTGCCAGAATAGACCCCGTAGTAAGATGGATTGGCACATAAATCAGAGAACCACCCATTTTTCATGAGCTAAATGATTTGGAAACTTTCTTGGCACAATATGAAGACGAAGTATTAGAAAACCATAGATTGCTAGCACTGGATTTAGCACTAAAATCTACACCCGCAAGATGGTGGGGTGCACACAAAGAGACTATCACAGATTGGTACCAATGAAAATGATTACTGTGCATAAGGTTTAGCACAGAACATATATGTATCCAACGACAGAAATATGATGGACTAGGAACACCAGCAGAACACTTGGAGGCGTGTAAAATGCTATGGAAAATGATGCCACCGGAGGAATGGTCTCACCACTTCATTCATACTTTAGAGGGCATACCATCAAATTGGTATACAGACCAGGAAATGCATAAAGAAACCAAGACATAGGCGACACTCCAACAGAACTTTACAGTCACTTTCTCATTCGAGCATGAGAACCCCAACATAGACACGGCCCTGAAACAAATCAGAAACATCATATTCATGGAAGAACCGGAAGTAAAAGCTATCACATAGGTACAGTAGCGGAATAAGCATACAGTCAAGGATCTATTGTCATGCTACCACGTACAGGAGGAAGCCCCGGGTGAAGATGATCCATGTGATATTCAGATCGAAGAAGTTGAAGGCGAGAGATATGTGGAAGGACCACCCTTAGAGTCAGAGGTCATATCTGCACCAATCAAGATAAATAAGGTTAAAATAGGGACCATCGAGCAGCCCAAAATGGTCAGCATTGGAGATTAATGAGACAAACAGACACTATAAAGCATCACAGAATTGTTGCGTGAATACAACGACCTTTTTCTCACAACCTTTACAGATATGAAAGGGATAGTCGAAGAATTAGGAGAAATGAAGATACCACTCAGATATGATGTGAGACCCATTAAACAACGACCATATAGACTAAACCCCATATATAAACAGAAATTTAAAGACAAGATCGACAGGATGCTCGAGGCTGGCATCATCGAGCCAGTCAAAGAATCGGAATGGATAAGCTCGATGGTAGTATAGGACAAGAAATAGGAAAGAGGGATCAGGATATGCATCGACTTGAGGAAGTTGAACGATGCATGCTTACACGACCCATTCCCCACATTATTCATGGATGAAGTACTCGAGAACGTAGGAGGCCACGAAGCCTACTCATTCATCGATGGATTCTTAGGATATCATCAGATTAAAATAGCATAGGAGGATAGAAACAAGACCATGTTCGCGACAGAATGGGGATATTATCAATATACAATCATGTCGTTCGAACTAAAGAATGCACCTGCGATATTTTCTAGAGTGGTCATCACAACATTTAAGGAACTCATCCATCAATTCCTCAAAGTATACCTGGATGATTGGACAGTGTATAGCTTACTAAAAAAACATGTGGAATTTTTATGAATGATGCTAGAACGATGCAGACAGTGTCAAATATCACTTAATATCAAGAAATGCATATTTGCAACACCATTTGGGATACTATTGGGACACATAGTATGAAAACAGGGTTTGCTAGTGGATCTAGCCAAGATCGCAGTCATTGTTAATCTACCAGCTCCAAAAATAGTCCGCCAACTAAGAGAAACGTTAGGGCATATGGGATATTACATGAAATTCATCAAAGGCTACATGCATATTACAGCACCAATGGAAAAAATGTTAAGGAAGGATACAAAGTATTAATGGAATGACAAGTGCCAACACAGTCTGAATACCCTGAAGGAAAAGATGGTCACCACACCAATATTGGTATTCCCATATTGGGAGAAGACATTCCATGTACATGTAGATGCATTAGCGATAGCACTTGGTGCTATCTTAGCACAACCAGGAGCAAGAGACTTGGATCACCTGATAGCGTTTGCAAGCAAAAAATTATCAGACTCAGAACAAAATTATAACACAACAAAAAGAGAAGGCCTAGTTATGGTTTATGCACTACAGAAATACAGACATTACCTATTGGTAAAACACTTTAAGATGTTTACAGATCACTTAACCCTGAAATACCTAGTCAACAAGCTAGTGTTGGGGGGGGGAATCTATTGATGGTTATTTCTATGTCAAGAATTTGACTTTGAGGTAATAGTTAAACCAGTAAAATTGAATGCAGGACCTGACCACCTATCGAGGGTCACAAATGGAGAGGAACCAACGAACTTAGAAGACAACTTTCTAGATGCACAGATATTCTCAGTACAAATTGTTGATGCTTACTTTGCAGAGATCATCCACTACTTGAGAATAGGTACCACGCCACAAGAATATACCACTGCGCAGAAGAAGAACCTGGTAGTCTGTGCAACTGACTATCAATTGATCGCAGGACATCTATACAATATGGGCACAGATAGCATCTTACGAAGATACGTACTAGACCACGAATGACCAAGAATTCTTGTAGAATCCCACGAGGGAATAGTAGGAGGGAATTGTGTAGGAAAAGCTACCACGCAGAAGGTACTACGCACAAGATTATGGTGGCCAATGATCCACAGAGACTCGAAAGAGTATTGTCAGCAATGTGATGTATGTCAAAGAGTAGACAAACCCAACAAAAGGGATGAGAGGCCACTACGACCGCAAGTGATACTTCAGGCATTCAACAAATGGGCAACAAAATTTGTGGGACCCATTAATCCACCAGCCAAAAGAATGGGGGTGAGATATATTATCACCGTGATGGAATACCTAAAAATATGGGTGGAAGCCGCACCAGTAAAAGATTGCAGCACAGAGACAACTGCACACTTTCTGTTTGAATAGGTAATTACTAGATTTAGGTGCCCAAGAATTTTTATGAGCGACCAAGGAACACACTTCATAAACAACACCATCCAAGCGATGCTCGAAGAGTTTGAAGTTCATCACCAAAAAATAACATCGTATCATCCATAGGAAAATGGTACGGTAGAAGCCTTCAACAAAATTCTAGAGAATGTCTTGACAAAGACATGTAACGTCAACAGGGACGATTGGGATCTCAAGGTACCAGCTATACTATGGGAGTATAGAACCACATGAAAAAATTTGACTAGCCACATACCATTTAAACTAGTCTACGGTCAAGAAGTGGTAGTACCCTTAGAATTTTTAATACCCAGTCTGCGTGTAGCGGCTATTACACAAATGACAGAACGAGGCGCAGTACAGGAAAGACTGAATCAGTTACTATCGATGGAGGTAGACCGAATCTTGGTAGGATTCCATAAACAAGTACATAAACAAGAGACAACGCTTGGCATGACTGCCACATCAAGAGGAAGATGTTCAAAGATGGAGATCTAGTATTGCTCTACGACAGTAATTGTTGTAGCACCCAGGAAAGATGAGAATGCATTGGCTAGGACCTTACAAGGTAAAATTTGTTACAGATGGAGGAGTTTTACAACTAAGAGATATAGTAGGTGCAAACCTTAGAGGAATGATCAATGGGAGTCGGCTAAAGTTGTACAAGGACAGTCAACCACCTACCGCGTAGTAAAAAAAAAAAATTAGCCTAAAACAATGCGCAGCATGATGGACAAGCTGCATACGAAACATGAAGCCAGCAAGGGAAAAGATAACGGCCATATCGAAAAGGAAAACAAGAGGTAAAAGGAAATTCATCGAAAGCAGGCTGGCAGGACAACATGATGCAGAGTTAAAGTAAGGAAAGGATGGATAGGATATCACATTAAACGTGCCAACTGGAAACGACAGAGTAGGCGTAATGGAAAGTATGAAATCGTCGCGTATGCATTGAACCCACAACTATGGTGCATTAATCGCATGATGGAGTAAGTGTCCTCGACAAGAATCATGATGAACCCATACAAAACATGAGCACAGAAGCAGTTAGTTTGTTCGCGAAAGGAGAACAAAAAAAGACCAAGAGTTGCTAGAACGAATAGAGCGAATCACAGATCTCACCGAAGTTATTCAAACCTAGCAAACATTCGAAAGACACCATTATGGCAGCATCGAAGCTCGCAGAACCAGGCCAGACAGCCAGATCAACCAGGGTTCAGACTAGGTCACGAGGACCACTGGAAGAAAACGAGCAGCAGCCACCATAGATCGTCGATATTGACGAAATCCCGTCACCAGATGAAATCCCAGTAGATTCCATACCAATACTAGAGGAGATTTTGCAACCACAAGAAGAGGCCATGGAACAAAACACAGTAGCAATGGTGCAAGAGCCTCAGAACAAGGGAGAAGAAACCCACCAGGAAATACCACTGGAACATACTGAATCAGTCGTGGAAGTGAACGGAACAGCACAGCACCTGAGAGCAGAGGAGAAACCAGACGAGACGCAAGCAACTGACTCAGGTCACCCAACCGAGGAGACCGTTGGAACTACTTGGGCGTGGCCAGAGTGGATGACAGGGGAACAACAGGACTGGATGGAACTTCGAGTCAGCCAACACAGCAGGAGGACCAAATTTAGATATCGAGCTCACCTCAAAAGAAACTGGTTGTAGAGATTGTGCTACCTCGCATACCAGAAGGATTACGGGTGGAACCACAGCTATTGGGTCACGTTGGGAAGCTCAAGTATTATGACCATGACGTAGAAGATGAAACCAAATATCCATATCTTGCACCACAGGTATTTATGTAGAAAATAGTCATGAACCAACTCAGAGAAACCATCACTCAGCCACACGAGTGGGCCACTGGACTAGATAGAACAGAAATTCTAGGGTTTCTGAAGATACCACACTTTGGCAGAGGACAGTATGTGATGGCATGCATCAAGCAACTGTTAGAAGTTACTCATGGATGGGGATATGTGGTTGGACAAACCTGTCCCCATAACTGTCTAACTTATCATGCAGATAACATGCCTACCCCACGGGGGTATGGATCCCACGCTGATTTTGGATGATAAGTCCAAGGAAAAAACATTGGCAGAAGAGATGAAGAAGAAATATGTCACCGACAGGGGAACAAGAGGCATTATAATTAAATGGATCAACAATGTCGCGACGCAATTGAGCGCAAAGATCTTAGCCTACAAACTGCTAAGAAAATTCTGCAAAGATGAAGTACCGTCAGGAGTCATTGTTGTTGCTGCTCAGTGTGCAGAAGGCACCTTCATGAGTTGGGTTCCATACCTATCAAACTTGTTCCAAGTAGAATGAAAAGATGGGCAGGATGCAGGTATGGAATTCCATTACTCATGGCTGATCACTCTCATAGCTTTCATGGGATGGCAAGAACCAAAACATGTCTCCTTTTGTACCACACCACATCCAAGAGGAGAAAGATATCATGTCCTGAGATCCGCACCACTAGCCAAGCATAAGAGGGAGAATGGAATCGTGTTTGAAGCTTACCTACATGAGATATAGGAAGCCATCAACCGAGCATGGAGAATAACACCAGAGGCGGTCGCACAATACAGGGGCATCGCCAATTTCTGGGCTAAGCGACAAGCCATGTGGATACAACCAAGGACCCGGATAAACAATGGCTATAGATGCGCTACTGGGTCACCGAGGGTGATATCAACATGATCATTAGTGAATGGCCTGATGAATGGAGGATTCCAACTATACCCAGAGAAGTATCGGGACAAACAGTAGAAGGAGGGGTTGTGCAAGTGGAAACACAACCTACACAAATCCCAGTACCCAAGAAACGAAGAACGGGCCAAACCAAGTCGACTCAGGCAGAGGACGGCTCAGAGAAACCAGGGACCCAGAAGGGGAGGACAGAAACCACTCAGTCGACCAATGGACAACAGAAACTGGATGAGGGAGCACAGGAAACTGCATCGAACCCCATCACACAGGAACCAGGTAAAACTAAGGGACCAACGGTACAGGAATCAAGTGCGTGTAAGAAAATGAAGGCACAACGAGCAACACTGAACTATAAAATCACAGAGGATGATGGAGAGATGATTGCTAGAATGGATGAAATTGTGGGACAGACACCACTGAAGGATTTGGATCATATCCAATTGGTCCTGACATGGATTCCATCAAGATAATTATACAAACTACAGGTTAGCGTCGACCACGAGATGCAATCGCGAGCACATAAAAATTTAGTCGAGCTATAGCATGCAACAAAGAAGTGGGAAGCGCTGGAAACAGTTTGTGCATAGGCCAAATCTGAAACTTGGAAGGAGAAAGAATGAAGAAACGAGTTGGAACACGGAGTGGAAGAAATTTTTGGGAAACTCCCAGCTACTGCGCAAGGAAATGAACTCCCAGCCACAAAAAAGATCGACCATATTGTGCATGAAATTGATTAGTATCATAAGGAGATCGAGACTCTCTGCGAACAGATTAGAACGACAACTCCACTAGTAGTGAAGGATAAAAGGAAGCACGAAGCAGCAATGCAACTGCAGGAGCTATAAAAACAGGTCAGCATGGCAGTCGACTTGTTGGATAAAGCAACGCAACTTTGGACAAGGATGGAAGAGGATCCACAAGTCCAACACTGGGACAAGGAGGAGGAGAGGATCAATGCAACGATCCAAGAACTCAAGCAACGATAGAAGACCATACCAATTTCAGAATGGGTCAAGGTAATGCAAGAGTTGAAGAAGATAAAGGAAGAACTTATCACTATGCAAACATAGAAATAGGAGTGCCAGGCTCAAATAGAATTGTTACAGAAACAAGTAGCAGAAGTACTTGTGTAGGCAGAAGAAGCCAGAACACAGACCACACAGACTCAGCTAGAATGTGCAGGACTGATGAGCGAGGAAGTGGCAGCTCAGACAGTCGACACCATCAAGGAGAAAACCATGTAGGCACTGACAAAAGCGGCAGAGTTGTAGGAAAAGTTCCAGATGATCACCAAGGAGATAGAGGAAGCACAGAGCAATTAGGTGACTCAGGACGAGTCACATGTCAATGTTGGGCACCTGTTGGCACTAGGTCTAAGGGGAAAGAAGAACGATCATGGAAAATAAAGCATGTAGAAAACTGAAGTAACAACTGGCAAAAGAACAGCACACGCACATGCAAGAAAGTGTGCACAAAGGAAAGTGACAGCTAGAGGAAGAACAACACGCGTATGGGAGAAAGACCTTAAGTAAGAAGGGTTATGGTTTTGGTAATATTATGAAAAAGGATGAAGAGCCCAAAATGTATAAATATAGATACAAAAGTATCATATAGGGTTGGGTTATTGTTATTTTAGTTGTATGAACCGATTTTGTAAGCTATTGAGAAAAGAAGATATGAGGGAAGGTAGATCTGAGGATTAGACCACAGGTTGTAGAGCCTGGTGCGATATAGTTCACCTCACATAGATCTTACCCAGTTTTGTGGAGAATTGTAAGCGTGAGGCATCGGAAATGCAGAACTATCATAATACAAGAGACAAGAGCCAAATCTTTGTGGACGTAGCCCAGGAGGGGGTGAACCACGGTAATACTTGTGTAATATGTTGAATGTATGCATGTCTCTTCTTTCTTTCAGCAATTAATGGTTTAATGGTTAAGCTTTATGAATGATTTGATACATTGTTATGAATCTGGTTATACTTTTCCTAAATTAAACTGTGGGATATACGTATGCGACTCCAAGGAATAAGTAGTTTCCCTTATAGCTCATGGTAGTTGGCCTTAATCAAGAAACCCATATCCCCGACTCTGTCCTAGGTTGTAAACACCTGAGTCTTACAGCCACCCATTATAAAGCTATCTCGGGTGAGACTGCGCAGTACCTTCTAGATGTTGTGTTGCCTACTGGTTTACCAGGAGGCCCGATAGTTTTAAAGGCTTTGTTGGAACCCCGAATGACATGAACCCTGGGTCAATAACTCACACAACCCGAGAAGGGAATTGATAACCAACAGAACCAGTCTAGTTCATGTAAGTGCATGTGAGGTGGTGTTGGGTAATTTTTTTGAAATGGGGTGCAATGATAACATGGAAATGTAGATCTTTACATCTGGGTGCCTTTGTAGAGGGTGAGATGCACCTTGTCATGGATGTCATTGTTTTCTCGCCCATTCATTTCCTTTTATTCTTATCTTTATTTTTTTTATCTTTTTCTTTTATGCTTCAAGGGAAGAGTTGAGGGACACGTTTCTTGCTTGGTGACCAAAGGTGACAGCATTATCCACAATCATTTCACAAAGATGAGAAGGTTGGATCGTGATGAGACCCCCTTTCTCTTGGCTATGCCAGCAAGAGCCACTACCCTGGTTTGGTGACTAGATAGATGGTAGTGTCATACTACTACATGCCCATGGTCATAATAGGTTGACTCATGATAAGACCTCCAATCCACCAACTAATACCTTAAGTGTTTATTTATCTTATATATTCTTTTTTCTTACTGAGAAGCCTTTTATTTCTTTCTTGGGAATCCCTGGGTGAAGAATATCAAAGGTTTCATTTGGGATTTTAACTCTTACAATATTCTTTTACCCCCTGGGCCTTTATCCCTTTCTTCCCACAAGGAAAGGTACAAACCTTCCTAGTGTGGAAAACCCAATGCCCGAACAAAGGTAGGGGAAAATGAGAGGAGTAAAGATGGAAAGTGGTAAGTATTGAGGGAATGGACGATGACCTTTCATAGACCCACAAAGTGGAAACCCATCCTAAAGGGAGATCAACTTGCTAGGGAAACATGTCACCCTTCAAGGTATGAACAGGTTAAAGAGAATAATTTCCAAGAAAACATTATGAAATGAAGGAGAATTTAGTGCAACATATTTAAGTTCTTCAATAATCAGAGTGACACAACCATGATACTCGAACTCATTACCTCATGGAGAAAGACTTATTACTACTTCAGGACCAAGCTGGTGGGATGCATGTGGTTGTTGTTGATATATGGGATGCACTGAAGAAAAGAGGGGCCCTCTAGAACCATTTTCAAGTCATCTGGATCTTGACACTCCATGTCTAGGACCTGTGGGCCTCGAGACATGATGTTCTTGTTAATGTTTATTCCATTATTATAGTTCTTTGCATTTCAATAGATAAGAGCATCATAAGAACAAGATCACTGAGAAATACACATTCACAAGAGACACAACATTTATCCTGGGAAACCCTCTAGGGGAAGAAAACCCAGCAA
>ML786491.1:523606-534910 GCA_009831015.1 Picea engelmannii | reverse complement strand
TCTTTGTTTCTTTGGAGCTCTACAATATTTCTTCAGATGTCCTTTCTTCCCACAATTCTAGCACTCTATCTTTCCCAGTCTGGATTTGGATTCGCTCTTCCTAGAATTCCCACGGTTCCCTGAGCCCTTTCCTCTATCATTTTGTCTTCCCATGTTCTCCATGTTTAACACATTACCTGATGTCTCACCTATGTTTTTCCGTCGCATTTCCTCGCTAGGGATAACACTAACAACATCATCAAATTTTAGAGTGTTTGAACCAGAGACAAAGTTACTTACAGCAATGACCAAGCCATTCCATCTTTTTGGAAATGAGCACAAGATTAGAAGAGCCATGAACTCATCATCAAAGTCCACTTTTACCGAACTTATCTTATTAGTAACTGTATTAAATTCATTTAAATGATCTGCAACAGACCCACCTTATGACATATTCATATTAAATAATCACTTCATTAGAAATACCTTATTGGACGCCGAGAGTTTTTTATATAGTTTATCCAATGCATACATCATCTCCTTCATTGTCTTTTCTTTCAAAATATTGAAATACATTGACGTTGCTAGGCTCAGTCGTATCATTCCTAGTGCCTTTCTATCAAGAACCTCCCATTCTTCATCCTTCATGGCCATCGGATTCTTTTCTATTATGCCCAATGGTAGGAATATATCATTCTGATATAAATAATTTTCCATCTACATCTTCCATAATTGGTAGTTTTGGCCATTAAATTTCTCAACCCTAAACTTTCCATCTTCTGCCATTGCTCCCACTCGAACCAAGAACCCTCTTTTCCTACAATTTACCTTTCGCTCTAATACCTCTTGTTATAAAAATAGGATCGCGGAGAAATAAAATAAACAAATGAGGAAATAAAACACAGAAGAAACACAACACAATAGAGACAGAGATATATTTGGTTCGCCCAGTGTGAACTACATCCACCAAAGAAATTTCGAGGTCCTTCCTTTTTATTATCCAGCAAAATGAAAGAATACAACCTACAACACACCCGTAGTAACTTGTTATTCTTTCTCTCATAGTATCCTCTCTCAGAATACAATAATCATAATCATATACAGCCACAATACAATTCCCTCACAAAAGAGGGTTTCCTTCTAGGGGAAAAAACCCTAAAAATAACTTCTACCATCAGATTTGAGACCTTATAATAAATGCTCTATATTGACTATGAAATTAAAATGTTTTACAAGGCAATTTTTCCCAATATTTCTCTTCAGGGTAACTACCCTTGAATCCCCCACCAAGGGGAGGCTACAAAAATTATCGATGCCCCCCCTTGGACCCCTTTGGCGATAGTTGTGGGGGTTCAATCCCCCCCAAACCCCCCTGATAGGGATTGGGGTACAAGCATGGATTAAACAAACCTATGAATCAAGAAGATAATCAAGCTCCACAACCAACAACATAAGACGAGTGGTAAGATCCCCATCCGAGACATTACGGATCTACCACTCAAAACCATCCTCTTATGTATCACCCAAGATTTGGGGTTCACAGGTTCGCATATAGAATCC
Organism: Picea engelmannii; assembly: GCA_009831015.1. Lineage (NCBI taxonomy): Eukaryota > Viridiplantae > Streptophyta > Pinopsida > Pinales > Pinaceae > Picea > Picea engelmannii. The sequence goes on along the minus strand of ML786491.1, from coordinate 533,371 downwards.
AAGACCAACATGAAAGTGGATTTTATGTGCTTAGATCCCACCATCTTTAACGAGAACGAGGGAGTCCTCTCCAACATGAAATCCTAACTAACTAGCTGCAAGCAAGGAAAACATAAGAAGTTAAGATATGAATCCCTCCTAGTGACTATTTTTCTAGAATGGGTGCCTCAGTTGAGGCCTTGGATGGTGATGGGAGATCCAATGCCTTCGGGCCCATGAATGATGTTTTGGGTTGACTACATGGCAAGGCCACAAAGGGGACAACATCAATATCACTATGGGATTGGGTTCACCAACTAGTGGTGTCACCAAATTGTCAACATTGAGGATTTCCTCTAAGTGGGGATTGACTTTCGCCAAGATACAAAGTTTCCACTTCCCTGAGGTGAGGTATGGGGTGCCATCGGTAAGTGTGTTTTTGAGATTTTTCATATTTCCATTTTTTTTTTCATTTTGGAATACATAATTGTTTTTTTTGGTGGGTCTATACTAACACAGTTTCATGTTTTGCAGATGTAGGACCAGAGCATCTGAAATAATGGGGCTGAGATAGTCATTGAAGCAACAATGAGGAGTCATTAGGAGGGGAAGGAGTTGGTAGAAATGAATAACTATGTTGTGTCCAATGTAACCTGGAGGGGATGACCATGGGATTTCTCCCCACATCATAGTAGGATATGCCCTTGCACTTGTGGCGACACTCTAAAGGAGTGTCCTGCCTCTTTTGCCAAATTCTCTAGAAAGTGGCTCGGGATATGTTGTGCTACCATGGTGGTCAGCCTTATGACTGACTATCCCATGGCAACCCATTTTTTACTAGACTCATATGTTAGTTGTTCGGCATGTTTATGTATCAGGAGGCCAATAGAGCCCCAATTTTGTATATGCACCACTTTTTTTTTTGGAAATATGTAATCACACTTTGAAACTATATATATAAACATGTTTTGTTTAAGTTGCTACCTATGGATGTGAAAATCATTGGGACTTCAATTCATTAATTGATTTTTTATCTGGTGGGATCAAATAATATTGTGTTTTCCAAACACAACTTCAGGTTTTTCCCAAGCTTTATCTAGACCATCAATTCCTGGAAGGTGAAACCTTAAATCATGAGAGATGGACATTCCAATTAGTCCAAGTGATTCTTCATTATTATTATCCCATTTGAATTTATTTTCATCATCATTGGGTTCTTTTTATTTTCCCAAGGTAATCTAGTATAATCCTTTACTTCTTAATACATCCTCCATATGGAATTTTCATGAGAAGTAGTTTGTATTGGTAAGCAAAAAATTACTAGGAGAAGGCATATTAAATATGTAGAGAATATAGATTCAATGGTTTAAATTGATGGTCTGGATAGAAAGTTCTCAAAAAAATAGGTTGTTTCAAAATAACAACACTGAAAATGGACTTCGAATTTGCAACTTATGCCATTTTGAAAAAAGGCATAAACCGTAACCAAATAGCCATGTGGAAAGTCGAAGTTGGTCCATATGGTGAAACCCCTTCTTATAATAACCTCAATTTTACAAATAAGTTGCTTATGAAGTGACCCACTTTTATATAATAAGTGGGAATCACTTTTACAATGAAGTTAGTTTGTAAATTAAAGTTGCATGCAAAAAGTAACTAAAAGAGAAATATTAAAGATACTTTATAGTGATTCACTTTTATAATTTAAGTGAAATACACTTTACAATGAATTCATGTGTTAGTACTAGAAGTATCACCTAGAATGTTCTAGGTATGAGCCTAATACCCATCATAAACTTGTAGGTTTGATAAAGATAATAATGTATTTCAGTGTGTAGCAAATGGGTGAGACACTCAGTTTAAAATATCAACACAAAACCTCCATAAAATACACATCAGCAAGCAAGGCTTGAATAGTCTCAGATCATCATTTAGAATCTCAAATGGAAAGATGGAAGACTTAGCAAGAAATATGAAATACATGCATCAGGTTACATTAGGCAATTCTAAAACATATATAGCAGAAATCTCATCAAATAGGAACCTCCTAATCAACAAGAGAGCACCTTGATAACACTTGCACCAATAACAAACAATAAATCATTCATTGCATTAAGGAACAAACACTAGGATGAACTCTTCATCAATATCTAGCATCAAAGTAAGATTGAAACACAAATGTGACAGTAAAAGAAGAAATTGATCATTCACTATTCAAGATTCTTAAATCTGATACATATAGTCTAGAAACTCTATTACAGTTGAAAATAAATATATGAGTATCACTCTCCAACCATTTGAACCCCCTCATGGAGTTACATTACATTTTTTATAGAAAAATACATTCAAAAATCCTCCTAGAACACGTCGCCTAGCTCCTACATAGGATCTTGCGCCTTAGAGAGGTGTGGCTATGAGTAATCAACAAAAAACTAACAAGATGCTATATTCCAAGATGTTGTTGGCAGCATTGAATGCAACTACAACCAACTCATTGCATGTAGCTTAAATGTGTTGAAATAATGTAACTGCAAAGTCTATTCTAATTATTATTGTGGTATTATTCATTATATCAATCCCCTATTGCGGATTGATCATGTCGACTATTGTAAAAGACCAAATCCCCTTTTGCGGATTGGTTAAAGTATAATTGTAATAGGCAAAATAAGAAGTTGGCTCCAGAATATATTAAAGAGGCCCCATAATATATTAAAGGTGGTTATAACCATCCAGAAGAAGAAGTCGGCCCCGCCAGTGAAGAGACACTTCCACACGTGATAGAATTGTATAAATAAGGAGGCTAGCGCCTCACTTAGGCACACACTCACTTGTTCATTAAGGAGCAAGTTTCAGAGCTGAAGTTGGAGAAGAGAGAGATAGAGAGAGAGAGGGAGAGAGAGAGAGAGAGAGAGAGAGAGAGAAAGAGAGGCGCATCCTTGGGAGAGGACTTTTTGTATTTGTTTGAGTTATCTCTTGGCATTGTATTGGATATCTATAATAAGGAAGTTTTGTTGGGTTTTCTCCCCCATGAGGGTTTCCCAGGATAAATGATTTGTCTCTTGTGATTTTGTATTTCTCAGTGATCCTATCTTATGCTATTGTTATTTATTGAAATGCAAAGAACTCTAATAATAGCTTAAACATTAACATGGTATCAGAGCTAAGCTGAAGAGAGCATCTTTCAAAAGAGAAAGTGAAAAACGTCATTGTTTCCGTACATGCAAATTAGGGCTTTTATTGAAGAAGTATTTCAGCCCCAAAACCATCTAGAAAAGTGTGCCCTTCCTCAAGGATCACTTTGGCATCCTCGGTGCAACTTTTCAGTGGCTAGATCTCCCGAAAAGTGAAACCCTAGTTTTCACAAAGTACCAGAAAACCAGAAAAGTAGAGTACCAGAAGTACTAGAGTACCAGAAGTACAAGAAAACCAGAAGCACCAGTCCAGAAATCTGTTGGTCAAATTTGAGGGGGTAAAAGTTGGATTTTCATAAATATGACTGCACCAGCTTACTCGCCTCAGCTCAGCACATCTATCCCCTGGATCATAATTTCAAAATTTGAAGTTTGAAAAAATAGGGTTTCCTCATAAAACCCTAAGTTGCAGTTGCAGTTGCAGTCTCAGAACTAGTTGTAGTATCAATTCCAGGTGTAGTATCAGTTGCAGTTGTAGTCGTAGTACCAGTTGCAGTCACCCTTGAAGTTATTAAGAGTTGGTGATCATTACCGCTGCTACTAGATCGTGCCTCTACCTGCAAATGTCGTCAGAGGTATGTACTCACACATGTTTAAACGGATAATCTTTAAAGGGAATTTGTAGGAGAAGGGATCTCTTGCCATAGATCCAGAAGGATCTCAAGATTCAACACATTCAGAGGATTGATGCAACCAAAGTGTGATTATTCTGATATGCATCTATTAGTTATGAAATTATTTTGATCAGTGTTTCATGTTGTAGCTATGAACATCATTCTAACCTTTGGTCAAAATCTGAGTCAAGGTATTAGATGGATTAAAAGTTGAGATCATAGATTTTATCCTCTAACCCAACCTTCTGTCAAGATAACATATTGTCTTAGTATAGAATATAGGTTGAAGAAAGAACTCGTCATCTTGAGTGAAGGATACTTGGAAGAAAAGAAAGCACACTCATTCTTGAGGACAAGGCTCCAGGTTTGATTAATCAAGTTGATAAGATTCAAAGATACACATGAAAAATTGATGATTACCCCTTTACAATTAACCACTATAATTGAGATAGAAATCTTTGTAAAGTATTATACTTGGTATCATGTGAGCATACAGAGGTAAATACTTAATGTAATCATTTTCCTGATACAACTAACACCTCCTCTAGGAGAAACCTCGTGTGTTAGTTCCAGGTTGCCATGAAGGAATGTTTGATCACAACACTATAAGAGTGTTGACCTCATTTTGTAGTGTATCTCTTACTTTTGATCGTTGCTTCAGACAAGCCACGAATGATAACTCTAAAGGAGCTACTGTGATAATTATTTGTGTTATTTCTTTTCTAATATTATCAAAAGGATATTATTCTAGCTTGTTTTTTTGTTGACCTCATTTCAGGTCACAGGTCATGACCCTGAGAAAGCTATAGTGAAGGTTGCAGAAAGAAACATATTATATGAGACATGAAGCAGATGATGTACATGACCATATACACTCATGCACTAAATAAGATGAAGAAGAAGTTATCTCTTGAGATTCAGAGTATCTCATATGAAGATTCATTGAAAGGAGCATAAGGCTCCAAAGATGACCGAACATTAAAACAGGAAGCAAACCTCGTTTGAAGCCTAACTCAATCTTTCATATTTAGACTTGGTATGCAACACCAAGTATATCCTGTAAGAGATCATCAGGGATGTGACCTTTAATGAAGATGCAACGCTCAATAAATCAATAAGATTTCAGCTTGAAGAAGTATATGAAGAGGAACTTGTAGCTCCCAGAACTACATAATCAATGAGGGAGGTTCCGTGAGTTGCAGAACTAGTAAGGGAAGTCGTAACTTCCCCTGATAAGGAAATTCTAGAAGATCATGATATAGTATAATTTCAAGAACGTCCTCAGATGACGATCTCCCATAAGAGAAAGCCTACTTGGGCTAGGGAGATTATTCAAGATGGAGAGAAGTATGGTGTTCCCGAAGAAACCACGAGACAGGTGAAGAGACCTAAGACATTCTCCAGTTATATGGATTTGATGTGTGATCTCCTAGAAAAGGATCCTACCTGCTTTGAAGAAGCCATTCAAAAGAAAGAATGGGTAGATGTCATGATAGAAGAATACCAATCCATAATAAAGAAGGATGTATGGGAAATAGTTCCCAGATCGAAGAGAAAGGATGTGGTATCTTCCAAATGGCTCTTCAAAATAAAAACATGTTGTTGATGGAAGTATTGAGAAGCATAAAGAAATATTTATCGCTCGTGGATTTTCTCAAAAGGAAGGCATTGACTATGAAGATACATTTGCTCCTGTAGTCAGATACACTTCAATCAGAACCATCATGGCCCTTGTAGCTAAGATGAAGTGGAAGTTACACCAGATGGACATAAAGACAGCTTTCTTAAATGGTGTCATCGAAGAAGAAGTGTATATAGAGAAACCTCAAGGATTTGAAGTTGAAGACAGGAAGTCTCATGTCTGCAAGTTGAAGAAGGCTCTATACGGATTGAAGCAAGCTCCTAGAGCTTGGTATGGTAGGATAGACAGTTTCCTAACAATTTTGGGCTTTACCAAGAGTAAAGAGGATTCTAACCTTTACTTCAAGGTTATGAACGATGAGCCAGTGATAATATTGTTGTATGTGGATGACTTATTCTTAACTAGAGAAGAAAATCTCATCACTGAATGTAAGAAGAGGCTCACCTTGGAATTTGAGATGAAATACCTTTGCCTAATGAATTATTTCTTAGGTATTGAGGTATGGCAGAGAGGATCTTCCTTAACCAAGGGAAGTATGCAATCAAAATCTTGAAGAGATTCGACATGTTAGAGTGCAAGTCCATGAATACACCCATGGAAATGAAGTTGAATTTGTTGGTCAACACTTCATCAAAATTGATTGATGCCACGTTGTATAAACATATCATTGGATCGTTGATGTACCTGACGAACACTAGACCAGATATTTGTTTTTTCGTGAACACCTTGAGTCATTTTCTAGTAGAACCCATACATGTTCACCTAGTGGATGAAAAACATGTGATGAGGTACATTAAGGGTACATTAGATTGTGGTCTCAGTTATGATGGAGATCATGATTTCACATTGAGTGGGTACACTGATTCAGATTGGGCTGGAAGTGTTTCTTAAAGGAAGAGCACTTCAAGATGTTGTTTCGGTTTGGGATCATTCATGATCTCATGGAAGAGTAGGAAGAAATCCAACATTTCTCTTAGTACAGCGGAAGCAGAATACATTGTTGTGTGTTCTGCTAGCTACGAAGCTATATGGCTTCGTAATTTGTTGACCAGTCTATTTGAACTAGAGATGGAAGAAACCACAATCCTATGTGACAACCAGAGCTGCATAAAGATGATAGATAATCATGTATTCCATGACAGGTCGAAGCACATAAATATATGATATCATTACATCTATGACATGGTGCAGAGAGGAGCCATAAATCTCCAGTACGTTAGCACGAATGAACAAGTTGTCGGTGTGTTGACCAAGCCTCTATCTCGTGTAAAGTTTGAGCACTTTCGAGATAATCTTGGTATAGTCTAAAAGGACCTTCCTAGAAAGGGGGAGTAGTGTTGAGATGAGATGTGACTAGTACTGTGCTTCCATCTTGATAGCTGTGACATAAAGCCAATCTAGTATCTTGATTCCAACTTTATTGTTGTGACGTAAAGCAAGACGATGAGATGAGATGTGACTAGTACTGTGCTTCCAGCTTGATAGCTATGACGTAAAGACAGTCTAGTATCTTGCTTCTAGCTTTATTGCTGTGACGTAAAGAAAGACGATGAGATGAGATGTGACTAGTATTGTGCTTCCAGCTTGATAGTTGTGACATAAATCTAGTCTAGAATCTTTCTTCCAGCTTTATTGTTGTGACGTAAAGAAAGACAATAAGATGTGATGTGAATAGTACTGTGCTTCCATCTTGATAGTTGTGACGTAAATCCAGTCTAGTATCTTGCTTCCAGCTTTATTGTTGTGACGTAAAGCAAGATGATGAGATGAGATGTGACTAGTACTGTGCTTCTAGCTTGATAATTGTGACGTAAAGCCAGTCTAGTATCTTGCTTCCAGCTTGATTGTTGTGATGTAAAGAAAGACGAGTATCTTTCTTCAAGCTTGATTTTTGTGACGTAAAGCAAGACGAATATATTTCTTCCATCTTGATTGCTATGACATAAAGCAAGACAAGTATTGTGCTTCCATATTGATTGTTGTGACATAAATCCAGTCCAGTATTGTGATGATGAGCCAGCTTCGTGTTGTGATGATGATGTGTTAGTTTTATACTAATCCATATTGATGCAGATGATGATTGTATTCCTTTGAGAATGACGATGCTTACGATGAGAAAACTTACGATGATTTATAGATATGTCAGTCAGTGTTCCAAGATGATATTGATGATGCAGTGCTCTCTCTCGCCTGATGTTGTTATAGAATACCCTTCTTGTTAAGGGGGAGTGTTGAAATAATGTAACTGCAAAGTGTATTCTAATTATTATTGTGGTATTATTCATTAGATCAATCCCCTATTGTGGATTGATCATGTCGAATATTGTAAAATACCAAATCCCCTTTTGTGGATTGGTTAAATTATAATTGTAATAGGAAGAATAAGAATTCGGCCCTGGAATATATTAAAGGTGGTTATAACCACCTAGAAGAAGAAGTCGTCCCTTCCAGTGAAGAGACACTTCCACACGTGCCAGAATTGTATGAATAAGGAGTCCATCACCTCACTTAGACACACACTCACTTGTTCATTGAGGAGCAAGTTTCGGAGCTACAGTTGGAGGAGAGGGAGAGAGAAAGAGAGAGAGAGAGAGAGAGAGAGAGAGAGAGCCACATCCTTGGGAGAGGATTTTTTGTATTTGTTTGAGTTATCTCTTGGCATTGTATTGGATATATATAATAAGGAAGTTTTGTTGGGTTTTCTCCCGCATGAGGGTTTCCCAGGATAAATGATGTGTCTCTTGTGATTGTGTATTTCTTGGTGATCCTATCTTATGCTATTGTTATTTATTCAAATGCAAAGAACTCTAATAATAGCTTAAACATTAACAAAATGAAACTAGATCCTTGGGGTAAGTGTCCTTTGATGTCCAAATGATCCTTGGGGAGTTATCTGAACCTTATTTGACAACTAGAAGCCTTCAACAAATCAAAATCAACGTAATTTTTCAAGTTTTCAATGCTTGTGTTGCAAATTGTTCCACAATAACCAGTTCGCAATGCCTTTAACAGCACGCACTGCGAACTTTCTGGTAGGTGTGCTTTTCCCTCTAACTTGTCATTTGATATTCAAAATGTGAAAAGCCTTGAAATATTTATTTGGAACCTACTACAACCTTCTGAAACATAAAGTATCCTTTGCAAAAATTTATATGAATATGATAATAGCAGCCTAAGACAAAATCATTCCTCAAGGTTTTAAGCCTGCAAAATAAAATCCATCATGGAAAAAAAATTATGTTGATGTAGAAATGATGCCTCATCGCCTTCTCCTAGTGGCCACTCATGCCAACATGTCCAGGTTTTCTTTTGCATTGTCTTCTCTCAATTGTTGCACTTCCTCCTTCAACTTCATGTTTTCGAATTGATGGGCTCTATTCGGCTTGTACACATTCTTCATCTGTCTACCCAAAGATATGGATATTTTAACCCAATGTTTTTCCTTCTTAATAGTTTCTTCACCCATATCTATAACTTTCTTAAGTTGGATCTTGGCATGCATATTTTATTTCTTCTATTGTTTATTTTCAGCCTTTGCCTCTTTCAACTGTTTCCTAAGCCTTTTAAAAGTGGGATCCTTATCATCAGAACAAGACTTGATCTCAATGATTCATATTTGCTTCTTTAGAGGCTTAGTTTTGTCTATTGGCTTAGTTGATTCCCTAGATGTACCTTATGTTAGAAAAACAGGACCGCAAAGCAATAAAATAAAACAAATGCAGAAACAAAACACAGAAGACACACAATACAAAAGAGACACATATTTACGTGGTTCACCCAGTGTGGGCTACATCCACCAGAGAAATTGCCAGGTCCTTCCTTTATTATTATCCAGCAAATGAAGGGATACAAACTACAACAAAACCCGTTGTAACTTCCTCTTCTTTCTCTCACAGTCTCCTCTCTCAGAATACAATATTCACCATCATCCATAGCCGCAATACATTTCCCTCATAAAAGAGGGTTGCCTTCTGGGAAAAAACCCTAACATAATCTCTATCGTTAGATCTGCGACCTTATAATGAACGGTCCAGATTTACAATGAAATTACAATATACTTTTACAAGGCAATTTTTGCTTCGGGGGCTTCGCCCCTGAACCCCCGCTGGGGGCCCGCTTGCCCCCAGACCCCCCATCCGGGGGGATAGGCCCCCCGAACCCCGCAGAGGGGGTACCCCCCCTCTACACTCCCCCGCGTGGAAGAGTGTACATACTTCTGGGGTGTAAATACTTCATGGGGTATAAACACGGCTGAAAGCTCCACAACCAACAATCTCCCACTTGGAGATTGATCTCAACAACTCCACCGCTGTTGTATATGCTGGACTCTGAACCTTCT
>ML786491.1:500082-510932 GCA_009831015.1 Picea engelmannii | reverse complement strand
CTAGCGACCGGCTAATAGGGACAAATCCCTATAGGGTTAGCAAATGGCCAATAGGAACAAATCCCAACAGAGCTGGAGAACAGCCAATGAGAACAGGCCCCATCGCACGGTTAAGTGGAGTACAGGTGGCAGAGGGGAAATGTGACACGGTAGTCAACAGGACAGGAGGGGGCCCCATTTCACACGCCACACTATTCCGGACCCCCCCCTTATTAAAGGCAGAATGGCAAGGGGGGTCCGGAATTCACCTGAGCACCGTTGATCAAGGTGAATTAATCTCAACCGTTCGAGAGTTGCACGTCCAATTCCAGAGCCCCCCCCCCACCGCTAAAGGCAGAATAGCAAGGGGGCTCTGGAATGAAACCTCGGTCGTAGATCTGGGTGGGTGGACTCTGGCCATCCAGATCTGCTCGTTACTTATCTTAATGTGCATTCGTGCCCCAGCTTAAATTCGGCATCTCTTCCCCACATCGGACAGTCGTTACAGACCTTGATATCCTCCAAAAGAATCTCATCCGTTCATCGGGTTTATCATTACGAGAGTCCGAACCCTCGATCACAGGACTCCCAAATTCTTGATCCTTGGTTTCTCGATGCGGTTAATCTCTCGACACATAACCTCCATAAATCGAACGGTCCAGATCTGTCCCGGGATCTCCACCATGGAAAGTCTCGATCTTTCGTCACCAGGACTCCCGATCCCGCGATTCTTGATTCCCCGAAATGGGTAATCTTACGACACGTGGCCTCCGTCGTTCGGACGGCTCAGATCTATTCTGGGGTTTTCATCATGGAAAATCCTGAAATCTCGTCATCAGGATTCCCGATTCCGTGATTCTCGATTCCCATAAATGGGTAATCTTACGACACGTGGTCTCTGTCATTCGGACGACTCAGATCTATTACAGGGTTTTCACCCCTATACACTGGGGTCTTTAACCCTCGGGTAACTCCTAACAGATCCAACGACTATCGGGTTTTTTAGTCGAGATCTGACGGTTCAGACAGGTTCTTATCTTGTGCATTATTTCACGACTCCCTGGACGTAGAAAAATCAATGGTCTAGATACTCCCATGGACCTTGGAGATCTACGGTCCAATTTCTTCGCTTCCCACGAGGACACAGAGAAACCAAGTGGTAAGGCGTTTAACGCCCTACTTTCTCCTACCAATCTAACGGTCGGGTGTGACCACATATTTCCCGACAGAATCTCGTCCATCGATCAACACCTATCAGGGATAAGGTACTTAACCTTCCAACTTCTTCCTTCAATCTGACAGTCATGAGTGACCATAGATCTCCCGACGGGAACTCGTCCGTCGATTCGATACTTCATCCTTATGCTGTCATCTTGGGTTTTCAAGAGGATTGTTCCTCCTCGTGCAGGGTTACTAAGGTCTTACGCCTTCACGTTCTCTTTCCTTGTTCTTGATGGGCTTTTCAAGGAGGGTATCTCTATGGGGAGGTTTACCCAGGGTGATAACTGAGGCATATAAGGGTACCTTTCTCCCACGAATCAGACATGCAGTCTAAATTAGGTCGGTAAGCACATAAATAGCAATTCATGAGGACATAAGCCATACGTAGTCTTTCCATTATAAACATGCATCTGCCAGTATTGATCGAAACACCATACAGACATTCTTATAATGAAATCATTCACAGTTTCACAGCTTATGGGCATAATTATCAGAATAAACATATATATATATATATATATATATATATATCAAGATGCCAGAGGAAAAACACTTATCAAAAATAACACTAGGGGTTAAGTAACTGCTGAGAGAGGTTCTCCTTTCCACCCAACCGTAGGCTCAGCGACTCCCAGCGAATTTACCACTAGCCACCCCCAAGTTGAGACCACGATGTTGTGAGACTGCATATCTGTCTGCCAGTGACTAGGAGCGAAGGTTACTCTCCTTCCTCTCTGTTATCACTCACTCTACGTATTTCCAGATTTCTTCTCTTCCCCTCGCGTCTGCCCCCAATCGCTTCTACCCCACGCCTGATCCTCTTGCGAGGTTGTGTGTGGCGTGATTTCCCTTGCACTGGTCAGTCATGATGGCTCTACGGATGGGTGGTTCACCTCCCCATCCATCATTAATTCCTGAGGATCCATCAACCTTCCAGCCTGCGAGACATTTAATTCGGGGCCAGCAAGCCGCTTTTGGTTCTCCGGGCTAGTGAAGTCCAAATACGGTATTAATTCTCAGTGGAAGTTAACACCACCTTTCCAGGTGCCTTCCACCGCCATCGTGGTCTCTTTTTCTGCACATCCCCTCTCAGCAGTCCTGCAATATAAATTCAAAATGTTATTCACATTTATTAACCTTTTCCATAAGTTCCATTCACATCACATATTCGCATTCATGAGTTTTCCATAGTTCTGGCCAGTCCAGTTATTTTTACAAACTAGGGGAAACATGGTGTTACAGCAACCAAACCTTGATAGAATATCTTTCGAAAAAACAATGATTACTTTATGTGTTTCATTCCTGGTGGGAATGACTTCTATTCATTTGGTAAAGTAATCAGTAGCAGTCAGAATCCAACGGTGCTAGCCACTTGAGGATGGATGAATTTCTCCAATAAATTATAATCCCCACTACTAGAAAGGGCCATATACCACTATGGGTTTCAAAGGAAAAGACTTGAGCTGCTATTTACCTGAGAATTTCTGGAATTTGTCATATGTTTTGATCTTTTCACACACATCAGTGAATAAGTTAGGCCAAAAATACCCAGCTCTTAGTATCTTGTATGTTGTGGTTCTCCAGAAGTGATGACCTTCACATAATCTCCCATCAAATTCAGTCATAATTTGTTTTTCCTCCTCTGGATCTAAACATCTTAAAAGAATCTCTAAAGGATCCTTCCAATATACAATCTGATCAACAATACAATACCTGACTTCTTTCAGTTTCAAATCTCTTACCTTGGTCTTCTCAAGTCTAGTAGGAGGCTGCAAATTTTGCAAGAAATAGATGATGTCCTTATACTAGTTGCATTCTTCCAAATTTGAGTTGATTTTCAAGTTGTTGTTCTGAATATCAAACTACAGATTTACAAAGTTAGTGCTCATAAAATTTACTCCCAATGCCTCACAATTGGATTCAACTAGAAATCTAGCCAATCCTTGACCTTTTACCAACTTGGTGGGATTCACCTCTAGATCAAACTCTAAAATATTAGCAATCCACTTTCTTCTTTTCCCATCTATATCAGGTTGAATCAAAATCACTTTAATAGTACTCGAAGGAACATAAGCAATGATTTTTGAATGAAGAACATATACCCTAAAATCCTTAAGAGCTTTGACTAAATCATAAGCTTGTTTCTCCATAATATCATACCTTAATTCAACATCTCTCAATGCCCTAATGAAGAAGTAAATAGGTTTCTCCATTCCATCTGAATTATTCTGAAGAAGGCATCATCTAGTGTATCATTGGAGGTAAAAACAAAATATTAGAAATTCCTTTGAGTAGTCAGAACTTATTAGAATAGGAGCATCATCCAATTCTTGCTTTATCTTCTCAAAAGAACTCCTAGCTTATTGTGTCCACTTTACTCTGTTTCTTTTTCTCAACATGGTAGTGATGAATTCACTAACTCAGCAAAGTTAGATACAAATCTCCTCAAAACGTTTATCTTACCTAAGAAGGACTGAATTTATTTATTAGACCTTGGAAGAGAAAGGGTTTCGATAGCCTCTACTCTATTGGGGTCAATATTTACTCCTTCATCTGAGACAATGTGTCCTAGCAACTTACTCTCCTTCATTGAAAAAAGAGACTTTTTAGGATTTAGGGATAGCCCATACTTTGTGCACTTCAAAAACACCTTGTTTAGATGTTGGTAATGCTCTTGATTAGGCTTGGAAAACATTGTAATATCATCTATATAGATAACCACAAACTTGTCTTTCTCTCCAATAAATGCAATGTCCATTGCACGTTAGAAAGTTGCCCAAGCATTCATAAGACCAAATGGAATCTTGGCATACATGAATGTACCCCAGGGAGTGGTGAATGTTGTCTTCTCTTTGTCCTATGGAAACACATAAATCTGGTTGTAGCCCAAAAACCCATCAATCATTAAAATCCTCACTAATCATGTCACCCTTTGCAAAATGTGTTCCATTTTGGGTAAAGGGTAGTTGTCTTTTCTAGAACACATATTTAGATTCTTGAAGTCAACACAAAGTTTGATCTCACCATTCTTCTTTCTGATAGGGACCAAATTAGATACTCAATCACAATACCTCAAAAGTATAATGATTTGGGCATCAAACAACTTCTTGACCTCTTTCTCCATAATAGGAAATAACATTGGGTTAATCTTCCTGAGATTTTGTCTGAAAGGATTAGTGTCATATTTCAAAGGTATCATATGCTCAATGATGCTAGTATCATAAGTCTCCAGGGATTCATACTTCCATGCAAACACATCAGAAAATTATTTCAACAATTGGATATATTAATCCCTTTGATCTTCTGATAGGCTACTGGACAATTTAAAATATTTGGGTTCTTCTTCAGTGCCTAAATTACAGTTTGTCAGATCTACATTTTATTTAGAAATAATCACCTTCACAGCAACATTATTATTATCAAAGAGCCTTTCTAAAGGAACCAGTCCTTTAGGAATGTGATTTCTAGGCAATTAAACAATTTTATGATCTGCAATTTTGTTCAGAAATTTATCAACATGGAATTTTTTATCATCATATGAATCTTGGTCAATATGCAGGGAAGAAAATTCATCCACTATTTCCAAAAACATCTTTAGTTCTTTATCATATTTAAAACCATCTAGTTCTTGAAATTATCAGGTATAGAAGGTCTATATTTTACCTCAACATTATACTTAGGTTTGGGAGGTATGGGAATTTTAAAATTGCTGGCAGAAATAGCTAGGAAATCAACCAGTGTATTAGCCTCTCTGGGAACAAACAATATGTTGAAGGATGAGAAGAAGTTAGCAATGAGGTCACAAACCTTATTTTTCTAATACTTCAGTCTAGGATGTTTTTTTTATATAAATATTTATGACTTGATGCACAATTAGTTTTGCATCTCCAAATACTACCAGTCCCTCAATTTTCATGTCCTTTGCATCTCTAAGCCCCAAAACTAAGGCTTCATATTCTACAATATTGTTTGTTGTTTCAAATTGAAGATTGAAGGACAGAGTTGTGACACCTAAGAGGGAGAAATGAACACTACCCCATCACCAGCACTATCCTTGGAAGATGCACCATCAAAATGCATCTTTCACAACTGAACACATTGTCTAGCTATTTCACATTTTTTTGATGATTGATTTTTTATCTCTAAGGATGGTTGAGGGGACTCAGTAAGATGAATAATAATAGACCCTTAATAAGTATCAACAAAATATATGGGATGGCTTTTTGGGTTTCTCTCATCACTTGTGATGTATGCTAGTTGAGTTTCTCTATACAATCTCGTGTTCTCACCCCCAAAGACTGGTATGGTAGCATAAGAAAGATCCATATGTAAATTTCCTCCTAACCTCTTGATCCATGATCTAGACAACAACATCCCAAATTTGGTAGGTACATATGCAACTACAAGGTCCATGACCATGCTTTTCATAGGTAATTGGAAAAGTGTGACAAGTAGATCTTTAATAACTCTAAGACATTTTACATTCCTTGAGTCAAAAGAATACAAGTCGTCATAAGATTTAGTTATTTCCAAGCCTAATTCATCCATGACATCATTAGGCATCAGGTTATGGGATGAACCCAAATCCATAAGACAATTGTGCAAAATATTGCCATGCACATTCAAAGAACTGTAAAATGGAGGAGAAGAATCATGTATGTCTTCTACCAGTGGTCCTAAAATAATTGTAGGATTTCCATCCTGCAAGTTAACTGAATCTAATGAAGGCTAATAAGATTCAAGTTGCAACATATTTGAGATAGATTTTTTTAAGTCTTCATTTTTCATCAATTCTAGTAGTGGGATATGAATCTTGATTTTTTGGATTTCATTCTCAAAATTAAAATAAGAATGGGATTTTTGGATTTCTTTTACCTCTTGAGCAGGAGCCTTGATAATGGGATGATTTTTTTGTTTTCCTGCTTATTTATTTGGTCCGGACACTACTTTTGAAGGAGTATATGTCTTTTTAGATTGCGTAGATGCACTTGGTATTCTATCCTTCTGTTTTGATCTCAGATTGTACTTGTTTTGAGCTTCATCTTGATTGATTGTTTCTCATTTACTTAACTCAACCAACTAATTGCATATCAAAGACTCTTCATAAGTAGTCTGTGTTAAATGAGGAGAGGCAGTTGTATCCCCTAAACAATGAATTTCCTGGTATTCATCCTCATTATTTCCTTCTTCATCATCAACCAAATTGTTCTGTAGAGGAGCTTCAACTTTCCGATCTCCCTATTTCTCTGATCTCTCTGCAGAATTTGAGGTGCATTGTTCGACCTTCTAAATTGATTTTTGTTTCCAAATTATTGAGGATTTCTATTAGCTTGTCTCCCTTCAATCTTTAACCTTTCCATCTCTGCAAATAATGACTTAACCAACTTGGTCAATTCATCAACCTTGGGATCAATATTTGAAGCATCTGAAGAGGAATATTTTGTTTTATGTTTCCTCCTATCTCTGTCAGATCTGCCCCTCAATTTATCTTCTGCTAGTATATTTGATTCAACCTCCAAGGCAGCATCTTGCATATGATCCAATGTTTCAAACCTTCTTTCTCTCAACAATAGACACAATTTTGGGTCAAAATCACTTGCATAAGTTATTTTTGCAGAGGTATCGGTGGGCTTAATCTCAGTAGGAATTTTGTTGTATATCTTGTTAAATATTTTTGAGAAATCTGACACAAATTCGCCCTCTTTCCTCTTGAGAGCCCCAAATTATGTAATGTAATACAAGAAATATTTTGTGTCACCACAATGCCTTAAAAAGGCATCATACAAGGCCTCAATTCCAACTATTGATCTAGGAGATAAAATTCTAAACCACTTCTGGGCTTCCCCATCTAGGATTTGTACAAAGACCCTCATCCAGACATCTTCATTTTCAATGTTCAAACTATATGCATAACTGTAAAATGCAGCAAGATGTTCTTTTTCATTAATATCTTCTTCTCCAGTAAATTTAGGCCAGTACTTAAGGTAATATCCAACTGGGAGAGCATTCATGGGCTAAGGAAGCACTAATGGTGCATACCTAGCAGCCACAATGGCATCCATTTTGTTCTGAGGAGAATTAACTCCTGCAATTTTATTTGGAAAAGGAGGAATATGACTTTTGGGAGAAGTAACAGATGGTTTTGTAGGTGAAAATGAAGTCTGTATAACAGGAGGTTTTGAAAAAGGAGGAGTATGGGGTGAAGAAAATTCAAACTTAACAGAAGTTGGCTTCGACTTGAGTATATTTGATGAGGTTTTAACAGAAAGTGAGGTTCCTTCTCCTTTGGTTATAGGAAATTTAAATGAATGAGGATTTGGGGAACCTAAGAAAGGAAAATCTTCCAAACTTTCAAGTCTAAACCACTTGACAATTTCAGGGGATGAAAGAAAATCAAATCTTTCTAGACTGTCTTATTTCAAGTCAAGAGAAAAAGGTGTGTATTCAATAGAAAGATTTTATAATTCTGACTTTACAGGAGTTTCAACTATAGGTTAATGAGGAATCTCATAAACAACAACTGTTGTATGAAAAACAGAGTCGGGAAGGTCTCTAGAAATACCTGAATATTTAGAAGAGGAGGCTCCTTGCAAAGATTTTCCCTTCTTAATGTTTTTTTTCTGGATCAGGTTCAGGTGTAGCAAGAAGTGATTGTGGGTTAGCCCTCATATTCCTTCTCTTGGGAGCCACAGTTGAACTTTGGATTCACCAGGTGCACTATTGCAGTCGTTATGTTTATTTGTTTTTGTACACCAACAAAATCAGTAGTGTCCTTGTCATACAGCCTAGGGAAAGATCTTCAAATTTTCCTCCCTAACAACACTGCCAAAAATGTTAGTACTAGAAGACTCACCTATAATGTTGTAGGTATGATCCTAATACCCATCAGAAACTTGTAGGTTTGTTAAATATAATAGTGTATTTCAATCTGTATCAAATGGGTGAGACAATCAGTTTAAAATATCTACACAAAACCTCCATAAAATACACACGAGCAAGCAAGGATTGAATAGTCTCAGATCAATATTTAGAATCTGAAATAGAAAGATGGAAGACTTAGTAGGAAATATGAAATACATGCATCAGGTTACATCAGTAAATTATGAAACATATATAGCAGAAATATCATCAAATAGGAACCTAATCAACAAGATAGCACCTTGATAACACTTGCACCGATAACAAACAGTAAATCATTCACTGCATTAAGGAACAAACACTAGGATGAACCCTTCATCAATAGCTAGCATCAAAGTGAGATTGAAACATAGATGTGACAGTAAAAGAAGAAATTTATCATTCCTTATTCAATATTCTTAAATCTGATACATACAGTCTTGAAACTCTATTACAGTTGAAAATAAAGATATGAGTATCACACTCCAACCATTCAAACCCCCTAATGGAGTTACATTACACTTTTTATAGAAAAATACATTCAAAAATCCTCCTAGAACTCGCCACATATCTCCTACATAGGATCCTGCGCCTTAGAGATGTGTGTCAATGAGTATTCAACAAAAAACTAACAACATTCTATATTCCAGGATGTTGTTGGAAACAATGAATGCAACTACAACCAACTCATTTCATGTAGCTTAATTGAAACTAGATCCTTGGGGAAGGTGTCCTTTGATGTCCAACTAATCTGTGGGGAGCTATCTAAACCTTATTTGACAACTGGCAGCCTTCAATAGCTCAAAATCCACGTAATTATCAGGGTTACAGCGCCTGCTCTATAAATTGTTCCAAAATAACAAGTTCGCAGTGCCTTTAATAACATGTGCTGCGAACTTTCTTGTCGGTGTGTTTTTTCCCTCAAACTTGTCATTTGATATTCACACTGTACAAAATCCTTCAAATATTTCTTTGGAATCTGCTACAACCTTCTGAAACATAAAGTAACCTTTGCAAAAAGTCATATGAATATGATAATACCATAGTAAGACAAAATCATTCCTTGGGGTTATAAGCATGCAAAACAAAATGCATCATGGAAAAAAAATTATGTTGATGTAGAAATGATGCCTCATCTCCTTCTCCTAGTGGCCACTCATGCCAACATGTCCAGGTTTTTATTTGAATTTTGTTCCCTCAATTGTTGCACTTCCTCCTTCATCTTCTTGGTTTCAGCTTGATGGGCTCTATTCAACCTGTACACATTCTTCATCTTCCTACACAGAGATATGGATCTTTTAACCCAATGTTTTTCTTTACTAATTTCTTCACTCATATCTAAACTTTTTTAAGTTGGATCTTGGCATGCATATTTTCTTTCTTCAATTGCTTATTTTCATCCTTTGCCTCTTTCGATTGTTTCCTAATCCTTTTAAAAGTGGGATCCTTCTCATCAAAAGGAAACTTGATCTCAATGATTCATATTGTATTCTTTAGAGGCTTATTTTTGTCTATTGGATGAGCAAATGCCCTGGATGTACCTTCTTCTACAAAGGCATGCTACTTTGTTGTTGATCTAGTGACAGGTTTTCTAGGCTTGATAGCTTCTACAACAACATGTGAAAATAACACAAGTTTCTTCCCCTTCAGATTCTTTGTTTTAACAGAGGTTGTCCCCATAGGTGCAAGCTCTGCCACAGGAGAAGTGTCTTCATCAGGAGGATGTGAAGAACCTTCAACTATCTTATCAGTAGATTGAATGAACTTATCCCTTTTGGTCATCTTCCTCTTTTTACTTGACTCTGAGTGCACAGTCTTCTCAGCAGGAGTAGGTGGTTTTCTCTTTGAATGTGGTGTGTGAGCAACATCTAGCTGAAAGCCTGATGCATCTAGGAAAACATCCCAATCGGTATTTCTCTTCTTCAACTCTTCAAATACTAGTATTTTGATCAGACCAGAATGAAAAAATCGGGTATACACCTACTTAGATTTAGCTTGTATTCTATCTGACATTTTCCCAATGCTTCTGAATAGATAAAAGGGTAGGTTCATGGACTCTTTCCCAGTAAAATGTGATAACAATCTGATATGGTATTAATAGACCATATTGAACCTTCCTTCATAAGTGAAATACCTCTAAATAACTCTAAGCATTTTGTCAAAATAATCCAGCATATGAATTTGTGGCACTCCCTTGGATAGGTTGTCTCCTTGATATTCAGGTTTTAGGAACTCCTAGAAAATGTAGAATTCAAGGACATAGATTTAAACCAATTTTCACCCTGAACAGGTGTCTTTGTCGTTGTAGATATAGATTTCTATGAAACCTCAAAATCCAATGCACCCACTTTAGTCTTTGTCCCATTGAAATTAAGTGCAAACTACTTGGCAACCTCGAGATGTCCTCCTTGCATCTTCTCACAAAAACTCAGGCAGCCCATTCTCTGAATTGTTTCTTTGAAAAATGTTTCATAATTTATAAGATGCAGGTCATGGGGCTCAACCCTGACAATTTTTCCTCCTTTTTTAATTTTCTTGCCCTGTTAATTGTCCATGATATCCATTTTAAAACCTTTCTCCTTTTGATAATAGTTGCTACCAACTAATAATGAAAATTGATGAATTAGGTTTTAACTGTTTCATATTTGCATGGTTTAGGGTTTGTTGAATAAAGTATTCATGTACAAAAACAATGCAGGAACGAAAAAGACTACAACTAGAAGATGAAAGGAGATAATAACAACTCTAAACTA
>ML786491.1:489403-499961 GCA_009831015.1 Picea engelmannii | reverse complement strand
CCCCCCCCCCCCCCCCTTAACATCACTATGGAGTAAAAAATGAGTCCCGGATATTAGGCCATATTAGGTACTCATGTACAATGAAACTAATGAACACTAAATAAAAATGAGGAAAGAGGGAAAACCACGTGGGAATAAATCTCCCCCTCAAAAGACAATGCATCAAAAGAAGAAAAGGCAGTTGCTAGGAAACTGTGTTCTTCATTGTAAGACGATCTTGGAAAGTCAGAAATTTATGCTCAGTGAAGGTCTTGGTGAATATGTCGGAAGTTTGTTCAGAGGAAGGACAGAACTACAAATCAATGATGTTGTCATCTACTAAATCTCTGATGAAATTCATGTGGACCTCAATTTGTTTGGTTTGTTTTTGTTGTACTAGATCTCTGCAAAATTTCAGTGTACTCTGATTGTCACACCATATGATAGATGGACAGTGAAACTGGATACCAAGCTCGGTAAGGAATTGTTGAAGCCAAATTGTTTGAATGACATAGTTGACTACTCCTCTGTACTCAGCCTCTACAGAATATAAAGCAATGGTTGATTACTTCTTACTTGACTAGCAAACTCGGCCTGACCCCAAACTAAGAGTGTACCCGTACGTGGACTTGCAATCAATGCTATCACCAGCCCAATCTAAATCTGTGAAGCCTATGATATCTAATGCACAACTAGCTACATAGTGAATCCCATAACTCACGGTTCCCTAAACATATATAAGGATGCTCTTGGAAGCCTTCAAGTGCATATCATGAGGTTCCTGCATGTATCTGGAAAATGCTCCTACCGCATATGAGATATCTGGACGGGTGTGGGTGAGATACAGAAGACTCCCCACCAATTGTTGATACAAAGTGATGTCCACTAATGGTGTATCCCTGCCATCCTCAAGTTTGATCCCAGATAAGAAGCGTGTAGGTGCAGACTTACAGTCTGTCATGTGGAATCTATCTAGAAGATCCCTGACATAATTATCTTGAGAAATTTTGATGTCAGAAGGATCCTGACTAATCTCAAGACCAATAAAGAAGTGTAGTGGACCCATGTCTGTCATAGAGAACATATCATGAAAAATATATTTGACCAAAGAAATGGTTGAAGTAGAGCTACCAGTCATCAAAAGGTCATCAACATAGAGTACTAAAATCATCACAGAGTTAGTAGTTCTCAGCATGTAAACATTGGAATCATATTTACATCTAACAAAGTTATGTGAAATCAAGTAGGAATCCATCTTTTCATACCATGCTCTAGGTTCCTGCTCAAGGCCATAGAGAGACTTCTTCAGAATGCATACTAAAGATGAGTTATGAATGAACCCTTGTGGCTGCTCCATGTAGATCTCATCTGAAAGGTCACCAGGAAGAAAAACATTCTTCACATCCATCTGGTGAAATTCCCATCCTTTGGTTGTTGCAATGGATAGAACCAAGCGAATGGAGTCCATCTTTGATACAGGAGCAAAGGTCTCATCATAATCTATCCCATGAATCTGCTGAAATCTTTTTGAAACTAATCTAGCCTTGTACCTTCTCACCTGACCATCTACTGCTCTCTTGGTCCTATAAACCCATTTGCATCTGACAAATTTCCTCCCTCGTGGAAGTGGAACCAGATCCCAAGTATGATTCTCTTGGAGAAAGTCATGATCCTCCTACATGGTTTCTCCCCATAGTGGATTTCCAACATCCTCACTGTAGGTATGTGGATCAAAAGATTGAACCATATAGTAATGCATGGGCATCATTGGTTCAAAAGTTGAAAGTACATGAGAAGGATCCACATGATGATATCGAGTCCTCCTCGAATCCAATGGATCCCCTACAAGGTTTCATGTTTCCTGAAGTGCGGACTTTGCCCACTTGGTCATTTGTTGAAGCTCTGAAGTTAGCTCCTCATTTGATTGTACTACCTGTTCATCTTCATGTACAAAATCCTCTGAATATGTGTTTGAATATGTAGCATCTGAGTGTGTGGAATCATCGTCTCTTATGTCTGGAACTGATGGAAGCACAAGAGTCTCTTCATGTTGCAATGGAGGTGCATGCAAAGGACTCTCCTCAAACTAAATAGTGTGCTCAATGATGAGTCAGTTTGTAGAGGGATCAATCAATCTGTACCCATTCACATCATCTGGATATCCCACAAAGATGCAAGGTGTGCTTTGTGGATCTAAGGCTTTCCTCTTTTCAGGAGGAATATGGGACCATGCTCTATATCCAAAGATGTGAAAGTGTGTGACATATGGTTTGTTACATGTCCAAGCCTCAAAAGGTGTCATATTTTCAACATATCTGTGAGGTGCTCTTTTCTGTATGTAAGAAGCATAGTTAAGTGCATCAACCTAAAGCTTGGAAGGAAGTGATCTTGCATGCAACGTGCAACTGGTCATCTCCTTGAGAGACCTATTCTTCCTTTCAACAACTCCATTTTGATGTAGAGTGTATGGAATTTTGTGTTTCAACTGGATACCAAATTCACAACAAAAATTATGAAATTATTTGTTGATATACTCCACCCCATTGTCTGTACAAAGGATCTTGATTTTCTTCCCAGTTTGTGTCTCTACTAGAGATTTGAAGTCTTTGAGATGCTCAAAAACTTTAGACTTTTGTCTGAGAAAATAAACCCAAGTATAGCGTGAGTAATCATCAATAAATGTAAGAGCATACCTTGTTTTGTTGATGGACG
Organism: Picea engelmannii; assembly: GCA_009831015.1. Classification (NCBI taxonomy): domain Eukaryota; kingdom Viridiplantae; phylum Streptophyta; class Pinopsida; order Pinales; family Pinaceae; genus Picea; species Picea engelmannii. The sequence continues at coordinate 497,270 of ML786491.1, read as the reverse complement.
GATGTGGAAATGGAACCATGAGATCACTGTGAACAAGCTCCAAGGAAGAGGAGGCTCTCCTTGCCTTCCCATTTTGAAACTACTCTTTAGGGTTCTTGCCAAGAATGCATCCTTCGGAAGCCCTTTCAGAAAAGTGAATGTTTGGCAATCCTTTGACCATTCCTTGCTTGGAAAGTTGTTGCATTTACCTAAAGTTTAAATGACCAAATATCTAACGCCATAATCTACTACTATCATTGGCATGTGTAAGTAGGAAAGAGGAGTCGTAGTCAGTAAACTTAGTGAACTTATACAACCATGATTTGTGATCTACCTCACCAACTGCAATAATGGAACTGGCATGCATGTCAAGTACAGTAACTGAATCTGATGTAAAATCAACCCTTTTACCTATTTGAGTGATATGATAAATTGAGAGAAGATTTATAGAAATATTTGGAACATGTAAAACATTCTCAAAACTTCCATTAGGAAGTTCCACTCTTCCCTCTCCTACAACTATTATTGGAGTATCATCCCCCATGAGAATAGGAGGTCTAGAGCATGAACTCAAAGAAGTAAAAACTTCATATTTATCTGCCATATGATGAGATGCGCCAGAATATATAATCCATGAATCAGATGAGGAATTAATTGAAACCAGAGCATGATGATTACCTTTATTAGGTGCATGGTCTTCTTCCTTCTTATTCTTGGCTCCTTCAAGAATGAATTCTCCAAGGTTATTTTTTTGAAGTACCTGTGTCATAAGATCAATTTTCTTCTTCATGCATGTTTATTCTTCATGATTCGCTTTATTGCAATATGTGCACTTGTTTCCCTTCTTCTTCTTCCCTTTGGAGTTTGAAAAATATTTGGAACATGAAGAATCCTTGAAGGGTTTGGAATATCCCTCCTTCTTTGACTATGGATGTAATAGCTCCTTTCGTTTCTGCTTCGATTTCTGATTGGATGACACTTTTCCATCATGCATGGTGAGTGCATGTGCTTTGGAATATTTCATGAGGCCCATATGTATGAGTTTTTTCTGCTCTTGTGTGAGAGACTCAATGAACTGATCCATCATAGACATTTTCCAATTTTCTCCCAAAAGATGTCTGTCGGAATGGAAATTGGAGACATATACAACATATTATGATCCTAGCTTGGCCAAGATTGTTAGAATAAGTTGTTTCTCTTATGTATACTTTTCAATACCACATTCACTCAAGATCCATATCAAAGACTTAAATTTAGTAAAGAAATCATGTATATTATCAAAACTTTTAGGATCTAATGTATTCAACTCTACCTCAAGCATATGACCTCACATCTCATCATGTTTTCCAAAGAGTCCTTCCAAGGTGGTCCAGATATCATTTGGAATCTTGCATGTAGCAAAATGAAACCATAGATTAGTGGAGATTAACTCAAGAAGTAATCATCTGGCCTCATCCTTATGGTTTTCCCATCTGGTCTTCTCAAGCGTTGATGTAGGTTTTTTTTATGTCGTCATCGTCAAATTATACAGTCTTTTTCTTTTGAGTTGGAATGAAACCTTCAAATTCCATTCCAAATAGTTTTATGGTGTGATTATTATCACCATACTTAATTGAATAAGTTTCATCACCTCCATCTGTTCTATTGATTCTGAAAAAATCTTGAAAACCCATATCGTGGATTCCGAGATATGACAGACAGTTCTATGGAAGTTATAGATATTCTAAAACAGATATATCTCCTAAAATATGATGTGGGTTCTGGAAATTTCTGGTGACCATGAGCATCCCTATGTTATACATCTCTGGTCAAAATTTTAGCCTGAACTAGATCCCGGATTTTGCGATATGGCTATTTTACTGTAGAAAACCAATTTTCTAGAGGATAGTTGAATCGTCGCACCCTAAAGAAGGATGCAATGCGACGATGTTGAATCGTCGCACCCTAGAGAAGGATTAAAGTGTGACTATTGTGAAACATTGAATCGTTGCACCCTAGGTGAAGAGTATAGTGCGGCGACATCGCAACCTAAACTGTGTATACGCTGCGACGATCCCGGAGAAAAAAACAATCTGTTAAGTCTAAGTTAGATCATCGCACCCTTCGATAGGAATAGGCTGCGACGATTCCAACCATTGCAATCTTCGATAGGGATAGGTTGTGGTGATGGTGGAAACTAGGTTTATTCAATCATATTTCGCTCTTCTCTAGCTTGTCTAGGTTGCTCCAAGAAACTCAGCTCTGATACCATGTCAGTGTTTCATGGAAACTTGCACATGAGACCTAGTTAAAGCATACACAAACAAAGTTTATCAAGAAAAGGAAGAGAGATACAATATGAAGAATGAGAACCAATGTATATTATGATTTGATCAATGAGTGAGTGATATTCACTCATATAGGCAATGGCATCCTATAATAGGAATGCATGCATAATAGTGATGGTCTAAGATTAGAAAGTCTAAAATAGAACTAGTCAGTTAACTCTCACTAAACTAGTGTGTCGAAAATAGAAATTTCTCCAAAAATCTTGTGTAAAATAGAGCGTTAGCAACACAATTCTCAATTTGAAGCACGCATATAAATTTTGCAGCGGATGGCTTTAGGCTAGTTTTTTTTGTCTGAAGTCTTTGCAAAGTGACAGGTCTGAAAGGAAAATTATTTGAACAAAATGATATTTCGAACCTGAGTGAAATAATGTCAACGAGGGTTTTGTCAAATGGGAAAAATAGATGGTTCGCAATGCAATTAATTCGCAGCACGTACAGTGAAAAAAGTTCGTAGCACTAGCTAGAATTCATAGCAGATAAGGTCATGGCCATAGAAAAGGGTTGCAACTAATATTTGGTATAAAAAACAAGAGACTTGGGTTTGAAAATGCTTAAGATGAAAGAACTATATAAATTGACCAAGTGACAAAAGTTTTGTAGCATAAATATTGTGGAACAATTTGTAGAGCGCAGAAAAATTGCAGCAACTAGAGTCTGATTATGATCAACCTTCAGGCAGTGAAATTTAGCATCTAAATAGGGTACCTAGTATATATGAAGCTAAATTGTTGTCGCATGAACTCAACTGACAGTTCCTAGAAGCCTTTAATCTACTTTCATCTTTTACAGGAAATTTGTAGCGCTACAATTTCAAACAGTTTGCAGTGTGCTTTGTTCAAATTGATAAATCTCCTTTTGAAACTGACTTGAAGAGAAAATGATGAATAGATGGCACTGAAAACAATAGTATACCATCTTCCATGTTTCCAAAACATGATGGTTTTTTATTAGTGTATAATGTACTTTTTTTGATGCAATGTGAACTTTCAAGAGAGTTTGCAGCAGGTTGACTTGACATATGATTTGACCCCCAAACGGTTAGACACAGCATGAAAACCCTGTGTACACCCTTTTGAGACACGACACTTGATAATGATGATCTTTAAACCAAAGGTGTGACCAACACTTTCCCCTTCTCTTCTAATGATAATGACCACTATCATGACACCAAGACCCTCCCATGGATTATGATCAATTTTCTTGACTCATGAAACAATCAAAACACGATTTATTGAAATAAGACATGACTCAAAAAACCTAAAATAAAATGACCCTATGACTCAAACCTAGAAGATTAAAAGAAATCGACCCCTATGCATCCAATGTGCTAACAGCGTGAATTTTTTCAAAAAGTAACAAAAAAGAGAGTTGAACTCAAGACCTCTTACTAAATAAGGTAACTTTTAACCAAGTGAGCTAGTGCAAAACACATTATAATCTCAAGAAGGACGATTCAGAATGTTTTTGTTGTTGTTGTTGTTGTTGTTGTGGAAGAAGAACTTGGAGTACATGCACATAAATAATATTTCCATGTGTTCACAAAGAAAAAAAAAATTGCTTCTCGATAGAAACAAGGGTTAGATCTCGGTTAGTTTTCTCGAAAAATGAAAGTTTTCCCTATATTTCTGATTTACCAAGATCACACAGAATGCATCACAAAGAGCATACACAGATAAGAAAACCATTTCCACTATGTTTCTGATTTTTTGAAATAGCATAGAGCACGGGGTAAAAAGCATAAATAGATCACAAAGAGTAAAGACCCAGAAATTAAAAATAGAAAACTAAAATAAAACGAAAATATTATCTCTGTAAAAATTTAAAGGGTGTATTCAAGCTTTATACCTCTGGATTTAACTGAAATGGTTATATCTTACGCAAATGAAAACATTTTAAGTGAAAAAAAAAGTGTTTCTAGCTAGAAGTTCTCCAAACACAATGGAATAATCCTCTCATCCTATAAATCTATGGAAATAACATAAACCAAATATGCGGTAGCACGGATTTAATATCGCGATCTATAATGGGAGGATGTATGCAAATGCACTCTAATACCATGTTCGACAACACATGTATTCCAATAGAGGACGAACACCTTCAATAACCACTCACACAACTAGATCGAAGATCAACATGCCGATGTTTTTATGTGTTAAAACCCCTATGGGGAAACATCTGTGTCCCTAGCCAACGCGACCACTTGGAGCATTTTATTAATGAAAAAGAGAAAATAAAAATAAATTTACAAGAGAGTTTCTCACAATAGATCACCGAAAAATGACCCTCCATGCTCTTTAAATAGAGATCATAGACCAATCGGGCATTAAGCCACAAGTCAATGTAGTTGTTAATATCGAGGAGAATATGATTAGTCGGATCACTCTATATCAGGAACATATCGTGACTGTCATTTTACCTAACTACAAATGCATATTAATTCATGCTTAAAAACACACTTTTACCTAAAAACACATTATACCAAGTTGATCTTAACTAACTCCTAAGTGTCTAAATATCCTAACACCCTCTCAGTATAATTATGTGCTCAACATGGTTTCCAAGTTCCCTGCATTATCTAAGGAATACATCAATGTTGTCAACATCATGTCATGATTGGGGAGGAGTGTCATAGGGTGTTTCCTTTGATATTTAGTTTCAAAGCCACATGTTCCATACATAATTTTCAATGCCTCCTCAAAGAACTACTTCTTTGTGGCACCATACTCTAAATTATTATATGTAATCATCTTAACATATTGGGGCTCCCCATTTTTTTTGTTTGCTAATTATCTTTATGTTTCCCTAAGTTACTATATGTAGCATGTACATCTTTAGGGTATCACTTAGTTGGGTTTTAACACTAACCAAGTTGGTTTTTATACGATTTTAAGCCTCCCACTTTACAATTAGATGAGGGTTAAGATAGATTATTGATATGTATTCAATTTCATCACTAGTGTAACATATGATTGGACCATTCATGCTACCACTAAAACCTCCTCCACCGTGATATGATGTGTTTGAAAATTGCTTTGGAAATTTTCCATCTTCACCCTTGGATGTTGTATATGGACAACAAGGAGGAGTGAGGGAGGACCTCATAGGAAATGCATTGAGAGGGAAAAAAAAAGTGTTGAGAAGATTAAGCAGATCCATTTGCAAGTAAAGGATACATTGAAGAAATCATGGGAAAATTATAAGGCTAGACATGTTCAACACAAAACTGAGAAGTCATTCAAAGTGGGAGAGAGGCTCTGTTACAGTGGAACAAGGAAAGACTATAGGGTCTTGGTAAGAAGATCAAGGCTCTGTAGTGTGGCTCTTTTGAGATTTGGAGAAGGTGGGAAATAATTCATATAGACTCGTTCTACCCCCCCATACATGAACATTTACTCAATAGTAAATGTGGAGAATATGAAACTCTATGAGCCTTCCATGTTGGATCAGGAGGAGGAGAAGGTCCTACCTACCACAGAGGACTTAGCACTAGATGCTCAGGAAAAGTTGGTAGAAGACACAATTTTGCAGAACAAGTCCAGAACTACAATTTAGGGGCAGCATGACCTTTGGTAGATTGGGTTGAAAGGATAACTTCCAGTAAAAGCAAAATGGTACTCTAGGGAGAAGGTAGGAAAAAAAATTCCTCGCCTCATTCAGTAAATATTTTGGGGACTGAAATCCTCCCTAAATGGGGATTTATGATCTGGATTAGATCATTATATTGATTTTAATTTATCTTGATGATTTCAAAGTGGAAAAAAATGGAGGAACCAACTTGCAAACTCATTTTAACAACAGGTCCTAGTTTGGAAAATTGGGGTTTGAAACCTTCGGAGCCATTTTGAGGAATCAAATGGCATTTTTTGGGGTGAAAACTTTCTATGCTTTAGATCATACCCCTTTATGTTGATATACACTTAGAGACCTTTCTAATGGCATGAAAATTACGTCAATTATATCTTGTACGCAAAATTTATGCCTCCCACAATTTGACCTACTTTGTTGACCAACATGGTACCAGAGGATGCCACATCATCCCCCGTTACTCATGCATATGGGGATAGCCATGTGTGAACTTTCAAGAATATTCTATAAGGTCCAAAACATTATCAAAATTTAGGGTTGAGGAAGTCAAAACCCTACCCCTATATGGATATCAAACTATCATAAATTTGGGCCGCGAGGAAGAGAAGGGGTTCCATTCTTTTTCACGGTATCTTATTCCATAGCTGAGAAAAACATGAGTGGTATTTTGTGAGAATAACAGAGGAGGAGGAGGATTTTGTAGCATTCATTAAGGCCATAGTGTCAAAAGGTAACTCCAAAGTGAGTTCTCATTCCTTTGTATGTGCATTTTATAACTTAAGCAAAGAGAGCGGAGCATAAGTCTCACCTTCTAGTTGGGTTTTTTCTCATATTGGTTTTCCCAGGTCAAATCTTATGTTCATTTGTGTGGATGGTGTATATTTTTTGTATGTTCTTTCACTTTTATATTTAATGTAATTATTAAATTCAAACCATAAGTTAAAGATGATAAATATGGGATCTAAGAAAATAAACCACTTAAATCTAAGATTTTAGAATATTATAAGATCTATTGTGATGAATTATTCTAGTGGAATATCTATGGCAGTTTATAGATAAAGTTCAAAGGAAATAATGAGAGGTAACCGTTAGTATTTTATTTGTTCTTACAATTAAATGAAGGATGAATGAATTTATAAGGCCAAGATCAGATGAGTTAACAACAGAAATTCGAGCTTCCAGAGCCTCTACGTAGCCCATAGTCAAATATTCCTAAGGTAGAATGAATAAACAACAAGAAAATCCATTCCCTTGTGCACATAAGGAAAACATTAAGCCATCGGGTGCTTATCGGAGGTCCAAAAAGGTGATTGTTGCGCGCGAAAATGCCCTAAGTATATTGGTCAGGGAGCTTACCATAAGACCACAACCTAAAGAACCAAGCCCCAACATTTAGGTATTTTTATGGACCCTAAACGATCGACGGCTCAAATCTCATCACACACCGGCCTCTTTCAAATCAACGGTTGAGATTGTCCCTTCGTCGGAGTCGCATTTGGATCCAAGACTCAAGCGCTCCAATGGTGTGCCTCCGATGGATGGTCCAGATTCCATCGCACCATCCACCGTGTCTCGAGAGATCAACGACCCAGATTTGATCCATGACCCCAACGCGCCAAATCGACATTACATGTTAAGGTCCTAACCCTCACATAGGTAGATCAATGTATTCGGATGTAATAAAGGTCAATATTAATAAGGCCTTTCAATAAAATAGAATAAGGCGGATGTAAGAAGACCTAATAGAAACTTATGCTTCTCGAAGGATCTTCCTCTAGATGCTTCTCTTAATAGACATATTTAGTATAAATAAAGGGCGAGGGTATGTGAACCCTAGCTTGGAGATTATTTTAACAGAGCTCTGCTCGACTGGAGGTTGCCCCCTCGAAGAGGCCTCTGAACATTTCTTTCTGAATCAAAGTGCTTTTCTGTTGCTATTTCGTATATCATTTCTGTGTATTGTGAAGATTATG
>ML786491.1:417282-437058 GCA_009831015.1 Picea engelmannii | reverse complement strand
AGATTTGTATGAATGGTTGCTAATGCCATTTGGTATATGTAATGCACCAGCTACATTTGTGAGACTGATGAATGATGTATTACATCCATATATAGATTCATTTGTTATAGTCTATTTGGATGATATACTGGTTTATAGTGATACCTGGGAGGAGCACATCTCACATCTCATGCAGGTGTTAGAGACCCTGAAGAAGCACCAACTGCTAGCTAACCTCAAGAAATGTGAGTTTTCTCAGTAGTTTTTGGTGTATTTGGAGTATGTGATCGGTGGAAGGGATCTCAAGATAGATCTCACAAAGATGAAGGCCATCATGAAATGGCTAGTTCCTACAAATTTCATTGAAGTTAGGAGTTTTGTTGGGGCAGCTCGGTACTTGCAGAAGTCCATAGCTTCATTTTCAACAATAATTACACCATTGCACACCATAACAATGAGTGGAAATAGTTTCCATTGGGGGAAGAATCAACATAAAGCTTTCGATGAGATGAGATGAAAATAAAGATCAGTAAAGCACCAATTCTCGCATTACCAAACTTGCAAAAACCTTTCAAAGTCAAAACAAATGCAAGTGGGTATGCCATGGGAGCAATTTTGATGCAAGGAGGAAAGCATGTTTGTTATCATTCTGAAATATTTCATGGGGTAGTTCTCAACTACCCTACCTGTGACAAGGAACTCTATGCCTTAGTTCAAGCTGTCAAGAAGTGGAAGCACTATTTGATGGGCAAGGAGACCATCATCCACATAAATCACTAGCCACTATAGTATTTACATGCCCAGATTAAGCTACAACAAACTAGACATTACAAGTGGATGAGGTTTTCACAACAATTTCATCTAGTCATCAAGCTCGACAAGCTAGGTATGACTATCATTCACAGAATGGTTACTCTACAAGCTCAACAAGCTAGGTCCCTAAAGGTGAACAACTACAACTTATCATAGGCTCACACCTACAAGCTTGTAGGACATTTTCGTGTTGGGAAGACAACTGCCAACTTACAAAGGTATGTGTACTAAGCCTAGAATGCAAAAATATGTAGCATGGTAAATTAGAGGATGTATACTTTGTTGTACCAGCAAACCTAGTAACATGAAGCAAGGTCTATACAAACCCTTACCTGTACCCACTCAAACTTGGGAAAGCATTTCCATGGATTTTGTGGGAGGTTTACCAACAACCAGGAAGGGACATGACTATCTATTTTTGGTAGTTGACAGGTTCAACAGGATGTGCATTCTCATGCCTTGTAAAAGAACCACCAAAGAACAAGAAGCAACAAACATGTTCTTTGAACGGGAGTGGGTGCACTTTGGGATAACAAGGAGCATCATCTCAGATAGGGATACCATATTTCTCAGTACATTTTGAACTACATTGTGGGAGAAGATGGACACTAAGTTGAAGAGATCCATAACATTCCATGAACAGACAAATGGGAAGACAGAAGAAGTCAATAGGACTTTGGTGCGACTTTTGAGGGGTTACAATCAGAAGCATCCAAAGACCTAGGATGAAAATCCAATCTACATACAACACTCTTATAACAGAGAAGACCACACTTATACTGGTAAGTCATCTTTTGAAACTTTCTTTGGATATTTTCCACCTTCACCATTGGATGTTGTATATAGATAGTAAGGAGGAGTGACGGAGGACCTCACATGAGATGCATTTAGAGCATAAACATTTGTTGAGAAGATTAGGCAAACTCATTTGCAAGTACAAGAGATGTTGAAGAAATCATAGGAATAATGCAAGGATAGATATGATCAACACAGAACCAAGAATTCATTCAAAGTGGGTGACAGAGTTTGGTTACAACTGAACAAGGAAAGACTACAAGGTCCTAGTATGAAGATCAAGGCTTTGTGATATGGACCTTTTGAGATATTGGAAAAGGTGGAAGATAACTCATATAGTCTCATTCTAATGCCATACATGCACATTTACTCAATAATGGATGTCGAGACTCTCAAACTCTGCGATCCTTCAATGTTAGATCAAGAGCAGGAGAGAGTCCTACCTTCCACAGAGGACTTAGCACTAGATGCTAAGCCAAAGTAGGTAGAGGACACAGTTTTGTAGATGTGGTCAAGAACTACAAGGCAACGACAACATGACCTTTGGAAAATTGGGTTGAAAGGGAAACTTCTAGGCAAAGAAGAGTGGCACTCCACGAAGAAGGTAGAGGAAAAAATTTCTCACCTCATTAAGTAAATATTTTGGGGACCAAAATCCTCCCTAAATATGGAGCTATGATCCAGATTGGATCATTATAATATTGTACATCTATCATGATGCTTTCATCCTGTAAAAAATCTAAGGAATCAACTTGTAAGGTCATTTTAATGGCAGGCCCTAGCTTTAAAAATTGGGGTTTGAAACCTTTCAGAGCGATTTTGAGGCATCAAACGACATTTTTTTGGATCAAAGCTTTCCTATTTTTCAATTGGACCATTGATGTTATTCTACACATTGATACATTTCCAACAGTGCAAAAATCGCATCAATCAGAGCTCGTATGCAAAAGTTATTCCTCTTGCAAGTTGACTTATCGTGTTGACCACCATGATACAAGTGGATGCCACGTCATGCCCCATTACTCATGGATATGGGGCTAGCCACATATGGACTTTCAAGAAGATTTTAGAAGGTCAAAAACCTTATCACAATTGAGGGTTAAGGAAGTCAAAACTCTACCCCTAGATGGCTATCAGACAATGTTAAATATAGAGTTGCTAAGAGGAGAAGGGATTCTATTCTTTAGCATTGTATGTGTTCCATAGTTGAGTAGAGCACCAAGCAATGGTATTTTGAGAGCATAACATAAGATGAGAGATTTTGTAGCAACCATACAAGCCACAGTGTCAAAGTCAACTCAATAAAGATTGTCTATTTCTTTGTACTTGCATTTGAAGAAAAGAGAGCAGAGCAACCTCACCTTCTAGATGGGTTTTCTCCCGTATTTGTTTCTCGGGTTATATCTTGTGTTTATTTGTAGATGGTGTGTGAGTATTTTATTTTTGTTCTCTATTTTTCACATTTCATCTATTTCATATATTTTTAAGCAAAAAACCAATAATTAAAGAATCTGAGATATAAAGGAAATTAACCTTTACAGTAAAGATTTCATTGCTTTATTGGATATGTTGTGATGAACTGTCCAGAGGAATATCCATGACATTACAGATCATATTGGTATATGAACGACATAAGGAGAAGTTTCTAGATTAGGGTTACCTGAAGATGAAGAGATTTGGCATTGTCTAATGTTTCTCCAGGTCACAAGCTTCATTGGATCTGAGTATGTTGGAGTTTGTTTAGGATTTGTGTTGCTTCTAGTGTGTCCTTTGTTAGATGCCAGATCTACCTTCTATGGAGTCGCCGGGAGAAAAACGAATAGTCAGTTGTTTGAAGCTTGTTTCACCATCAAGATTCAAAGCTTGCAATGTCATACCCCAGGGAAAGATATCTTCAAATTTTGTTCCCCGGAAATGGTGCCATTTTGGATGCTATCCCTCGAGATGTTCCAGCCTATCAGTGAAATGATGTCGAGGCACCTCGGGAGCTAAGATTTGGGTAAATTTTTCTCTCTCTCTTATAAAACTCTCGGTCCCCAAACAGTCTCAGTCCATATACTCAAAATATTAGACTCCATAAGGAATTTGTCCACGAGTTTTCAGAGAATGTGATTTTAAGAGTGGGGGAAATGGTGGGTTAGAAGAAATACAAGATAAGAATATAAGGGACTACAAAGAATGAATCCTATATCTTATAGACATAAAATAACATGTTGAGCAATTAAGAATTCAATAGTTCTAACACATATAACAAATCATTAAAACATGCATCAAACAATTACATCTTCAAATCTCTAAATCCATGGAGGTACCCTATGTGTTGATTTTTCTATAAGCTAGGCTTAAGCATGAAGTTCATTCCATTTTATCATTTTACTTAAACCATAACCAATTATGTTGCAGCAACCAAGATCATAATAAGAAACACCATGCACAAGTACACAAGAAGTATATTGGGAAACCCTTCTCAACAAGGGGAAAAAACCCAACCAAATCCTTTGCTATATTCTTCAAGAGAAAGACCTCCACCACCAAAAAAATCTAGCACACAAGAGGGTGCTTACAAACCCTAGAAGACTAGCGCCCAAGAGAGGTGCGCACTTATCCCAAGAAGATGTACTTGCTGAAATTTCCAAACACACACAAAAGATATGATTCCTCAATGGATAATTTACCTTTACTTATATTAGACTTGACCTGTCAATAGAAGTGGCTATTGGCACAACAGGGTCGACCTCTCTATCTCATAATATAATTAATATTAACCAGATTAATTATCTTTTACATTAATTATCAATAACATTAAGGTAGGCCGACCTGTACCCTTTACATTACAATTTGGGTTACAGGCAGGTCTGACTCTTGAACAATATAGCAAAGGATCTCATACACCCACTAGTGCTTAGCCATTAGGGGCACATCCATAGGGATGTCCATATCTCTATCTCACTGCGTCTCACAGGAGAACCACACTCACTAGTGCTTAGCCACTAGGATCACGTTCACCTGTGCTCGTCCACAGGCACATCCACTCAACAGATCTTCTTTCCCACTACATTACACAAGAGAGTCATCTGGATTTCATCATATCAACTCTCTGCTCAAGGGAGGCTAATACATCGTCTTCATCTTTGTCTCATGACGATGCACCCATCTCTATGGGAATTCACACATTCACCTTGTGCTTAGCCACAGGCACATCCAACTCAGCAGATCTGCTTTCTCATTGTGTTACACATGAGAATCATTTGGAGTTCTTCTCAACTCTCTGTAAGGAGGAGGCCATCACTACGTTCTAGTTCTGTCTCAGATAGGAACCACACACCCATCTTAGGGGCTCTCTCTCAGGTCAACTCAATCAGTTTGTGTCCTAGAGAATGTCTCACGCAGCTGTAATCATCAACACTCTCTCTCAGCTAGGGAGGCATTCTCCATCAAACCAAGTCTTGCACGGAAGTACTTCGAACTTTGTCTTGGTTGTAGTCATCAACACTCCCTTTCAACTAGGGAGGTATTCCTCACCAAGCCAATTTGGTGAAGATGTCTGAAATCTGCTCGTGTAGGAAGGTACAACATGTGTACTTGTTTTCCTCTGCATCATGTCTCTGAAAGTGATATTTTATCTCAACTTTTTTCGATCTATCATGAAACACAAGGTTGTCAAAGAGCTTTACACACAACTCTAGTTACCATCATAGAATCCATCTCATGATCAAGAAAATCTGTCAGAATCTTGTGAAGCTACACTGCTTCGCACATTCAATGTTATATACTCTATTTTTGTGGTACTCAAGGCCACGGAGCTTTGTTTCCTGTTGCACCAGGAAACCATGACAAACTTCACGATAAAACAACAACTGGATGTTCTCTTCTGGTCCACTGTACTCTCTATCTATTCTGCATATCCCTGCAAATTCAAGTCTTCACTGGAGGCATATCTTAGGCCATATCAATTGTGCCTTGTAGATATCTCAATATATGTGTTGTTGATGTCCAGTGAGTTTGTCTCGGTTGACTCATGGAATGACTAAGTACATTCACTGCATAGCATGAATCAAGTTTGGTGTTAACCAGATACATTAGTGATCCAATCAGTTGTGGATCAGTCTTGTCTAAATCATCATCAATCATTTTCTTCAAATCCATTACCGTGGATTTGCATTCTGTCACATTGAACTTCTTTAATATTCTCATTGTATATTTTCCTTGACTCGGGAAGATCTCATCGGTCCTTTGTCATACTTCTTGTCCCAAGAAGTAGTGCATCATACTCAAATCCTTTATCTCGAAATCAGAAGTCAAGACTTATTTGTATCCAACAACAAGGTTTTCGGAATAAGTCATCAAAATCAGGCTCTCGTCACTAACACTGTAATAATATAGGTTTGGATCAACAATATTTTTGTTGAAACCCAAACTCATCAAGAATCCATCCATCTGATATAGTTTCCAACTCATGGATGCTAGTATGGATTGAAGTGTATCGGGCTTACTGGATCAAGTGTCTCATCATAGACAACTCCCTCTATTTGTGAGAATCCTCTGGCTATAGATCTCACTTTGTATTTCTTGACACTTCCATTAGTTGCATGCTTGATTTTATAGATCCACTTGGAAGTCACCACAGAATTCCCTTCTGGTCTCTGAACAATATCTTATACATCATTCTTTAAGATATATTGGTATTCTTTTGTTATGGCATCTTGCCATACCTGTTCTCTTGTTGCTTCTCCAAGATAAGGAGGCTCATAATCAATGAAGTGGCTCATGACTGAAGGATAGCTCGAAAATTTCTTTTGCTTTCTCAGGATGTGCCTTGAGGGGCTTGTATGTTCCTCTGCCTCATGCAGAGTGAGCCTAGGCAGGCCTTTTATGCCCTACTGCAATATCTCTGGACATATCAACTGAAGCAACTGGATCAGCTGGAATAATGTCTGTCTCCCTCTGAAATGATGAAGGGGGAGAAGGTATTATCTCACTGTCAATCTCCATCTAAGATTCTATGGATCTTTGAAAGGCTATCTCTTCTTCAAGGACAACATCTTTGCTTGTCTCAATATGTCTCTGACCAAGGATGTAGATCTGGAATGTCTTTGAAGATTCATTGTTATCCCATAAATGTATCATTTCTCCCTAAAGGATCTAGCTTGGACTTCTGCTCTTTAGGTACATGAAAATACACTGGGCACCCAAATATCCTGAAGTGTTCAATCTCAGGCTTCATTCCGGTGAAGGTTTCTTCGGGAGTTATGTTTTTCAAAGCCTGTTGAAGACTCTTGTTATGAACATATACTATGTCATGCATGCTTCTAACCATGGAATCATAGAAAGATTTTGATCATGCATTATTGCATTGGTTTCCTCAATGATGGTTCTATTCTTCTTCTTTCTCAAATAGTTTTGACTCCCTCTAAGTCAAGCAACTCCCTTTGAAGGATAAACATCTTCCTTTGTTCTTAACCTGTCTAGAACAAGAAAATAAGAGGAACCAAAACAAGAATATCTCCTAAAGGAGAATAATGAGTACGTTTCTAGAATCAAAACAATTTAAGGATTGTTGTCATAGCTACAACACCTACTTGTAATGTAGCAAACTTTAGAAATATAGGTTAGAGGAATGACAATTACAACAATCAAACCTGGAGTCTTCATTTCCAGTGTGGTATTCCTCTAAATGCATTGAGATCCCTCTGGATCCATGACTTCAACAAAGGTTTCTTCCTCCTACAATTACCCTTATGACAATGATACAAATAATATATATATAAGTGCATACCTGAGGGTCCTGATATGATTTCTCTAATGGCACATGGTTGATCTCTGTCCTCTGACATCTTCATGAAGAAGGTAGTCACAGTGTCACCTTTTTGTATCACCCACAATAAGCCTTCCTCTGAATTCTTGTCTTCCAGGAACTTGAAGTTGCTTGATCCATCAAGCTTATCTTCCATCATAGTTCTTGTTCATCATAATTTTAGATTCTTCACAACCCCTTGTCAACTGGGCTAGGAAACCTAATGGCTAGGCTAGGCTAGCACTTTTAGGTTTTGTTGGACTTATGACTGCCAACAACAAGCCTTTGAAATATAGGGAACACTAGTGAGTTGAAGAGCTCATTCAATGAGTTGCAGAAACCCTAATACTGAAATTTCTGCAAAAATTAGCGAAACCCTAGAAACCCTAGGGCCAAAAAGTCAAAATGCTCGGAAATGCAATCTAAATCTTTCTGGAGGTGCGTTGAAGGAGGTCGTACACTCCTATGCACTTTTTAGCCCCAGCGTCCAAGTGACAAGTGTTGAAACTCCTCAAAGAGGTAGGTCGTACGGAATTTCTAGAAACCCTAAGAGGGTCATACGGTTTTGCAGAAGAGAGAGAGGATGACTGAAATTTTCTTGTGCAATGGGTTCTTCAAGACCTATGCTCTGATACCATGTTGATTTTTCTATAAGCTAGGCTTAAGCATGAAGTTCATTCCATTTTAGCATTTTACTTAAACCATAACCAATTATGTTGCAACAACCAAGATCACAAGAAGAAACACCATGCACAAGTACACAATAAGTATCATGGGAAACCCTTCTCAACAAGGGAAGAAAACCCAGCCAAATCCTTTGCTATATTCTTCAAGAGAAAGACCTTCACCACCAAGAAAATTTAGCACACAAGAGAGTGTTTACAAACCCTAGAAGACTAGCACCCAAGAGAGGTGCACACTTATCCCAAGAAGATGTACTTGCTGAAATTTCCAAACACACACAAAAGATATGATTCCTCAATGGGGAATTTACCTTTACTTATATTAGACTTGACCTGTCAACAGAAGTGTTTATTGGCACAACAGTGTCGACCTCTCTATCTCATAATATAATTAATACTAACTAGATTAATTATCTTTTACAATAATTATCAATTACATTAAGGTGGGGCTGACCTGTACCCTTTACATTACAATTTGGATTACATGTAGGTCTGACTCTCGAACAATATAGCAAGGGATCTCATACACCCACTAGTGCTCAGCCACTAGGGGCACATCCATAGGGATGTCCATATCTCTATCTCAATGTGTCTCACAGGAGAATCACACTCACTAGTGCTCAGCCACTAGGATCGCGTTCACATGTGCTCGTCCACAGGCACGTCCACTCAAGAGATCTTTTTTCCCACTGCATTACATAGGAGAGTCATTTGGAGTTCATCATCTCAACTCTCTGCTCAGAGGAGGCTAATACATCGTCTTCATCTTTGTCTCATGACAATGCACCCAGCTCTATGGGAATTCACACGTTCACCTTGTGCTCAGCCACAGGCACGTCCAACTCAACAGATCTCCTTTCTCATTGCGTTACACAGGAGAATCATCTGGAGCTCTTCTACACTCTTTGTAAGGAGGAGGCTATCACTACATTCCAGTTATGTCTCAAATAGGAACCACACACCCATCTCAGGGGCTCTCTCTCAGGTCGACTCAATTAGTCTGTGTCATGGAGAATGTCTCACAAAGTTGTAATCATCAACACTATGCACATCATTAAACATACGAAGAAATAACAAGAAGTGGTCATTTGTTAAGAGGAACTCACTTCAGTGTCATAAGCTACAACACACAATAATAATGAACATGTCATATAACGTGTTGTTTGAGCTTTTATTAATGGGGATCTGATACAAGAAGCCAAAAATGAGAGGGTTGGCCTTTACAAGAGCACATACACAAAGAAAAGAAGAGACGGACTAAAACATGACGCAATGGATGAATCTCATGAAGCTTGTAGCCTTAAACATATATTTGTGCCTAAGGATGGTGATCAAACAGCTCTGGTTGTAAGAAACTCTTAAATTCCCCAAAGTGTCAACCTGAGAAAAGAGCTTCTTATCTTGCTTTATATTCTCTTCATTTGTGAGAAAACCGTTCATTTGAACCAATACCACTTCTTAAAAATGGATACTGCTTGTCAGATTCTTGATACTGCTTCGGGTTTTCTAACTGATTTTTACTAGATAAAAATGATTTTTACCCCTAAAGCTAACATGTTGACATTGTTGTTGGGTGTGTTCTCTTTGTCCAAATGAGCTTTTGTTTGGATTCTCCTAAATGGCTCAATCGGGCCTTTGTCTGTTGCGCTAGACCTACTCAACGTTGGAATGATTTGGGTCATTGGTTGGCTGGGAGAACATCCAATGTCTTCTCCTCAACCACCAACACTCATCAATACAGAGTACCATTGGCCAACACTTCGAATCCTCTACCTCAAGCTTCTTACAGAGGTTTAACCAATCGATACAACTGCACCTTAGGGTAAATTCTCGAATGTCCTTTGGTTCTCAAGTATTGACTAATGATATCAAAGGACATTTTCTCCTTCGCGAAATGCAGAACACAATCTCTAGACATCTGTAGCCAAGATGGTTGATAATCCTCTCCTGAGAGGAGAGAATGAGCAGGTGGGTCATCATCAGTGACACTTGGCATCTGAGTAACTCACCTGTAGAAAAAAAATTACTCGCAGATTGGTTTCCTCTGATCCTTTGTCTTTCTCATATAGGAGGTCGACACGTGCATGTGGAGACAGTTGATAGGGTGAAAAGATTCATCACAACCGGCCTGATCTACTGAGATCCATAGCTTGTGTGTGTGTGTGCATGTATGGACAATGATTATTGTCTTTTGTCAGCTGCAGGTAATAGCATGATGATTGGTGAAAGGATGTATACGTGATGCCAAATGTATTGTTATGTATCGTACCATTTCCAACTGATTTGGCATGTCGTCGGTGAATCCATCACCCACTTGAAATCACAATTCAATCAAGTCTTATAAAAATTGTTCAAACATAATATTTGCAAGACAGTGCCTTTCAAAAATTTATTCAACAAATTCAGTTTGAATAATGTTTAACACATAGCAGGTGACTTCTCGATAATGAAGATCTTGGATTGCCAAATAAAACAAAAAAGTTCACGTGGATAAAATGGCTTTGCTGTAAACTTCGCAAGTTTTGCCATTGGTATACCTTATCCTTGGTTGTAGCAAAGAAAATTCTTTTTATAAATTCACCTTTTTACAAGCAGCCCATTATCAAAATACAAAATTGCTAATTGCATTCCCATGAAATATTTTAAATATGAAGAAATCGAGTTTTTCATGGTTAACTCATAACATTTTTAAATTAGTGACATTTTCTCCACACAAATGGAATCCTACAAGAGCAGGAAGCCATTACAAAAGTGAGTATCTGAAGCTTGCTTACAGTCAAGGCTAGTATATTTGTCTCCTAAGATTATCATTTAAAGCAAAAGAAAGGAGAGAGAGCTCATAAGGTTTTCATTCAACATGCAATGGACCTAGCCTCTCGTTCATAAGTAAATTATCTATATTCTCTGAGACCTGAGAAAAAAAGGAAATTCTGTTCCAACATCTGCATTCAAGGCCTGTGATGGTGCTTTTAATTTGCTGCGATCATGTTTTCACAGCTTCTGCTATCTTCCTAATCATTTTCACTGGGTGTACAACAGTTTTCCTTTACATTGTACATCCTCACCAATTAGTAACAAGGTATTCCTAACCAAGCACAATCATTGGACTAGTCAATCCCCATAGGCTCCCTCTGAACAAAAAATATTACAGAACAGTTTGGAGTCTGGACACAATTAAAGAACTGCAACTATAACTGCTCTAGAACCTTTTGGAGGAAGCTATTTCGGCTATTCAGGTAAAATACAATGCTGCTTTGGGTTTAAATGTCTCAGCCAAATGAACAAAAGATGTGATTACAAGGAACAATATCACCTAATCCTCATTGTCATCATATCTTGGCCTTAAGTGAGCTGCTTCTGCATGTGCTTCCTGTATTCGGTCGAATAGTTGTGTCAAAAATTCTGAATTGCGTCCATGTGTCACTGCCAAGATCTTTGCAGCCTTCTCAAAAAAATTAAGAGCCTCCAATGTGTTCTCAAGAAACCTAGCAAAGAGATCAGGGAATCAGTGATGTAAAATCATATACTTCATGTTTTATCAAAATTGATTTGACTTGCACTAGTATAAAATTATAATAAGAATGGAACCTTTTTGAACATGAACAAACTGCTTAACACATTAATGCATGTTTTTTCAAAAAGCAATGCATGTTTAAGTATCAACTTTGTTACTGACCATAAAGCTAAAAGAAAGAAAACTAGAAAACAAGATCCTGACATGCAGAGTTGCTTGATTTTACAGCCGTGATACATAACCTTGACACATTATCGTGTGAATGTGTGTATAACTTCGGTACAAATAATGCACACGAAATCAACAGGAAAATAGTGTATGGCATACAACTTAATGCAGTAAGGTGATTTCCATGCTAGTCACAGGTGGCTTTATAATGCTGTAAGAGTTCTCTAGCAAACAACCAAATAAGTTCTACCAATATTGGAAATTAGTATGCTTGCTCAAACTCTCTCCAATGGAAAGTCCTGCCCTGCGAGGGAGAGCTTGGGGCAACAGGTAAGCAAGCCGCCTACTATCACCTCAGCGGCCTTGCTTCTACTCTTCTAGGCTAGGGTATCTAACCTAAGGAGGGTTTTCCTAGGGGGTCAACACTAAGTCCTATTGTTGCAAGTAAGGCAGGTAAGGACAAGGGCTTCATTGACTTTAGTTGACTTCTCAAAGGGATGACTTCAAAGTAAGCTAGAGAAGAGAAATGTTTGGGGCCTTAGGATTTGTTTGCAAAAGCATTCAATGAGCCATTAATCAAAACCATGCAAGTGTAATATTGTAGAATTTGAGGTACAAGGACTATTGCATTGTTTCACTCACTTCACATTTTCAAGAACATTACGAACCACTTATCATAAATAATCAATGACAATGAACAACTAATGACAAGAGATGAAAAGTATTCGATATCCAAGTCTGCAAGATATAAGTACGAGAGCATAACATGTATATTTATGATGTCATATCCATGGAAATAGCAAAATCATTGACCATTAAATGAAAGTATTCAATCTAAAGTGCGTGTATTCATATGTAATATCAATGAGACAGCAGACTTGCATCCATACACCCAGTTGTCCTCATTTATTACAGCAGAATGATCGGAATAAGATATCAGTAGTTATACCACATTTATTATGCATTAACCAATCATTTGAAACAATTCTTTTGTCATCAAATCTTGACCTGGGCAATAAACTCTGCAATTAGTCCACAGGACAGCAGACAATAAAATGGAAAGGGTAACGATCCTGTAGGCTATCTCTAGGCACTTGGTACAGGGGTAAATAAATCAGGCCCTTAGATGGTTTTAACCCTTCCAGAGTTGTCACAAAGATGATGTAAACTTCACAAACCCTCACTACAATATCAGTTCAATAAATTGGCCCTCATAACCAGCAAATAAGTAGAATGATATACAGATTTGAGAGGCCGTTAGGGGTTTAAAGGTTGGACTAAAATGAGGTAAACCAACAAAGCAGTAAAGTTAGCAAATGCTGCCCTGTATGGCAATTAAAACCGCACTTTAAACCTATGTATTTTCTGCAGTTTTAACAGTGGTATGGACAGGGGTATGACCAGTGAAGAATAGGAAACGATCCAAGGAGAAAACCAATCGTTGAAGGAGTTTTGAGGACGGCCTAGCAGCTGGAAATATTTGGGACAAAAATGACCTACAATAGCCTTTAAAAAGGTGGATATTCTTTAGCTCAGACCCTCTGGAAACCCTGCGGACTTAGCCTAGTATACAGATTGGCTCAAGAAAGGTTGTTAAGGCTGCAATATGATAGATCAAACCTGCAAGGACAAGATTAAATAACCCTAGGGTTTGACAAGGTAAAGATAGGAAGTTAGGAAACCAAATCAAACCTTCAACAGCTGGCTAATGATGACTAAGTGAAAATCGACCAGCTGCAAAATCATGAAGAGATGTACAATGAAGCTCAAAAAACATAAAAAAAAGATGAATTTTCTTTTAGGTTTTTGTAAATGTGTTGAACCTGCACAGAATATATCTAGCTAGAAAATACAACACATTTGCAAAGAGAAATTGAGAAAGAAGAAGAAAGAGAGAAAGAATGGAAGAATTCTCATTAACCATAATCAATGATGAATAATTTACACATGATATACTCTATATAACTCAACCAATGCGCACTGGAGGAGAACCAATGCACCATAGTGGTGGTCTAGAGTGATCTGGACACGCACCAACAGTTACGGGAGTGAACTGCCACCTAGTCTAGTCTCTCAAGCAGTTACGGGAGTGAACTACCACCTAGCTGAGTTAACTAGTCAACCAATCTTCAGTTAACTGACTGAAACAGAGTGTAGTGAGGAGTAGATCAGGAATCAAGGGTAATGCACCAGTCTGGTGATGAAACCAAGACAAGTGCGCATTAGCATGCTGATGATCCCAATGTTGCATGGTGACAAAATCAATGCAGCATCTAGACTCAACTCAACTAGTCAAACTGAAGTGTCAACTGAAGAGAATATTCTCCAAGTGGAATATTCTCCCCTAAAATATAGGAGATTGGATAATGACTAATTATGACTAATAAACAAGGAAAAACCTTAGGAAAAAAAAATCTTAGGTGTGTGTGAAGTAACTCCAACACCCCCCCTGAACATCACTATGGTGAAAATAAAGAATGAGTCCCGGCAATGAGGCCATGTTAGGTACCCAAATACAAAAGATACACTGAAGAATAAAGTGAGGAAAGAGGGAAAACCTCATGGGAAAAACCCCCCCTCAAGGTACAATGTATGTAAAAAGAAGAACTGACAGTTGCTAGGCAACTGTGTCTTTCACTCCAAGACGACTTCACAGAGAATGGAACTTATGCTCAGTGAAGATCTTGGTGAAGATGTTTGTCGTTTGTTCTGCTGAAGGACAGAACTGTAGGTCAATGATCCCCTCATGTACTAAGTCCTGGATGTAGTGCATGTGGATCTCGATGTGCTTCGTCCGCTGCCTCTAAACTGGATCTCTGCAGAACTTCAGAGTGCTCTAGTTGTCACACTAGATGACGATCGACCGATGAAACTGAATGCCCAACTCAGTGAGAAAATGTTGTAGCCACATAGCCTCGGCTGAAGATAGAGCAATGCCAACTGGCTTCTTGCTCGACCAACAGATATGCCCGGAACCAAGACTGAGTGAGTAACGAGATGTGGACTTGCGATCAGTGTTATCGCCAGCCCAGTCAGAAGCAATAAACCCGATGAGATCTAATGTAGAGTCTGTTGCATAATGAATCCCAAAGGTGATAGTGCCCTGTACGTATTGAAGGATACGCTTTGCAGCCTTCCAATGTAGCTCATGCGACTCCTGCAAGAACCTGGAATTTGCGCCAACTGCATAGGAGAGGTCAGGTCTGGAGTGCGTGAGATACTACAAGCTCCCCACTAGTTGTCTGTATAGTGTGCTATCAACCAGTGGAGTGTCCCCGCCATCCTCAAGTTTGACTCCTGGTAGGAAAGGAGTCGGAGCAAACTTGCAGTCTGTCATGAGAAATCTCTCAAGGATATCTCGTGCATACTTGGCCTTAGACAGTTTGATGCCTGATGCATCCTAATTGATCTTGAGTCCAAGGAAGAAGTGTAGCGGACCCATGTCCGTCATCAAAAACCTATCATGTAGAATCCTCTTGATTGCAGCAATCGCTGAAGTCGAGCAACGGATGATCAGCAAATCCTCAACATATAGAACTAAGAGTAGAAGTGACTCAGTCGTCCTGAGCATGTAGACATTTAGGTCTGATTTACAACGTACAAAGTTCTGTGACAGCAAGTAGGAGTCCATCTTGGCATACCATGCCCTTGGAGCCTGCTTGAGGCCATAAAGAGATTTCTTCAGTCGACAGACCAAAGATGAACCCTGCATAAATCCCTAGGGCTGCTCCATATAGATCTCCGCAGAGAGATCACCGTGAAGAAATGCATTCTTCACGTCCATCTGATGGACTTCCCATCCCTTAGCTGTCGCAATGGCAAGTGCCAATCGTATGGAGTCCATCTTCGCTACTGGAGCGAAGGTCTTATCATAGTCAATACCATGCACCTGCTGAAAGCCTTTGGCAACAAGCCTGGCTTTGTATCTGCTAATCTTCCCATCCGCTGCGCTCTTGGTCATGTAGACCCATCTGCATCTGACAAGTTTCCTCCTAGAAGGAAGGAGAACCATATCGCAAGTCTGGTTCTCGAGGAGGGAGTTGTACTCCTCCTGCATGGTGGATTCCCAAAAGGGATTTCTAGCAGCCTCGCCATAAGACTGCGGATCTGAAGACTAAACCAAGAAAAGATGCCTGGACAGAAATGGTTTAGTGGCAGTGAGTGAAATAGGAGGCTCCTCGAAATCAAATCGAGTCCTCCTAGTATCGGTTGGATCACCAACAAGATCCCCTGCATCTTGAAGAGTAGCCTGTGCCCACTTGGGCCTCGTCTCTGGCTCTGCATCTACATCTGGATGCCTTGACTCTGCATCTGACTGTACTGACTCTATATCTGAATCATCTAAGTCCTTTGAATCAGAACACTCATCTAAAGAAGAGTCGGCATGTGCATGCTCATCATCCCGGACAGATGGAAGAATGAAGGTGTATGTATGCAACTGTTGAGGTACATGCGAGACACTTTCCTCGAATTGGACACTTCACTCAATGATGAGTCGGTCTGAGGAAAGATCAATAAGTCTGTATCCCTTCACACTGTCGGGGTATCCAACAAAATACATTCAGTGTTCTGTGGATCAAGTGCCTTCCTCTTTTCAGAGGGAATCTAGGTCCATGCACGTAAACCAAAAATACAAAAGTGGGTCACTTCTAGTTTGAGGCTGCTCCAAGCCTCGTAGGGGGTCTTATCCTTGACAAATCTATGGGGAGATCTGTTTTGGATGTATGTTGCACAATTAAGTGCTTCAGCCCATAGTCTCTGTGGTAGTGACTTTGCATGCAGCATGCAAGATGCCATCTCTTTTCGAGATCTGTTTTGGAGCTCATGATTGACATATTCTCCCCCGTTATCAGTTCGGAGGACTTTGATTTTCTTTCCGGACTATGTCTCAACCAAGGCTTTGAAATCTTTGAGGTGTTGAAAGACCTCGGATTTTTGCCTGAGAAAGTAAATCCATGTAAAACATGAGAAATCATCAACAAAAGTGAGAACAAACCTCGCTTTGTTGATTGATGGATGCGGAAAAGGACCCATGAGGTCACTATGGATCAGATCTAAAGGCGCGGAAGCTCTCTGAGACTTTCCTTTGCCGAATTTCTCTTGAGGGTGTTTTCCAAGAACACATTCCTCACATACTCCCTTGGAGAAATGGATGTCTGGTAGACCATCAACCAATCTTTGCTTGCTAAGCTGTTGCATATATCTGAAATTCAAATGTCCAAACCTTTCATGCCATATCCTACTACTTTCATCAGCATGGGTAAGCAGTAAAGCAGAATCTGGTTCAATAAATTCAGAAAATGTATACAATCTAGATTGATGATTTACCTCACCGATAGAAACCCTGGAGTTGGTTTGCATGTCATAGATGTCCACTGCATTTGGTATGAATATGACTTTCTTTCTGGTGCCAGAATTTGTCATCTGATACATGGAGAGAAGGTTGATGGAAAGTTTGGGAACGTGCAACACATTCTCGAAGCTTCCGTTGGTGAGTTCAATCCTTCCTTTGTCGGTGACTTCAACTGGAGAGTTGTCCCCCATCAGAATAGGAGGACCTTTGCATGCATCCAATGAAGAATAGACTGCTTTTGTGGCAGCCATGTGATGTGATGCTCCTGAATCTACGATCCAAGCATCGGGAGAGGAGTTGATGGCAATCAAGGCATGGCTAGAATTGTCTTTCTTGTGATTCTGATCTTTTGGCTTCTTCTTCTTGGCACCCTCAGGGATGTGATCTCCAAGGTTGTTTTGCTGAAGTATTTGAGTCATTAGATCTATTCGTTTCTGCATGTATGCAGATTCTGGATGGAATCCTTTATGGCAGTATGACCATTTCTCCCCTTTTCTTCCCTTTCCCCCTTTGGATCCGGAGGCATCGGTGAAGGGTTTTGTGTACCCTTCTTCGGATGTGCATGAGCTTTCCTTTTGTCTTTGTCTTTAGATTTTTGATATTGATGGTTGTTATCATGCACAGTAAGTGCATGCGCCTTTGGGCCTTTGATTATGCCCATGTTGATGAGCTTGGTTTGCTCTTGTGTCAAGGATTCAATAAAGTCCTCAAGAGAAGGCATCTTCCAGGTGACTCCAGAGGCGAATCTGACTGAATGGAAGGACACGAAGACAAAGAATTCAGGACCAAGTTTGGAGAGAATGGTGAGAACCATTTGTTTCTCCTCCTTAGATTTATCAACCTCGCAAGCTTTGAGTTGCAACAGTAAAGACTTGAATTTTGTAAAGAAATCTTGGATATTGTCGAAGCTTTTTGGATCCAATGTGAGTAATTCCACCTCCAGCATGTGTCCCCTCATCTCATCATGTTTTCCAAAGAGCCCTTCCAAGGTGGTCCAGGCTTCATTGGGAGTCTTACAGGAAGATATGTGAAAAAGGAGATCGGGAGAAATAAGACTGCAAATTGTTCTAAATGCCTCATCCATGCGATTTAAATACTTGGATTTTTCTATGGTTGATGTCGGTTCTATATCTGTATTCAAGGTTAACCTGTACAATCCTTTGGTTGGGAGATGAATCATTATTCTCTCCTTCCATGCAAAGTAGTTGTAAGGTGTAAGAATGAATTCTTTGGGGAAATCCATCTTTCCGTTGTCTTCAATCTTTTGTACCTGCAAAAAATTTGGTGTAGCTTTTGCTTAACAGTCTGTCGGCTCTCATACCATGTAAATGTGTTGAACCTGCACAGAATAGATCTAGCTAGAAAATACCACACATTTGCAGACAGAAATTGAGAAAGAAAAGCAAGAGAGAAAGAATGGAAGAATTCTCATTAACCGTAATGAATAATGAATAATTTAATGATATACTCTGTATAACTCAACCAATGCACACTGGAGGAGAACCAATGCGCCATTGTGGTGGTCTAGAGTGATCTGGACACACACCAGCAGTTACAGGACTGAACTTCCACCTAGTCTAGTCTCTCAGGTAGTTACAGGAGTGAACTTCCACCTAGCTGAGTTAACTAGTCAACCAGTCTTCAGTTAACTGACTGAAATAGAGTGTAGTGAGGAGTAGATCAAGGAATCAAGGGTAATGCGCCAGTCTGGAGATGAAACCAAGGCAAGTGCGCATTAGCATGGTCATGAACACAATGTTGCATCGTGACAAAACCAATCCAGCATCTAGACTCAACTCAACTAGTTAAACTGAAGTGTCAACTGAAGAGAATATTCTCCAGGTGGAATATTCTACCCTAAAATATAGGAGACTGGATAATGACTAATTATGACTAATAAACAAGGAAAAACCTTAGGAAAAAGAAATCCTAGGTGTGTGTGAAGCAACTCCAACAGTTTTAAGGTGGTTGAAGACAAGGAGAAGACCAGTGCCTTAGAGGGCTTATGGGGTCATCACTTCACCTCTATGTGAAGGCTAGGGTTTAAGGTATGGAAGTGTTGAAGGCACCTAGAGGATTGCCCCTCAAGCACTACCTAGGGCTAGAAGGTTTTCTTCTAGGTTGCAAAGGAGGATCGGTCCATGAAGGAGCCTTTCCCGACACTAGACAAGGTGAACTTAAAGGCTAGCCAAGCAAAAGGAGAGAGCCACTAGACATCCTACCTTAATGCATGAACAAAGAACTTTAATGATCAAAGAGGAAGGTGAGAGAACGTCCATGAAGAAACCTTTCCAAGTGGAGCATTGCACATTTCTTTGGCCTTCTGGTAAGCTTTTTCTTCCAAACAACCTCTAAGAGTGTTTATATAACCCTTTAAAAATAACTAGAAATCACAAGAAGAGAAGTAGATACTCAATAGACAAGCTTCTCATTAATCTCCAATGATTTGAAATAGAGGAGGAGTCTTCCTTTTATAGGTGAAGCTCCTCCTCTAATACAATACAAAACCATGTGCTAGCTCAAAACCATTAGCCTAGTAAAACCATGGGAAAATGGAAAAATAATAAAATACATCCCATAATATGTTCATAAAGTGAGATATCCCTCTAGAAGAGGTCAAAGCATAGTTTTAAAAACCGAAACTGGTACCGGAACCAGTCGAGGGTCCAACCTGAAC
>ML786491.1:400999-416159 GCA_009831015.1 Picea engelmannii | reverse complement strand
GGTCAAACCGGCCGGTTTCGGTTTCGGTTCAACGGTTTTTAAAACTATGGGTCAAAGTACAAAGTATAAGCCACATGTGTGGACACAATAGAGGCCAAGAGAGGTGTGCTCCTCAAAACATGGTGTCAACGTCCAAGGAGATGGTCCAAAGGTAAGTCAAATGGTCCAACATCCACCTAGCAAGACTCCTCGATCCAGGGAATGGTCCAAAGGTGGAAGAACGTCCTCAAAATGGATGACATCATCTCCAAGTGTTTGAGTCGTCCAAGCATAAAAATCATCTTATGAAGCACATGTAGGCTCAAGAAGGCTAGCGCTCCTCAAGTAATGGTCCAATAAGGATGCCACATCACCAAAGGGTCCAAGTCATCATGTGCAAACACCCTCGTAATGTGCAATCACTCTCTCCAATGCATTAAATACCTCCCGTGTGCGGTACAAAGGGAGAAAACAAAGCATGAACATACAGTGAAATGTCCAACTGAGCAAGGAGGATGCATATAAATGGTCCATGTGGAATGTGTGATAACATGGCATCCCCATCATCGCCCAATGCACTATCATGGATCCCAATGCAGTGACACGTACCTCGATGCGATAATGGATGTCAAGGCAAATGTCACGGATCCCAATGTCTGTAGATATGGCCATATAAGAGTACACAGATCCCAATGCAACATCATGGATCCCAAGGCAGTGTCATGGATCTCAAGGCAGGGTACACATATCCCAATGCACAATACCCACTTGAAGTGATGGTTCTAGCCTCTTAGCAAGCCATTAATTGGTAGCACTCGATGACATCTCTTAACAAAACATAACAAAAGGGGGTTAGTTTTAATCAATGTTGCATTTATCATTATCGAGAATTTGTCACCAAGGGTCCAGAAAATAAATTATCAGCAATATCGGGGAAATTATCGAAAATTATCGAGAAACTTAAAAAAATACAAAAATAATCAATTTTTTTTCAATTTTTTAAACATCTAAAGCAACAACAACATAAAACTGATACATCAATCATTGATACTGAAATATGATATTTGTCTTTTGACTCTTGAGTCATAAGTCCTGAGTCCTGACAAGGTAATACAAAATCACATCAAAACGAAAATAAATGTATCTCATGAGATGATCATCATGAGGCACCTAGATGCTATAAGGATAATAGTGCACTAAGAAGGCATGGCCAAGGATTAGGTTTCTACCACCCCTGAGAAGCTTGGGGTTCCCATGTGGTTTCTCAATTCTTCCCTCTAATTTTTCTTCCTAGCAATATCAAGAATTGATTTCTTTGCAACAAGGAAAACATCTGGGGTAGCTGCAGGGAAAATTTCCACTTCATGCTCTGGGATTTTGGCAAGGTAGTATTTCAAGCGGTTGATTCCACCATACATTTCCATTCCACATAGCTTGCAACTTAGTTTTGTTCTATTATGACCCACATATGGTTCACCATACTCCAATATTGGGTCCAATGGCTTTGCCATTTTGTAGAGCACTGATTATGTCCTTAAAATTTAAGCCTACGACAGAAAACTGTTAAATTTTTTAGTAGCAGCGAAAGATATTCTTATTATATTGTAATTATTCATGTCGGACCTATTGCGCCATTGTAAAGTGTCAAATGTAATTTATAAAGTTGTATTTGTCAAGTCATCCCTATTGCGCCATTGTAAAAGGTCAAATGTAATTTATAAAGTGTATTTTGTAAGGTCAGCCCTATTGTGCCCTAACAAACTGTCAGGTCGGCCCAGACCTAATTTTAGGTTGGCTAACTAGTATTTATAAGAGAGGCTAGCGCCTCATTTGACACAACACACAACACAAGCTCTCTAGTGCAAGAGAAAAGTGCACAAGTCTTAGAGGAAGACGCTACTGCAACTAGGAGGTGATTTCATGGAGGATCTTGGTCTATCTCTTGAGTTTATCTTGGTTATGTGTTGCACTACTCTGCCCTAGTCAAGGGTTTGAGAAGGATCTTATGCTTCATCAGTTCTCTCTTGGAGAGAGGCATTGTTCTTGGTTGTTGAATCTATATTGAGGAAGTTTTGTTGGGTTTTTCCCCTAGAGGGTTTTCCCAGGGTAAATCTTGTGTATGTTGTGGATGTTATTCTTTCAGTGATCCTTTATATGCAGTTTTGATAATAATTGTTTAAAAGTTTAAGAACACTACTCTAGTTAACTACTTGAGACGAAAATTCAACATGGTATCAAAGAATACCTGAAAGAAGGCATTTTCATAGCACAGAGAAGCTCGTTGAGCAAAACAAGGGCATAGGAAGACTCTCCTAACCCTAGTGTACCTTCTCCCTGGAGCAATTTTCAGTTTGGACAAGTTTTAAAAATTAGGGTTTCTGCATACTAGGGTTTCTACATAAACCCTAGAAGGTGACGTCATCCACCTTGTTGAAGGACATTGGGAAAAGTAAGACCATCCAGGAGCTCGCCCTAGGAGGGCACATATATTCCCTAGATCAGAATTCCAAAATTTGAAGTTTGAAAATTTAGGGTGTCTTCATAAACCCTAAGTCAAGACGTCAAGGCAGTTGTAGAATCAACTTGGAGCAGAATTTCAACTTGGCATAGCGCACTCTATGGTAACTCAAAAATTCTTCTTTGAAATTTTTATCATATTTTCGTCACAGGGCAAGATGACTACCAGCACTAAGCTTGATGAGAAGCTTGAGGGTGTTGATAACTTCTGAGCATGGAAGTACAGAGTGATGCTCATTCTAGAAGAGCATGACCTAGAAGGATTCATTAAGGAGGAAGTTCTAGAACCAGAGGAAGATGAGGACAAGGAAAAACACAAGAAGAGCTTGGTCAAGGCGAAGAGAATCATTGCAGATTCCATCAAGGATCACCTGATCCCTCATGTCTCGTCTTTAACAACTCCCAAGCAGATGTTTGATGCACTATCCCAATTGTATGAAGGAAAGAACATCAATCAAAAGATGGCCTTGAGAACTGAGCTCAAGAGTGTGAGGATGCAGAACTCAAAATCTATTAAGTCATACTTCACAAGGGTATCGCAGATTAAAGAGCAACTTGAAGCCATTGGAGACAAAGATAGATGGTAGTGTCATACCGCTACATGCCCATGGTCATAATAGGTCGACTCGTGATGAGACCTCCTATCCACCAACTAATACCTTGTGTTTATTTATCTTATAGGTTCCCTTTTCTAACTGAGAATCCTTTTACTGCTTTCTTGGGAATCCCTGGGCGAAGCATCTCAAAGGTTTTTATCTTTGGCTTTTAACGCTTTCCAGCTACTTTTACCCTCTGGGCCTTTAGCCCCTTCTTCCCACAAGGCAAAGTACAACCCTTCCTAGTGTGGCAAATCCCAATGCCCGAACAAAGGTAGGGGGAAGATGAGAGTAAAGATGTAAAGTGGTGAGTATGGAGGGAACGGACAATGACCTTTCACAAACCCACCCAGTAGCA
Organism: Picea engelmannii; assembly: GCA_009831015.1. Classification (NCBI taxonomy): domain Eukaryota; kingdom Viridiplantae; phylum Streptophyta; class Pinopsida; order Pinales; family Pinaceae; genus Picea; species Picea engelmannii. The sequence continues at coordinate 412,709 of ML786491.1, read as the reverse complement.
ACCCATCCTAAAGGGAGATCAACTTACTAGGGCACCATGCCACCCTTCTAGGTATGAACAAGTCAAAGAGCATAATTTCCAAGCAAACGTTATGAAATGAAGGAGAATTAAGTGCAACATATTCAAGTGCTTCAAGAATTGGAGTGACACATACCATGATACCCGAACTCATTACCTCATTAAGCAAGACTTACTGCTACTTCAGGACCAGGCTGGTGGGATGGACATTGTTGTTGTTGATAAAGAGGCTACATTGAAGAAAGGAGGGGCCCTTCGGGGTCATGCTCAAGTCATCCGGCTCTCGGCACTCCATGTCTAGGACATGTGGGCCTCGAGACATGATCTCCTTAGTTATCCCTAGGGTTGGGGATAACATGGTTAAAACTTAAAACCACTTTAATTATCCCTAGGGGACGACTTTACAAACACCACCATATAACTATGGTTTGACCAATCCACAAAAGGGGATTTGGTATACATGACCCGACATGATCAATCCACAAAAGGGGATTTGATCTATATAATAATGACTCAAATATAATTAGCATATTCTTTGCAGTTACAATATTTCAACACTCCCCCTTAACAAGAAGGGTATTCTACAACATCATCAGGAGAGAGAGAGGGCAGCAACATCATCAGCATCTGGAACACTAACTGGAACATCTATAAATCATCGGAAGTTTTTCTCATCATCAATAACATCATCGTTCTTAGCATGGAGCTGGAGTATCATCATCATCATCGTTCACAGCATGGAGTTGGAATAGAATCATCGTCATCAACATAAAGTTGAAGTAGCATCATCATCATCATCTTCAGCATGGAGCTGAAGTAGCATCATCATTATCATCTTCAACATGGAGCTGAAGTAGCATCATCATTAATATCGTGAAGCTAGAACAACAATATCACCAACACGAAGCTGGTACATCATCATCAACAGTACGAGGTTGAATCAATCAGCATCATCAACAGCACGAGGATGGTACAACATCATCAACAACACGAGGCTGGTACAACATCATCAACAACACGAGGCTGAATCAATCAGCATCATCAACAGCACGAGGTTGGTACATCATCAACAACAGCAGGAGGCTAATACAGCATCATCATCAACAGCATGAGGCTGATACAACAATACCATCAGCACGAGGCTGAGATAACAACATCATCAACACGAGGATGAGATAACAACATCATCAACACGAGGTTGAGATAACAAAATCATCAGCACGAGGCTCAGATAACAACATCATCAACATATGGCAACAGAATGAGGCAGCTACAACAACAACATTTTGTGGTACTCTGACAAACCGTCCTTACCGGACCTTAGGGATCTGCCCAGGAATCATAAGATTCCCTAGGATATAAAATCCTATCGGAGCTACCACGTGGTACTCTGACAGACCGTCCTTACCGGACCTTCGGGATCTGCCTAGGAATCAAAAGATTCCCTAAGATATAAAATCCTAACGGAGCTACCACTAATGACCACAGCTGGCATATACATGCACAGGTACTCTGACAGACTGTCCTTACCAGACCTTCAGGATCTGTCTAAGGATGATCAGTCCCCTAGGATATAGAATCCTAACTGAGTTATCCGTTGTTGGTCAAGATACCATAGTATCATCAGCATCAATCCCCCTTTCGAGGGAGGTCCTTTCGGACTATACCAAGCTTGTCTCGAAAGTGTTCAAACTTTACACGAGACAAAGGCTTGGTCAACACATCTGAAACCTACTCATATGTGCCAACATATTGGAGCTTTACAACTCCCCTCTGCACCATATCACGAATATAGTGATACCGGATTTCTATGTGCTTCGACTTATCATGGAACACTGGGTTCTCAGTCATCTTTATGAAACTCTGGTTATCACATAGAATCACGGTGGCTTCCATCTCCAGATCGAATAGACCTATCAACAACTTCCGAAGCCATATGGCTTCACAACTGGCGAAACATGTTGCAATGTATTCTTCTTCTACCGTGCTGAGAACAATATTGGATTGCTTCTTTCTCTGCCATGAAGTCATGACTGATGCCAGACTGAATCAAGATCTTGAAGTGCTCTTTCTATCAGAAACACTTCCAGCCCAATCTGAATCAGTATATCCATACAGTCTAAAGTCATGATCTCCAGTATAACAGAGACCATATTCCAACGTATCCTTAAGGTATCTCATCACATGTTTTGCAGCAACAAGGTGAACACGTTTGGGCTCTACCAGATACAGACTCAAGGTGTTCACAGCAAAACATATATCTGGCCTGGTATTCGTCAGATACATCAACGATCCAATGATCTATCTATATAGAGTAGCATCAACCAATTCTGACGAAGTATCAACCAAGAGCTTCAACTTTGTTTCCATGGGTGTGTTCATGGATTTACATTCCAACATGTCAAATCTTTTCAGTATTTCAACTGCATACTTTCCTTGGTTAAGAAAGATCTTCTCTGGGCTCTGCCAAACTTCAAGACCTCAGAAATAATGCATTAGGTCTTTCATCTCAAACTCTATAGCGAGCTTCTTCTTGCAATCTGTGATGAGTTTTTCTTCATCTGTCAAGAATAAATCATCTACATATAGTAGCAACATCACTGGCTCATCATTCATAACCTTGAAGTAAAGGTTAGAATCAACTTTACTCTTGGTAAAGCCCAAGCTCGTCAAGAAACTGTCAATTCTGCCATACCAAGCTCTAGGAGCTTGCTTCAACAGAGATTTCTTCAATCTGCAGACATGAGTCTTTCTATCTTCAACTTCAAATCAAATTTTCACATCACTTTGTACCAAACTGGTACACTTGCTAAACTATAACTTAATTTGCACAATCATGTGCTAGCTCTATGTGCTTTCTGCAAAGCACTATCTGTCTGAGAGTATGTTCTATACTCTCTCTGCAACTGTTCCTTCTGGAACCGGGACTCTGCACTCGCAGCTGCTATTTCTGAAGCTGAGAATGACGTGTTCTATTCTCACTGTAGCTACTGAACTCTAAGAGTAGCTTCTTTATTCTATCACGACAACAACTTCATCTGAAACTGAGAGTGGCTCAATAACTGATACTGAAAGTATCTCTTCTTCTTTCATGGAGATAACTCTATCTGCTATTGTAGTCAAGTCTCCATGACCCAACTAATATACTACACCAACTGGCACTGGAGATAACTCAATCTCAAATATAGGGATTGCTCCCCCTGAATGTCATGTCCCCATTTTTGGATTCCCTTATTATGCAGTTAGAGTCACTTCAAGAGGTATGAGTCAGCAAAGTCTAACCTGAAAGTGACATTAAGGAGGAAAAATAAGAAATAAGGGTGAATAAGTAGCTAAACGAGTAATTAAGCCAAAAAACCATAGGAAAAGTCACTTAAGACAAAGTGAACAAAGAAATAGAAGAAAATGGGTTTTCGAGTGCTTAATTAATTAATCATTCAAAAACTAGGAATAAGTCACCAAGCTTAAGTTATGTCAACGACAAATTAGATCGGGGAAGGTATAAGAAGAGGAATTCGACCTAATTCCTCATTATGTTATGATTTGATGTTGAGAGAGTTTCCAGAGGAGGATAATCTACCTTTCGTTGTTTTGTGGATTTCTGGAGGAAACCACCACCTTGATTGGTTTCGGTGTTGAGAGACACACCCGCCCATCGGAGATACCATCCAGGTATTTCACCATGCTATTCAGGAGTATTCAGTTTGCAGTGATTGCGCAACTCAGCCAGTGAGGACGCAAGGGTTAGAGAGGGTTTTCTGTAGCTGCACGAAACTAGGGATTATCTTGCAGATTCCTCCCGACCCAGTTGAGGACTAGCCAGGGCGCATCTTTTGAGCCACCGGTCATCAGATTCTGATGGTGGAATCTCTCAGGGCACAGCAGATAGCCAGAAAGTGCGCAACTCTTGAGGAGAGACATTTGGGATTCTAGAGGGAGTTCTGGATCAGATCCGAGGAAACCCTTCCGACCCAGTACAGCATTGGCCAGGGCGCACATTTCGAGATATATAGCAGCAGATTACGTCAGTGGAATCACTAGGGAAAACTCATAGAGCCCAAGAGGTGCGCAACCCCCCAAGGGATGACATCCAGAGCTTCCAAGGTCCAATCGTCAATCCGTCTATCATCAGAAGTAGCCTAGAGGCTAGGGCGCTCAGTTTGGGACAGTTTCCAGGCGATTCTGTCGAGTATAGCCACCAAGGCAAGCTTTCCAGAGTTGCAGTAGTTGTCGTGAGTTTCCAGAACTGCATCTTTTTGCCGATCTATCCATGCATGCACAGATTTGCCTTCATCTTCTGATCACGGGTATTTTGTATTAGTTGCTTGTATTCCAGTGACGATCCACGAGATCTAGCTGATGATTTTATCTTCTTTCAACACATTATCGTATTTCCTTCTTTTTCCCTCATAATACATGTTATCCCCTATCCTAGGGATAACTAAGGAGATCATGTCTCAAGGCCCACAGGTCCTAGACATGGAGTGTCGAGAGTCAGATGACGTGAGCATGGCCCCGAAGGGCCCCTCTTTTCTTCAGTGCAGTACATCTATCAGCAGCAGCAATATCCATCCCACTAGCTTGGTCCTGAAGTAGCAGTAAATCTTGCTCCATGAGGTAATGAATCCGGGTATCATGGTATGTGTCACTCTAATTATTGAAGCACTTGAATATGTTGCACTGAATTCTCCTTCATTTCATAACGTTTGCTTGTAAATTATGCTCTTTAACGTGTTCATACCTAGAAGGGTGACATGATGCCCTAGTAAGTTGATCTCCCTTTAGGATGGGTTGCCACTGGGTGGGTCTATGAAAGGTCATCGTCCATTCCCTCCATACTTACCACTTTCCATCCTTACTCCTCCCATTTTTCCCTACCTTGGTTCGGGCATTGGGTTTGCCACACTAGGAAGGGTTGTACCTTTCCTTGTGGGAAGAAGGGGGTAAAGGCCCAGAGGGAAAAAGTAGCCGGCAAGAGTTAAAAGCCAAAATGAAACCTTTGAGATGCTTCACCTAGGGATTCTCGAGAAAGCAGTAAAAAGCTTCTTAGTAAGAAAAGAGAACACATAAGATAAATAAACACTCAAGGTAATAGTTGGTGGATGGGAGGTCTCATCATGAGCCGACCTATTATGACCATGGGCATGTAGCAGTATGACACTACCAACTATCTGGTCACCAAACCAGGGTAGTGGCTCTTGGTGGCATAGTCAAGAGAAAGGGGGTCTCATCACGAGCCATCCTTCTCATCTCCATGAAATGCTTGAGGGTAACGTTGTCACCTCTGGTCACCAAGCCAGTACAGTGTCCCTCAACTCTTCCCTTGAAGCATAAAAGAAAAAAGATCAAAAGCAATAAAGCTAAGAATAAAAGGCATTGAATGGGCTAGGAAAGAATGACATCTATGACAAGGTGCAACTTTCCCTCTACAAAGGCACCCACGGGTAAGATCTACAATTCCTTGTTATCACTGCACCATGTTGTCGTCCTTTTACACACTTGCAAACGTGAGCTAAGTCCTTCTCACTTAGTGTGTCCTTGGAGGCACAATGCCTAGGTTCAAAGCCCACGCTGTCACTTTGACTTGAACCTCTTCCGTCTAAGCTTACTCCTAGGGAAGCCAAAGGGGGGTAGACCCTAGTTTCTAAATGAGATTAACATTTAAGTTCTAGGAGTTGGTTTTAATTAGTTAAATGGTTGGGGGAAAATCTAGCCTATGATGTAAAGAAGCAATGCAAGATGCAACAATTAGCATGTACAGTCAAACCTTTTCCTAGGACAACTAAGACTAGTGCCTAAGATTGGGCAAGGGGTCAACTAAATTAAAGGGAGGTTGATTACACAAAAGTTAGAAGATTACAAAGATTACAACAAAGTTAGTTACAAGTAGATACAAACTATAATAAAGAATATCTAAAGAATTACACTAAAGTACACTAAACAAGATCTACAATATATACAAAGATACAATACTAACTAACCAGTTGCTTGTATGTGCAGGAATTAAAAGATAATCAAGAGGATACAACCATCAACACATCAAGCCAAGCATGCTCACAATAGATCTTACTCTATTGGACTGCTTATCAGTGGCAAATAAACAATCACTCAAGATCCAGTCAAGAGAGTGCCTCCAGGTGGATGTGCAACTTCTTGAGGGATCACACCACAAGAACAAGGTCCACAGTATAAATGAAAGGTGCTTGAAAATGTAATGTGTTCCAGATCATAGATATAACCACTTAGACAATTATCCCACAACTTATGAAAATGACTTGCATGTAAAAGTAACAGTGAGATGCAGTGCTTGCAAGTGTAAACGTAGATTGCTCGAAAGTTGTAGATTAAGGATCGATTAAAGTTATTAAGCGAGATTCAATCCTATCTAAGTGTCAACCAAATACTTTCCTCCCACAATTACCAAGTAACTGTTGGGTGCTCAAGAAGTAAGGTAACGAGGCCTACCCTAGCTCCACAGGTCAGCCCAAAGATAAGAGTACTCCCGGAAAAGGATGTTGAGCGCCACCAGACCGTCCCCGACCAATCACCTTTTTGTTGCTTCCTTCGACCCCGTTTTAAATGGCGAAGATGGTTGGTAAAGGTGTCGTATTAAATCTAATGAGTTTTTAAACCTATGAGCTAAATATTGAAGTGTTTGAGTGCATTATGCTTGCTCAAAAGGGCCAAATGGGCCAAAAACTGAAATTGAAAATTAAGTTTTTAAATTATTGAGTTATTGCATGTGAAGTGTGAAGAACTCGAAATGACTTGCGGAATTGAAAAACGATTATTTAAACCATTAAGATACCCGTGTTTGCATGCATAAAGATAAACACTTGAAACATGATAGTTTGCATGCAAGGAAATAACGAAAAAGCAAATGAATTTACTTATGCCTCCACGAGCCTAAACTAGCAAAGGTTGTGTGAGATCTACTCTAGATAATTTTAACCATTGACATGCATTGAGATATCCACAACTAAACTAGCTAAACTATGAAGAAAAAAACAGAAAAGAAACTAAACTAAAACTGAAATGAAAGAGAAGGCAAGCCACTTGGGGACCCTCCTTTGGGCTTGCTTACAATGCTTTAGATTGAAAGAGAAGGAAGAGAAATTGCTACCACTTTGAAAGGAGGTCCTTGGAGGTGTGTTGTGACTGAAAACGGGCACATGCACCCTGGACCTGGCGAGAACCTGCAAAAATCAGCAAGTTATTGCTTGTTGATTTTGCTGCAACACACTCAACAAAAGTTAAGAAAATTTATGTTTTGCAACAGAAAATTCCTACATATAAAAAACAGAAATATAATTGATTGAAATGACCTATCTAATGAGTTAGCAACCAAAATCTAAATATGATGTAAGAACAGAAAGGTAAAATGAACAGCTTATGAAGTTTCAGTGAGTGATGAGGGTAGATCCTTGCTCGAATATATCTCAACAACCCTCTTGAGATGCCCTGCAAATCTTGAACACAAAGTGAGAAGAAGAATAGATAATGTCTAGCATGCATCAACAACACAACAAAGTTTATATCATAGACACATGCAAAACATATAAGCCAACAACTATCATATTACTAGACTTAGCTAAGTAAACAAAATTTACCAAGCATATATCCAATATCCACAAAGTATTCAAAAAATAACAGTTTCACCTCACAATAGCATGGAAATCCAAACCAAGTCTTGTACTCCAGTGTTCCTCCAAAGCTCTTATTTTATTACCAAGGAAAGAGGTTGTAGCAACAAAGTTGCTCCAAGCTCTTCAAGAATAAATGAACCAAAGCAAGATGACAATGTGAGAGAGAGGGAGATGGTAAGAAATTGGTAGCATAACAATACTCAGAAGAATGGTAGTGAATGAATGAAGGAGAGGTCTCATTTATAGCTTGGGGAAGGCAAGAGACCCCTCTTGGATCTTTGACAAATGTCAAGAATCCAAGCCAAGAGAACTCAAGTGAAGGAGGGCACATGCCAAAGAGAGGCCCATGTCTAGCTTTAAAAGCTAGTTTCCACTTTTCCTCAAGAGAGGGGTCGCACTTTCCAATGGGGGCGTGAGCTTTATTAGTGGAGTGTGGAGGAGTGTGTTGGCCACACTCTTAAGTGCGGCGTGGAGAGGTTAGGAGGGGCCCATAACTCATTTAAAAACGAGTTACTAACTCTTACATGAAGTGGGGGCACAAATCCCAATGAAGGGGGCGCAAATCTCAAGGAGGGCGTGAGGGTCCACATGAGAAAGTGAGTTAGGGGGTGTGTAATAGTTAGGAAAGGGGTTGGGTAGGTTAGGATAGGTCTATCTCATCATTAGTCACCCTTACTTCACTTCAATTATTCAATTATTACAAAATTGACATTTTTCCCATGTCTTGGGTTAGCAATTAAAACTGTTTTTATCTGACTAAGACTCCTAAGTGGACAAAACCCTAACAAAACTTGTCCGACTAAATTGAAACTTGGTCCAAGGATGTAGGGGGTGTCATTCCATTTCTTTTGAGCACAAATACCCCTATCAAAAGCCCAAGGACCTAGTTTTTACAATTTTTTTATCAAAATTAACCAATTAATTAATTAATTAAATTTGCAACCCTAGAAAATTTTAATTAATTAAAAAAAAATATCTAGACTCAACGGAATTCCGCGAAACTTTTTGAGTTGTCTTACATGGTCATTTACATCATTCCTAAACACTAGCTATCAGAGGGTGACTTCATTAGAACGTCTTTCACCACTTTGGAGGATTTATTAATAGTGGGAGTGAAAAAATCAAGGGAAATTAATAAAGTTGGTTAGGACAAATTAATATCCAAAGGATAAAAAACACTCAGTGAAAGGAACTCTCCTAATGAATAAATCCTAAGGTAACTGACCTAACTATGATCCATGCTGACCGATTACATTATTAACCCACGCAGGGGTGCGGAAATTTCGTTTACAAAAATGTGTGTTGGGAGCAAAAATTGCCCTGTAGAACCAAATAGTCTTTGACTTGTTAGCATCTGATGATGCAAATCTTCATGGTACATGGAGTTGACCCCCTAGTTGAATAGGCGGTCAACACACCCCATGCCCAAACACCTACCCCACGCCACCTCACACACACTTACATGACCTAGATTGGTTCTCACCTGGGAAACACCCCAAACTTAAGGAGGATTAGCCCAATAGGGCACCCTGAGACCTTCTCCAAACCCGACTTGTTAAACTGCATAACGTCTTTGAGCATTCGTCTGGGTAAAGGGGGGTTTGATACACATGATTGGGTAATTTGATTATTAGATGTGATTGACATTGCTATGATCCCTGTGACTTATGAACCCCTGGAGGGCATACTTGTTGTTGCAGGACTTTGCCCGGTGGACAGGTACATATGGGGAATGATTAGCTCGGACCTCCATGGGGCTAAAAGCCCACAGATGGATGTTGTGACCCCAACTAGGGGCAGAGAGACATCAAAGAGTTGCACCAGGAAAAAAGAAGGGTGTTGCACCGAAGACACCCCGGCAAACCTAGACCCAAGGGGATCTTCCCTTTCCACTTGGACGTTGACCTTTGGGAGCCCATGACATCACCTTTGTGACCCTAGACATCATCCAGAGTCAGGGTTTGCACCTTGAGGTCAGTCGGCACGTGTGGGAATCATCCAAGGCCTTTGGAGGCCAAACATCCTTCTTTTGGAGCCCAACGTTTCACCCTAGGGGCTTAACGTCACCCTAGAAGGGCATGACGTCACCCTTGGAAATGATTTCTGGGGTTAATTACTTTCATTTATGTAAAAACTGGATTTTTGATGTAATTTGGCCAAGTCAACTTTTTTATGACCTAATTTTAATTAAAGGTCATTGATATTGTATAAATAAAGAGAAAATACTCTCATTTTTCCATCATCACTCATCACACAAGTGGTGTGGTCTGAAATTCGCCCTCTTTAAGGGTTATTGGCTGAACTAACCAATGCGCAACTTCTTGGAGAGGCAATTTTTGGTGTATTTTGGCTATTTCTCATTGTGGAAGATCTTCAACTAGGGTTTGGCTTGATTATTCTTGGTGAAGTAGAAAATATGCAATTTGTTTATGTAATGAATGCTTGTGGTAAATTTTACTTCTTTCATGTTAAATATTATGAAATTGTTTGCTTAAACCCTAGGAGAGAAACATAAGTTACTTCTTTCTCTCCATAGTTTTCCACTTGTTTAAATTTCTGAAGTGCACCTTGTTTAAGAAGTAGCTAATAGAGCCCTAAAGTGCTAGCTCTCTAGTAGTGTTACTCTACTTGCCTTTGGCATTATTTTTTCTCAATAGTCTAAGGAAAAATTCGCTAGGGCCTAAGATCCCTTACTTTCTAGCAAATTTCTCCCTAGGATTTGGATGCTTGAGGCCTTGGGTAGCCAACACCTCCTCCATTCATACCTTCTCCTTTGACAAAGTATTATCATTGCTACTTTTCTCCAAGTTTTTCCGCTACTATTGTGACTCCATAAACCCTAAATAGCACTAGTCTACTCATTATAGTGGATGATTGATCAAACAAACACTCAAACCTTTATCCTTGAAGCTTTTACTACCATTTGCTAACCCTAAACTAGACTAACACCTTAGCTAACTTGTTGTTGTTGCAAAACATTGCTACAGACATACTAATTCAAGCCAAATTGTCGCATTCACCTACATAACTCACACTTTCATCATCCAAAAATCACTTGTGACAATTTCTAGTCAATCTACTAGATATGTGTTGAGTTTGCATGGTGTTTTCTTGCACTTTTGACCACTAGAATTTGTTGTGGTTGCAAAAGATTGCTACAGCCATCTAACTGCAGCAAATTCTCTACAAAAGTGACTTATTTTGCTAGCTAGACATTGCCAAACTTGCTTGTGACAAACTTTTATCATTCCACTAGGTTAAATCTATTTCTTCTTGTCATTTTCAAGCACTTTCAAGGCATAATTCTTGTGGCTGTTATAAAATATTAATTGTTGTTATAAATTGTTGCATTGCTGCAAATTCATATCAGCTAGGTTACTTTTTGAAGGTTTATGGTCTTAAGAAGCACTGACATCATATATTTGTACTTGCAAGTTGTTATATTTTCTTGTTGTCTTGTTCTAGGCAGGTACACGTCATTTTACCATTTGCTTCATCCCTTAAAGACCATAAGAACCTTCTAAATTGAGCTATGTTACCAACATCGCGATATTATCGCCGTTTTGAGGTTTGGCGATATTATCGACTGTAAATATCGCGATATTTTCCTTTGGCAATAATAGCGCGATATTTTCGAAAATAGCGCGATAATATCGCGATTTGATGGAAAATGTCGCAGACAGTCATGGATTAAAAGCAAATTTTGGGTTTTAAAGTGTCATTTTGCAAACAAAGTGTGGGGTTTGGAGAGCAAAGGAGCAAGAGCCGAAAACATAGTTAAGGAGGCTAGTAATATAATAATTAATGGTAATATTAAATTCTTAAAGTAAAATTAATATTAATTTTTTAACATTACCATTAATTGTTTCAGGATGTTTGAGAGTGATTCCAACCTCATTGGACTTCATATGAAGAAAGTAGAATTTTAGGTCCCATTCAAAATTCAACAGACTTAATGGTTTTCAAGATTTCAAGATTGACAATATTGCAACATTTCCACTAGATTCTATCATGTATGAGGGTATGGAACTGGCATTTAGTCAAGA
>ML786491.1:389909-400879 GCA_009831015.1 Picea engelmannii | reverse complement strand
TTATATGCACCCTTCCTATTTACAAGAGAAACTTTGCATATTTGTGTATAATGGTTTGGATTCATGTGGATGCACATGAATATATGTTCATGAACTCCACAGAGCGAGTTGTACTTGGCAGTAGCACCAGTAGAGAACACCAGAGTCTAGATTTTTCTTCTTATACAGTACATTAGAGTCCAATGCCAGCCCTAGGACCTTCTTCCTCTAAAGGAAAATCCATTTCTAGAGCCATCACCTTCGGCCATAAAAGGGGTCGAGGGAATTGTTAGTTTATTTATCTGATTTCATTGTAGATAACTCATGATGATGAGATACATTTATTGTATTTTTTGATGATATTTTGAGGCTTTAGAGTCAGGGCACGATTCAGTGTTGATATGTGATGCATTCGAGTTTACTAGACATCTTATACATCTTATATATGAGTTCTCTTTTCATATTTATGTGGAAATGCATTTATTTGATGTTGTTGATGCTTTAGATATTTAAATATTGAAAAAAAATGAATATTTTTGTATTTTTTTCGTTCTTACGACATTTTCCGATATTTACCGATATTTTCCCCGATTTTGCCGATATTTTCGTTTTCGGACCCTCGGCGATATTTTGTCGTTGTCGATGTTGGTAACACTGGAATTGAGTGACCAGTGACAGGGGGATTTTCTTGCATCCGTGCCTTAGTTATCATCCCTTTAGGTCACTGGGGACGTCTCCCCTGGGGTAATCTTGATATATCCCTAAATAGAAAGGGATTCCCTGTTAAGGTGACAGTGATAGGTCACCCCTTGTTATGCCAATATTGCATCCACTTGCCTTGGGCTTTGGGAAAGTACAGATTGTGCGATAACAATACATATGAATGAGATGGTGTTTGTTCCTTATTCTTTATTCATCATATATTTTGCCTAAACATTAATTGAATAAAACGCACATGCGAAAATCACCAAGCATGTTAAAACATTAACTCAAATGCATCCAAAAACCCCCAGAGTATCAGATCAGACAGTGGACTTGTCAGTTTAGCAATGTTTCCTAGACTAGCCGAGTCAAGAACATTACACTGAATCTCATACTGTATCGGAATCATGGTTGTTCTGGTTGTCTTCACAAACACTGTAACTATTTCTTCGATTACTGGAGTAAGTGTCTCGTCATAGTCTTCTCCCTCTTGCTGGGAGAATCCTCTAGACACAATTTAGTCTTTGTACATCTTTATACTGTTATCTGCAACATGCTTGATCCGTTAGATCAATCTTGGAAGTTAACACTGACTTCCCTTCTAGTCTCACGGAAAAATTCATATCCCAGTCCTTCTGACTGGCTTCCTTCTCTGTCACTGAAACAAAGGAATCTTCCCAGGAGATTTCATGTCTCCTAGAGGTTTCTGAAACTACGAGCTAGTCTTCTCAACTTATTGCACTTGTCTACCATTTCTGGCAAATGTCTCCTTTTCCCATCTAATCCTCTCTGAGATCAGGCTCATTATGAGTCTTGATTTGTTCTGAGTCTACAAGGACTTCATCATCTCTACAGGATATACTTGGTCTTGAATACCAAGTCTTAATATGAAAAGTTGAGTAAGACTTCAAACGAATTCTGCTTCTTGTCAAGGTGGCTTCATTATTCATTAACCAAGTCTACTGTGAGTTCTATTCTAATGTTTCGTCATCTTTGGAGCCTTTTGCTCATTACAATCAATCTCCATATGAGATACTTTGTATCTCAAACATAGCTTCTTCTTCATCTTCTTTGGTACATGAATGTTTGCGGTCATGTACATAGTTTGCTTCATGTCTCATCTAATATGTTGCCTTCTGCAACCGTTAGTATAGCTTCCTTAGGGCACCTGTGACCTGTCCAGAACAAGAACAACAGCAGCCAAGAATAATACTCTTTATAATAGTAATAAAGCAAAAACAAGAACAATTTCCACAGTAGCTCCTTTAGAGCTATTACTTGTGACTTGCCTGCAACAAGGGTTAAAAGTAAGAAATACAATAATGAGAGAAACAATCTTCTAGTGTTGTGATCACTCATTCCTTCATGGTAACCTGGAGGCAAAACAAGAAGTTTCTCCTGGAGGAGATGTTAGTTATATCTAGTAAATGATTACAAAAAGCATTTATCTCAATATGCTCACATGCTACCAAGTATGCCATCTCAACTATGAGGTAGCTATCAAACTTGACATGTGCAAGTTTGAATCTTATCAACTTAATCAATCAAACCTAGAACTTGGAGTCTTGTCCTCAAAAATGAGTGTGTTACATTTCTTCCAAGTCTCCTTCACTCAAGATGACAAGTGCTTTCTTCAACCTATCCTATGTACTAAGACAATATGCTATCTTGACAAAAATCTAAGTTAGGGAATAAACTCTTTAATCAATCTAATACTTTGATTTTAATTTTGACCAATGGTTAGTATGAAGGCCATAACTACATCATACATCCTAGATGTTCATAAGGTTATAACAATTAGATGCATATCACAATAATCAAACCTGGGGTGTATTATTCCTCTGAATGTGTTGGATCTGAGATCCTTCTGGATCTATGATTGTTGCTTAGACAAAGATCCTGCAAGTACCCTTTAAAATAATGAGATAGTTTAATCATATGTAAGTACATACCTCTGATAGTATTCGCAGGTAGTGGCACCATCTGGTAGCAGCGGTAATAGATACCAAACCTTTAAAAACTTCAAGGGTGTTGCAAGGTTAGCTGGAGATTTGCTAAGGTAAGGTACACTAGGACAATAAAAATCAATCCTAAAGCTTTCACTGCAACTGGAATTGTGGATGGTTTTGGTACTGCAACTGGTATGAAGGAACTAGCACTGCAATTGATACTGACACTGCAATTGCAACTTAGGGTTTTATGAGGAAACCCTAATTTTTCAAACTTCAAATTTTTAAATTCTGATCCAGGAACTAGATGCGTTGGGCTAAGGCGAGTAGGTTGGAGCTGTTTGTTTTCAGAAAATCCAAGTTTTACCCCTTAAAACTTGATCTGCGAAAAACTGGACTGGTACTTCTGGTACTGGTTCCGGTTTCCTGGTTTTCTAGTACCAATAAAAACTAGGGTTTCACTTTCTGGAGGCTCTGGCCACTGAAAAGGTGCGCTCAAGCTTCCAATGAGTTCGCTAGGTTATAGGGTGCACTTCCCTAGATGGTTTTTAGGCAAAAATTCCCTTCCAACAAAAAGCCATAATTTTCTTGTATGGCAACAATGACGTTTTTGGTTACCTAATGAAAGATGTTCTACTCAGTTTAGCTCTGATACCATGTTAAATTTAGAGCTGCTATTAAGTTCTTTTCAATTTAGTAGACAATAATAGCATAAGCAGGATCACTCAGAGAAACACAATCACAAGGTATACAACATTTTATCCTGGGAAACCCTCATGGGGGAGAAAACCTAGCAAAAACTTCCTTAATATAGATTGCCAATACAATGCCAAGATAAAGACCAAAATACTAAAGATAATCCAACACTGAGCATGCACCTCTCTCTCCTCCTTGTAACTGTAGCTACCTCCAAAAGATGCGCACTAGATGAGTGACTGAGTGAGTAAGTGAGGCGCCATCCTCACTTATTTATACTAGCTAGGAGGCGCTAGGATTATGTCTCTTCACCAAGTTGGGCCGACTTCTTCAACTAGTGGTTAAAACTTAAAACCACTTTAATTAGCCCTAGGGGCCAACTTTACAAACAACACCATATAACTATGGTTTGACCAATCCACAAAAGGGGATTTGGTCTTATACATGACTCAAAATGACCAATCCACAAAAGGGGATTTGATCTATATAATAATGACTCAAATATAATTAGAATATTCTTCGCATATACAATATTTCAACACCCTCTTCATGTGAATGTGGAAAAAGATGAAACTCAAAGGTTGGGAGAGCCCCACACCTTGGGCACCCCCCTTGGTGCTTAGGTTAAGTGTTTATGCAAGGGGAAAGGGAGATCGACCCCCTCAATCATTTGTTCCTCTCCTAAAGTGCGCCCCCCTCTCTCTATGGTGTGCCCCCCTTAGTGGAGCCTCTCTTTTGCATGAGTACCACTTGAAGAGGATGCAAGGGGGGTCGCTCTTGCTTCTCTCCCTTAAAAGAAAGGCTCATCTCCTCTTTTTTCAATCTAATTTTGGAGCAACTCCATGCTGCCCATTTTTCTCCTCACTCTCTCTTGCTCTTCCCCCATTTTCTCTCTTGTAATATTGTTGCCATAGTGCAGCCACTCTTTTCATTAATAGAAGTGAAGCTTTGGAGGAACTCTTGGTGTTCTCTTGGTGTATTCTTGGTGCTCTTTGGCTTCTCTCATTTGGTGTTTTCCTTTGCTTAAGGTAATATTGTGAATTTTTGTTTAATCGATTGCTTACATTGTTTTACTTGAAGAACCCCAAGCAAAGTATTTTGTTGGGGATAAATTTGTAGTAGTATTGCTATAGGTTTATGTGATTTGCTTCTACTAGTGTTTGCAAAGTATTTTTTAGACCTTTTAGAGGATCTCACCTTCTTGCCTCATTGTGTAGCAAGGGTTTACAGGTTTGCAGGTTACTCAAAGCTTGGAGGAGCGAACTCCAAAAGCTTCATTTCACTTCACATAAATTTCTGATATAACTTTCAGCTCTTATTTACTTATTTTTTGTACTTATTTATCTCTCAAATCTTGCAATCTAATCAAGTTTTATGTTCAGATTTCGTATATAAAAATTTATGTTTCATATACTAACCAAAACTAACTCATTTTAAGTGGTTTTTAGCAATTTCCAGCAAGCATTACTTGTTGTTTTTTGCAGGTTTTCGCCATTCCAAAGGAGGTGCTGCCCAATTTTGGCCACAAGGAACTCAAGGAAGCCTCCAAAGGCCTTGGTGCAAATCCCTCTCCCCATTCTTGATTTCTAAATCATTGTAAGCAGCCCAAGAGAGTCTCTTGGGCTTGCATTCTTTTCATTTTCATAATCTATAAATTATAAAGTATCTTTAGTTTTGTTTTGCCCACATCTTCCATGTGAGCGGCTTTGCCACCCTTGCAAAACCGTGTTGGCTAGATTAGTTGTTTAATTTGTAATTTTTGCTTAATTTGTTTGCCCCACTTCTCCCACAAAGAGAAGGTTGAGTCGCTAGTATTAATTTGTTCTATTTCATTTCAAATTCTTTTACCCACCTTGGCACAGAATCGGTAGGCTTGCCCTCCACATTGTACCATAGTTTTGAGGTTTGCAAAGTTAGTTCACTTTGTCCACCTTTGTCCTTATGGAAAAGTTGTGTGGCTAGCTTGCTTATTTCTTTATTTCAAGTTATTCCAATTATTAAATTGTGTCCACACCTTGCATATGAGTGGCTTTGCCACCCTTGCAATATCGTGAAGGCTAGTTAGCATTTCTTTTCTGTACAAAGTAATCAAACTCGTGCCCTGCCTTTTGCCCTGTATTCCCTTCCCTTGCCACTTTGTGGATCTTGTGTAACAAGAAAGGGCAAAGGACTGTGTGGCTAGTTTAATTAGGCACCTAACTCCATTATTGTTTAAACCATTAAAAATGGGTGACTTGGTAGGCTAGAAGGGGTTGAAGTCGGGGACGGTTTCACGGCACTACGTGTTCTCCTTGTTGAGCACCCAAGCATCTTGGATTTGACCTGTGTAGCTAGGGGAGAACCTCTTGTTCTTCTTAATGAACACCCAACACTTCCTCTTGGTTGAAGAGATAAGGATTTGGGGTAGTAACATAGTATAGGCTTGCAACTTTCACATCTAATTCCCCCCAAGTCAAAGAGAGACTTAAAATCTACTAAAAGTAACCTACACACATTGCAACACATTCACTTTACTTTTCCTTGCAATTTCCTTTTCAGCAATTCATTTTCAAGTACTTTCATTCTTTCACTTTCAACAAGTTATTTGATCCAGGTGGATATTGGTGGCCACCCACCTATTCCAACTGAGTCCTTGTGTCCGTTTTTTGTTCAGCATGTTCTTTTGTACTGCTTTGTAGTTGTGAGTTCTACACTTCTGGGGCTGTCTGAAGCCCCACACATCCTCCAGGTGGATACGGGTGGCCTCTCGCCTAATCCAACTGGCTTATTTTGTATGTTTTCATGTCAGCACATCTTGTTGTACTTCCAGGGCCGTTTTGGGGCCCTAAACGTTGTTTTTTTGGCTCGCCACAGTCAAAATGTAGACGAAGTCAGAGTTTGATGGTGAAATGTGTAGTTCTCTAAAAGACCTTTCCAACAGACTATCACACACCTAAAACGGAGGTCGTATGCAAAAGTTACGGCCCTAGGAAGTTGAGGTACCAAATTACACCAACTTACCCATAGGGCCCACATGACTTTTGGCGTTTCACCTTCTAGGGTTAGATTTTTGGATGTCTAGGGTTTTGGCATTCATGAGTAATATCAAATAGGCCGATGGAGCCTCATGGTAATCCATTCTGCCACATGTCTTCTCAGAGATAGCTACCACCATTCGAGCAAGTGTTTTAGTTCTGCAGTTTTACAGTTTCAGCCTATTTCATTATTTAATAGAAGATATTGTTCACTGGATATTTGTGTTATTCTTCATATCTTTGTGTTTATTGTATTTTGTCTGTTAATCAATTCGTTCCACTCCTAAATTCAGATCAGTGGTATCAGAGCGGTCTGCTCTTCATTTATTTTTCTTCATGCATGTCCCCGACAAGATCTAGGTACAAGAAGTTAGGACTCGAACCAATCGAGCCATTACCAGATCAGTCGCGCTGAGCCCAACAACAACCCATGGGGGACAAAAAGAAAGATGATGGAACAAGAGATCCTATTAAAATGTTGCTCGAGGAAGCCCTCGCGCGACAAAGAAACGAAATGATGGACAACTTCGCGCAGATCCTTCGACGATTGCCCACGGGAGAAGCATCTTCATCAAGCGGCCATGCAACCCCCTTCAAGGTATAAGTAAATTTTGATATTTCATTATTTGAAGGACTGATAGATGCGGATGTTGTAGATAAATGGTTGAATCTGCTCGAAGGATATTTTTCGGTCCACAATTTTTCCGATAGGGAAAAGATCACTTTTGCACTCCTCAAGGCCATTTTCCATGTCCAAGACTGGTGGGATACTTACTCTGAGCAAAGGGTCGTGGAGGAATCTACAATGTTTGTGGTGGCCGCTACATGGGATTCCTTCCGGGACGCCATTAAAGAACAGTACTACCCTGTTGGAAGCTACGAGGACCAGTACACCAGATTGACCACCTTACGTCAAGAAAGGGACCAGTCAATACTAGATTTCACCAATATTTTCCATACCCTACGCACCAAATTGGGTATCAAAGACTCTGAGCGTCATCTAGTGCTCAAATATCGCGGTTGTTTGCATAGATACATTCAAACAGAAATGGAGTTCCTGGACATCGCCTCATTGGGCACGGCGTATAGATACGCTGTCAAGATCAAGCAGAAATTTAAGCAGAAACGGCGAGAGTTTGGATCTGCAAACCCCTCACAATCGAAGCAGGGCAAAGGCAGCCCCAACCCACAGAGCAAGGGACCAGGTTGAGATGGTCGCCCTCAAGACAACCAGTCCAAGCCGCAACACAAGAAGGGCAATGTGAAGACGAAGGACACGAGAAAATGGTGTGAGTACCATAAAATCCCTTGGCACAACACCGAAGAATGTCGCTCCAAGCAGTCCCTCGTGGTCGAGCTGAAGGTGTCCGAGTCAGAGGCCGATTCTGATTCTGATTCTGACTCAAATCCTAAAGGAGGGAAGCAGATTATCGATGTTGAACCCATTGCCACTGTCGATACCACCAAAGTCCAGTCAAGTGAACCAGAAGAACCAGAGGAAGGGGAACGCCTCTTTCACTCGCAGATGTGGGTCAAGGGGTCTCTGATTCATTTCATTGTCGACAACGATAGTCAGAAGAACCTTATTTCAGCAGAGAACGTCAAGCGGTTGGACCTGCCAACGACACCGCACCCGCAGCCCTACACCATCGACTGGCTTCACCAAGGAAGAGATCTTTGTGTCAGCCAACAGTGTTGTCTGCCCTACGACATCAAGCCTTTCGAAAATGAGGTACTGTATGATATTGCTCCCATTGAAGTTTGTGATGTTCTTTTAGGACAACCATATTTGTGGAAGTGTCATGTTGTGTATAAGTCTAGACCCCACAGTGTTATTATTACTTTGGGTAGACAATTGTACAGGATCCCACAGGTAGCGGCAGCGCCACCTACTGCTATTTCTTTAATCTCTGTTAAGCAATGCAATAAGGTTGTTATGAACATAAATATACATATAAATAACTATTGGATATTCATAACATAATAACTAATTAATAAATAATAATTATTAATAATAAAAGGGCATGTCTCTAAGGACATGACTATTGGTTAAGGGAACCCTTGCGTGGGTATATAAATGAGCCCTCATTCTTAATTGTAAATCATCTTACTATTTCATTCTTATTACATATATATTTGTCCATATGGATTTGATTACTATATTCCAGATATTTTGGATTATTTGTGCGTGACGAACTTTGTTCGCCTCATTTGGTATCAGAGCCAGGTTTTTCTGATCCAGGGCTTTGGCCAGTCTCTCCATCAAATCCAGTCTCATCCTAGCCTTTGACCATATTTTCCAGGCTTTGTCTGACAAAGGCTTTTAGCCACTCTCAATTTTTCGGAGTTTCTCCAACCCAAGTCATTGACCAGAAATCCCCATTGACCACACTGGCTTTGGCCATAAAAGAATAATTTAAGAAAAAAAAATCTGCTGCCATATCATAAAAAGGAGAATAAATAAATAGAAAAAAAAAAGTAAAAAATAGAAGAAAATCTACATCTGGAAAAAATTATTCTTCTGCAAATTCTATAAAAAATAAAGAAAAAAATAATAAATAGTAATAATACAAAAAAGAAAAAGAAAAAAGTGATTCCACTGCAATTTTGAAGTTCAGAACTTTTGTTGAAGAAAAAATAAAAGATAAAGTCTGCTGCAAATTCTGAAGAGAAATCAAGGGAAAAAAAAGTACGAAAAGAATCAATTTCGTACACATATCAGTGGTACAATTAACGAATTCCCGAAGAATTAATTCATCACCAATTGACATTTCCGTACAAGCAATCAATTAATTGAACAGTATAGATTCTGTACGCATTGTACGAAATTAAAGACTTTTAACAACCAAATTCTGTATGAGGTACACCCTCACAATCTGCCAGCCGTACGAATTGAATTAGTTGCAGAAAAAAATTACAACAACCAATTTTAGCACCGTACATCAAAATTTTGAAGTTTACAGTCTGTAATTAATAATCCCATACAGCCACTAGCTGATTTCAGCTGCCAAATTTGTTGAAAACCCAGCGTATGGTCACTCAGTGTAATTATAACTGTCACCATACTATATCCGTACAGCAGGCTCCGTTTAATTCGTTGTCCGTATGATATATCTCTGTAAATTCTATACGGAATATGTATCTATAAATTCATCCATACATTGCTCAGTTTTATCAAGTTTATCATATAGGCTACCACCGTTCCTATCTATTGGTGCAAACCTTCATAACGGATACTCATAATCCATACATCAATTAATCCTTTGGTTATTGAAGGTTCAAAGGGAGGTAAACACCATAAAAACTGAAAAAAAAAGAAGTCAACATTAAAAGAGGCCGCCATTTGAGTTAACCTTAGCATTTTCAAAGGAGGTAAACACCATAAAAACTAAAAAAAAAACCGTAAAGAAGTCAACATTAAAAGAGGCCGCCATTTGAGTTAACCTTAGCATTTTTAATAGCCCACATTAAAATAAAACAAAAGATATATACTTTTTAAAGTGGAAAGGTGGAGTTTTTTTTATAAGTGGAAGGAACAAGTTCTTAACACTTATAAAGTGAAAAGGATTATAAATAATTTAAGTTTCACGGTTCAATTAAAAGGGAATATATTATTTTATTTATATAAAGTTATAAAAAGGTTATTCAAGAAACCTTCATTTTATTAAAAAAGAGAGAAGAATTAATTAAGAAAGGGGTAGAAAGGTTAAAGGTTAAAGTTCTAAAAAAATAATATTTATAAAAAAAAACACATTGAAGAAGAATTAATTAAGGGATAAAAAAGTTAAAGTTCTAAAAAATATATTTTTAATATAAAAGAAAATATTACATATATTAAAAAAAAGGTAATTTACTTTTTAGAAAGTATTAAAATAAATAAAATAGGAGATAAAAAAAAGAGGAGACACTTCAAAAGAAAAAGGATACAATTCAAATATTATATTGATACCCTAAACCATTACCAAAGGAATAGTCTATTTGGTATTTGGTGTTAAGGTAATTTTATAGAAAGGTCAATTATAAGTAAAATATATATATATATCATTAAAAAAAAATAGATTATTATTTTTTTAAGTGAAGTGGATCTCTAAAAGTGAAGGAGTATAAGGAAAATGATTTTTTTTTAAAGGATTGAAGAAACATTTAAAAATCATTTATTATGGAAGAATATCAATATAATTCAGAAATACAATCACGGATATTGAAAGGAGAACTAGAACATTATAAAGCGAGCAATAAAAAATTACAGTTTGAAATTGAGAAGGAAAAATATTTTAATGGATTAACATAGAAAGATAACTGCTACTTCAAAGAGTGTATTCGGGAACTCATTGCACAAAATGAAAAACTAAAGACCGAAAGACAAAAAATGGACCAAGACTTACTAGAACTAGATGAAGAAATATTACGATTAAAAAATCATAGTGAAAAACTTCTTACTCAAATTAAGAAGTCAAGGGATACAAAATAACGTGTCCAGGAGTTGGAGCAAGAGAATCAAGATCTCAAGAAGAAATTATCAGGAAATGATGAAGAAGCTTCTCGTTTGAAAAATCTTAATCAAAATTTGCTTGAAGAAATTAAAAAGATGAAAATCTCGAGAATTGAAATATTATAAATAAAGTCAGCA
>ML786491.1:368418-388244 GCA_009831015.1 Picea engelmannii | reverse complement strand
ATATTAAGTAGGTTTTGAGCACTCTACAGCAGCACAAGCTTTATGCCAACTTGGAAAAATTCTCTTTTGGCATGAACAGGGTCCAATACTTGGGCTACATTATTGATGAGCATGGGGTACATGTTGATCCGGCTAAGATCCAAGTCATCCGTGACTAGCCAGCCCCGACCACACTGACCGAGCTTCGGATATTTTTGGGACTAGCCAACTTCTACAGACGATTTGTGTTGGGATTCTCCCATATTGCATGGGCCTTCAACCATGTGACCAAGGGCGGTGGTAGGGCCAAGTTCGTGTGGGGGAAGGAGTAGCAACAAGCATTTGATGATCCGAAGCATCGCTTGTGCTCAGCTCCAGTACTCTCCTTGCTCGATCTGCAACAACCATTCGAGATTGAGACTGATGCATCTGACTATGTTGTGGGTGCAGTTCTCACTCAACACGGGCATCCGGTGGCATACCATAGTGAGACACTCTCCGATACTGTCCAGAAATACCCCACCTATGACAAGGAAATGTATTCCATTGTACAAGCCTGTCGTCAATGGAAACATTACATTCTGAGGAAAGAGACGATCATACACACAGATCACAAGCCTCTGCAGTTCATACAGACAAAGGGGAAATTGCAGAACAACCGCCACCAGAAGTGGTCCACCTACCTGCAGCAGTTCCATATCAACATCAAGTATAAGACATGTATCTCCAATCGTGTCCCTGACTGCCTCAGATGGCCTCCTATGGTTGCACTCACCACTGTGCTCCATTCCTGTGGACATGAAGCATCTGAGTGGCCCCAACTTTATCAGCAAGATCTGTACTTTGCCACCACCTATCACCTCTTGGGTACAGGCGCAATTGTCACTGATTTTCACATTCAGGACGGACTCTTATGCCACTTGGGCCATCTTTGTGTTCCTAAAAGCGAGCGTGCAAAGATGATTTGGGAAGCTCACTACAGTCGGGTGGCAGGACATTTTGGCGTGGAGAAAACTGTGGTCGTTCTTCAGAGACATTTTTATTGGCCAAAACTTTGACGGGACGTCAGCAAGTATATCAGATCTTGCACTGCCTGTGCCATTGCCAAGCCAGCCATCAAGAAGCAAGGCTTATACACCCCTCTTCCTATTCCCGAGAAGCCTTGAGAATCCATCTCAATGGATTACATGTCTGGCTTGTCGTCCACCAAGCAAGGAAATGACTGTGTGTTTGTGGTCGTTGATCGGTTTTCAAAGATGGCCATCCTCACAGCCTGTAAGAAGAATGTCACAGCGGCAGATACTGCTAATCTCTTCTTCAAACGAGTGTGGGTCCACTTTGGGATACCACAAACCATCATCTCCGACCGAGACAGCAAGTTACTCAACACCTTTTGGTCGAGTCTCTGGTCTTTGTTGGATGCCAAGCTCACAAAATCCACTGATTTCCACCCCCAAACCGATGGCCAAACAAAGGTCGTCAATCGGATGATTGTGCACATCCAACACATGTACAATTCTAATGTAATGTCCCCACTTTGGGACATCATCACAATGCAAAGGTTTATGATGACCAGAGTAGCCAGATGGATGTTATAGCAAGTACAAGGGTTATTGAGAGGCATTGTGGGGTCCAGCTTGCATTACTCATCCTATTTCATCATTATGAGCCATCCCGCACAGATTGGCTTTGGTTCTGTAGCATTCCGACGATTTCCAGGGTTTTGAGTATTTTTGGCTATAAGTCAATTAAATTCACTGAAGAGGTCATTTTGGGCACTATACTTGGAGGAATCTCTCAGTGTAATAGCTCATTGGAATCGGGAGGAACATCACTACAGGATAGGATGATGAGAAGTGACTTTCAGTGGCCAGGGAAGCCACAAGGAGAGATAATGTGTTTTTCAGAGGTAAAAAGGTTAATTAATTAATTAAAGTGATTTAATTAATTAATTAAATATTAATAAAATGAAAGTCACTTTGGAGGAACAAGGTGAGCAAAAAGTATAAAGGAAAGGCAAGAGCCTCTACTTATGCATTCATGTATGATCATCTTTTGATATCTTGCTTTTAGCTAGTGAGCCTAGCATTGGGGGTTTTGAGGGTTTTGACTTAACAAACCCTAGAGGACGATTTGGTGGTGAAAGATTCCACCTAGCTTGTCCCAAGCTTGGTCTCGGAGATGCAATACTCTCCCACACCATTCTAGTTCCAAATCTACCCAGTGGCAGTAGGATTCTACATCAGTTGCAGGGACAAAAAGAGAGAGGGCGCACCAGTTAGGGTTTCCAGCAAGAGGGGCGCACCATCCATTGAGGGGGGATTCATCCTAGCTGAGGAGAAGTGATTTTGGGGATTCCAGGTATTGGGTTTTCCTTGCAGGTGTCTTAGCACCATTCTTGGTGGTTTTCCGGAGGCATTCAGTTGAGGGTTTATTTGTATTGAGAGTGGGACGATTTCCCAAGAGGAGGGCGCACCAATTCTTGGAGGGTGCTAGATCCAAGGGTCTAGCACTTGGGTTTTCATTGCAGCGTCCCGATCTATCATTCTAGTGGGTTTGTGGAGCCATTGGAGGTCCCTAGGAGGGAGGCCGATTTATCTAGGGTTTCAGGCATCCAGGGGGTGTGCACCATTCCTTGGAGGAGGTTCAGATCCACAGGGTTTGAGAGGGATCTTGGAGATTCAGGCACCTGGGTTGTTCTTGTCATCACCCGATCTACTGTTTGGCATATTTCTTGAGATGATTGGGCATCTTTGATAGCAGGGCCGAATTATTGAGGCTATTCAGGGTTCCAGCAGGACGTGGCATCTTCCAGTGGGGGTTTGGCACTTCATACGGCCCATATCTACCTTGGCATTGGTCTTCATCTCTTATCCAGCCTTTGGAGGCTTATTTTGTATTATCGGGAGCTTTTTGTAGCAGCTTCTATTGTCTATCTTATTAGCCATCTGTTGAGCATTCCAGATCGGCATCTTCACTGTAGCAGGTTCTTCTATTTCATGAATAAAAGCAAATTTGCGATGTTTTGGTTTGTCTATCATAATGCATATGGTTGAGGTATGTTCCATGATTATATATTCTTGTTTATTGCTGCAACACATGTATAAATCATCAAGTAAAACCCTAAGGCCGAAATTTAAGAGGCCAACCTGCGTACACAATAGTAAAACAGTTAATACAGTGGTTAGCTAGTGTTTCCAAGCAAAAAACTGACTTGGGAACATTACATCTAAGAATCCACGTACATGGGAGGAGAGTCTCTCATATGTCCAACACAGTTACAAAAGGGCTCTCCATAGTTCCACTGGCCATAGCCCATTTCAGGTGGGTCTGGGATTCCAACACTTGGGACCCATTGATGTTGCACTTCCTCTTGCCACCGCACAGACAGACTCTTCCCCTGATCAGTTTGCGATCGACAAAGCCCCCAAATTCATTGAGCGGATTCAGCACATCCGCCAACAAGTCCAGGAGATTTTGCAGAAATCCAATGTTAAGTACAAGCAGGCTCAACACAGGGTACCACACCAATTTCAGGTTAGCAACAAAGTCTGGTTACATTCTCAAAAGGAGTGATTCCCCATTATTGAACACCTTTGAGATCGTAGAATAGCTGACACCAACAGAGCTCAACCCTGACTACATGGAACAAGCATCCACTGATCAGATAGTGGACACATAGGTCAAGGGCACTCGCCAGCAGTGGATCCAGCTTTATCGGGTTTTCAAGGCAGGGCAACTCCAACACCAAGGCAAGTGGCTCACCCGGGGCCAAATCCAGCAGAAGTTTCCTCACCTGATGAAGGAACTCAAAGCAATGGAGACCATTGCTTCCTAAGGGGGGAGGATTGATCCAGGTGGATATTGGTGGCCACCCACCTATTCCAACTGGCTCCTTGTGTTTGTTTTTTGTTTAACACATTCTTCTGTACTTCTTTGTAGTTGTGACTCGTGAGTTCTACACTTTCGGGGTTGTCTGAAGCCCCACACATCCTCCAGGTGGATACGGGTGGCCTCTCACCTAATCCAACTGGCTCATTTTGTATGTTTTCATGTCAGCACATCTTGTTGTACTTCCAAGGTCGTTTTGGGGCCCTAAACGTTGTTTTTTTGGCTCGCAACAGTCAAACTATAGACGGAGTCAGAGTTTGATGACGGAATGTGTAGCTCTGTGAAAGACCTTTCCAACGGGCTATCACGCGCCTAAAATGGAGGTCGTATGCAAAAGTTATGGCCTTAGGAAGTTGAGGTACCAAATTACACCAACTTACCCATAGGACCCACATGACGTTTGTTGTTTCACCTTTTAGGGTTAGGTTTTTGGATGTCTAGGGTTTTGGCATTCATGAGTAATATCAAAAAGGCCGATGGGGCCTCATGGTAATCCATTATGCTCAGACGGATGCGCGTAGCAGCCACATCTCTTCTCAGAGATAGCTACCACCATTTGAGCAAGTGTTTCAATTTTGCAATTTTATAGTTTCAACCTATTTCATTATTTAATAGAAGATATTGTTCACTGGATATTTGTGTTATTCTTCATATCTTTGTGTTTACTGTATTCAGTCTGTTAATCAATTCGTTCCGCTCCTAAATCTGGATCATTATTTTTATGTGAATATTTACATTTCCTAAGCATTCTTTATTTTTTTACTGCAAGTATTCTTCATTCCTTAGAGAATCAATTGTTTGAGTATAAAATTATTATTTGATTCATTGTGTAAGTTATTCCATTCTTTATTTTAATTTAATTTGTATAAATATCTTTTACTTGTGCATAATTCAATAAGTTGTATATGGTAATCTTTAGGTACTGGTCTATTTATAGTTTTGTAAAGTAAAAGGTTTGCTTGTCATTGAAAGAGTTGCATCCTTGCATTGTTGCTTGTCATTGGGTTGGGTCTCCCTAATCAATAAATCAATTAACTCCTAGAACATTAATAAAAAACTGCACATAGTTTAATAGGGTCTACCCCCCTTGGCTTCCCTAGGAGTGAGCCTAGACAGAAGGAGTCTAGATCGAGGTGACAGTAGGTCTAGACTTAGGTTTGTGCCTCCAAGTACACACCAAGTGGGTTGGAGACTTCTCCACGATTGTAGGTGTGTATTAGGATGGCAACAAGCCCCAAGGCAGAAAGCTCCCAAGGGGGATTAGATCGGAAAAACCTCTAGTAAGAGGCAAAATTTCTCAAATTGCATTAAAACTAGGATTCACGAAATTTCTGCATGGTTTCAGAGCATTTTAGAGATTCCAACATAGTATAAAAACCATTTTCACTGATATTGCGCTCTTGGTGAAGGGGGAGTTGGATTTTTCAGACTTGTTGTAGCTAGAAGTAGTACTTGACCTAATAAAGGTTGATTGGGTGTGGGGCAGGAGGTTTCTTATACCGATCTGAAGATCACTGATTTACTTTCAAGTGTGGTCTTGGCATGGGCACAAACAACTGGGCCAAGCTAACGGCAGCTTATACATTATTGGCTTTAGCTAAAAAAAGAGATTGGAAGGAGTTGCAGTTATATGGGGACACCAAGCTAGAGGTGGAGTGGCTCAGTGAGAGATTTTAAAACCAAAACATCAACTGATAGGATGCTGTTAAAGAAATTACAGAGATCAACTCTTCTTTCTCAAAAATCTCTTTCTCACATGTTTATAGGGAATTCAACAAGGAAGCTAATAACCTAGCAAAAATGGCAGTGGATTTACCAGAGGACCTGCTGGCAATTACTGAACACAGAGGAGATGAGGCTCTTTCTCTCTCCTCTGGACAGGTTTTCTGCTACTAAACAGTTTTTCCCTATTTCATTCCAAGACTTGGAACTGTGGTAACTGTAATTCTGGTCTGTCAATTTATTTTTCAATGAGGTTTTAGGTGTTCCTTTTGGGACAAATGAGTAAATGCCGTCTTTTTCAAAGCACTGGTGGTGCTGTGATGTTACGAGATAGTCTGTTGGTCTTTTAGTTATAGACTATTCTTTATCATTATGAGGTCTGGAAAAGACTCATTATTGAATGTATCCTTACCTTTTCTGCTTGAAATACAAAGAGAAACGATTTTTTTCTCAAGGAAAAAAAATACAAGACTAGCATGGTTGCTTCCTAAAATCCACGTTCCTAGTATACACACATGTGTAGGTAGGTAGTTAAGTTTATTCTAACTCCAATGCAACAAGGTCAAGGGATATATCCTTGGTGATGAATAGGTAGCTCCTGTGAAGCTAGCAAAAAGTAAATATGGAAACAAATCTATGACAGTTTTGAAGTGTATACCTTGCCTTCTATCAAACATTTCACTGGACATGAATTCTTGTGAATATAGATAATTTAATTATTTTCAAAATGAAAGAAAATTGTTTAGTTGTGTCACCATTTGCATTTCTAAGGTGACTACAGAAATAACCCTTCAAAATGAAACATAATGAGCATTTGCAAGGTCATGTGTAATGTCATAATGTGCATTCTAGATATACTGGAGCTACCCAAAATACCTCAAACATGTTATGCAGCTTATTAAACATCAAAATAAAAATGATTCAAACATAATAAATCAAATTTAACATCACCCGAACATAAAAGATGTGGCTCTGACCATTCAATTTTTCCGCAAGCATAGTACTGCAATCCCATCATAGGATGACATGTAGGATATGCCCCTGCAATACAACACAAAATAATAATGGATATCCCCCTAAAATACAGCATATAGGATACTTAAAATGCTAAGATCCTTTTTTACAATATTCATCACTCTATGAAGAATACTGATGCTATATTATCATTTGATATATTTGATGTCTACAATAGGTGACCTTTTATTTGAACATAAATTAAGAAATGGGAAAAGAATATTCCAGGAGATAATAACAAGACAACTAAAAAATGGCTAAAAGATCTATCCTAGAACACTTTAATGCTCCTCAAATAAATCTCAAAAACGTTTGTGATTATTAATTCCTCGAGACCAAACAAAGAAGAAAGAGACGGTGAAAGTAACAAAAATGAGAAAAGAAATTGAATCAACAATAAAATAGAATCTTAAACACATACAACAAATGAAAGGATTCTCACGTACTACACTAACAAAGAATATTGTATAAGGCAATGATTCTAACATTTTAGTATATATTAAGTGCATATAAATCTGTTGATAGGTAGGCACATTAGCTCAAGAAAGAAAGTGAGAGAGATATTTAAATCATGACTCATGAGTCCAAGAACATTGTGTATTGTATTCAATAGGGTGAGAATATGTATAGGTGTCAGCAATCCCATATTAAGCTTCAAACTGATTCAAATCTTGACATAATATCCTAATAGTTTTAACTTTTATGTGAACTGATTTTAAGAGAAAATGCATATAATATAAATCCAGTGTTGCCAATATCAAGAAAATATCGCATATCTCGTGCGGTTTTCAGAGAGCCGATATTTTTTCTGGAAAATATCGCAATATTTTCCGGGCAGAAAATATTGCGATAATATCTTAAATGTCACGATATTATCGTGGGACAATGGTAAATATCTCTGAGCCCACAGACAGGCGATTTTACGTTTTTTCTTTGTCATTTTGCAAACAGATTGAAGGGTTATAAGAGAAAACGAGATGGAGACCATTTTTCTTTGAGCCAAGGACCAAGAAGAGAGTTTTTATTTTCCATCAACAGTTTATTGCAAAGTGGGCATTGATTCCCATCTGTTGCTGGTGTATTTGCAGGTATGTATAACAATTGCCACTTGATTTTTTTTGTTTTTTCAGATTTTTGATAGGTTTTGCAATGCCCATCGGTTTTCCCTCTTCTTATTGATTTTTAGTGGACTATGGACGATCTACCATTTATGTAGAATCTAGATTTGTTTGTTTTTATGCAACAATTTTCTATTTAGATTCTTCAATGTTGATTTTAATTTTTTTGTGCCCTAGGTTTAATCATTGCTAACTGGATTCTCAAGTTTGAACTTTGAAGACTGAAAATGCCAAAACGTTTGGACCCTATGTGGGAATATGGTGAACCAGAGGCAGGGTTTAATGGACAAAGGTTGAATTGTAAGCTGTGTGGGAAGGAAATGAGGGGGGAATCACCTCGTTGAAATACCACCTTGCACAAATTCCAGGATGTGAAGTGGAAATCTTCCCAAATTCAAGCCCATAAATCATTCATATTGCCAACAAATCACTTGTAGATATAGGTATGAACAGAGATAACAGGGAAGCTGTGAGAGTTGAGCTTGCAGTGGAAGGAGTTGCAAGATCCGAGGGGGCAAGAACTGACAATGTTTCCTCAGCCTCACCTTCCACGATGCCCTCAGTTACCTCATCCTTTTTTGTTCTTAGAACCACAGCTAGTGCACAACCTTCTATCAGGTCAGTGGTTAAAATAAAGGAGAAGAAAGAATCTGACAAGCTTGTGGGTAGGTGTTTTGTATGGAGTGACATTCCCTTCAGCATTTCCAAGAACAACCCATTCTACCAGTCTATGTTTGATGTTTTCTATTGTTGGCCCGAGGTACAAGGCCTCTACCTATCATGAGTTGAGAGGACCTATCCTTCAAAATGAAAAGGTCGATTGCACTCGTAGATTGGAGGAGCTTAAGGAATCATGGGAAATCACTAGATGCACCGTGATGTCAGATGGTTGGAGTCTGGACTGATCAGAAGGGTAGGACCCTCCTTAAATTTCATGGTTACAGCACTTAAACTTATGCTGATTTTCATGGTTACGGCACTTAAACTTATGCTAAGAGAATTTTCCATAGATTCATGCTTTGATGACCTTATAAATGAATTAAAATTTCATTCTAAGTGCTGACTTCATTGTATATTCATGACTGTGGTTTAACAAACGAATAGCTGGAACAGAAGGGCACTGCTTTTGTTGTTCTAAATACTAAATTCTAAGCATTTTAAATAAACTGATAGTATGAACCAATCCTTTCTTGCTTAACACTCTTTCTGAACTGCATAAGCAGGTTGTAATTTAATTTAAGTTTGCAAATGCTTGACTTCAATCCTACAGTTATCTTTGCTCATGAATTCCAGTTCTGTCTTGAGAAATGTACCATATAACACAAACACAACAGCAAGCATTTGTGATGTAATGAATGGTTTCTGAATGTTATTTTTAAGGCATGACAATTTGCAATCTGTACACTCAATGAACAACAGCCTTGTATATGATTGGAATCTGAATCTTCTCTGTGATCTAGATGAATTTTGGTTTAAGTTTTGACATGATGGCATGCATTTCTTTCCAGCACTTTGGGGACATATCTATTGCTTTGATTAAGTCTCTAAATCAGCTAAGCCTACAGCATAACGAGAGCTGTCACAATCATGTTTGACACACTGCAGAATTTCAAGAATTAATGCTTAATTTAGGCATAATGGTCCTAAGATACCTCACACAGCAATTTTAACTGGATGACAATTTTGTGCTTGAACGGATCATAAATCTGGCATCTAAAATCTGGCATTTTGGTAGATTCAAAGATTCTTAATGGATGTATCTTCGATATATTATTTGGCATATTCACTTCCATCATAATCACACCTAATAACAAGCACATTTGTTTATGTAACCTATCACTAAAGGCTTGTTAAACCTAACAACTACATGTATATCTTAAACCTGTTCTATCATTGAGAGTGAGTTGATTGCTGGTCATCTTAGTCAATCTAGTCTAATTAACTCTCCATTGCTACAATTGATTAGACTAGTCACTAGATAGACCATAGGAATTCCCCCCTAGGCTAGGATAGCTTAGTTTCATTAGTCTGAAGCGTGGGGCAAAGCTTCCGAGATGAAAGTGGGTAGCTTGCCGGTAGTGCCTCTAGGCTCTCCCGCCGAGGTAAAGGCGTTTCCTCCTAGGGTAGAGTTTGAGAGATAACAGGCCCCATCACAACAGATTTCCTGGAATTATACATAATTTTTGAGAAGGATGACAATTCCTACATGCTCAAAGGTCTCTGTTAAGGCTGTTGGGAGCGGGAGCGGGAGCGTTTCGGGAGCATTTTTTATATAATACATATATATATATAAAGCATGCAGAATGTCGAATCAATTGCAAAAAACATGAAAACATAGATATAGGATCATTTAACTAATTGATTAGTAATGATCATTAAAGCATCAACCATTTAGTACACATATAACATCAATCATAAACATCTGTCATCAATTGATTGTAAAAGACAACATCAACCACGAAATGAAATAGTCTAGTCTCTAGACTCTAGAGCATCAATGATCATATTTATTACTTCAAAATTCAAATTTCAAACTTTAAAGTTCAAACTTCAAAGGTAAATTGTCATATAATGTTGTTAAGTTCATAACTTCATTGTTTATAGAATAAGCCATAATAAAGAGTCAAGACTCAAGACAAAGTACTAAGTTCTAGAGACTACTTCTAAACAGGATAAAAAAAAAGAGATCTAGTATATAGTAGCAACTTAGCAAGTACTAACTACTATGCTCTAAATTTTCCTCTTGCCACGATAAACGTCTAGTTTCTTCTCCTGTGATCTTTGAAGAAGAGTAGGAATGGGTGGAAGTGATCGTGGAACACGACCAGCAGCTGAATCACCCCCATGTGACAATGGACGTTGTGCAGATAAAGGTAAAACTGATGAATCTGGAACCATACTAGTGGATGGGGGTGGCATGTCACCTCCAAGAATATGATCACCATCATGATCACTCAAAAGTTCCTCTCCCAAGCTCTCTAAAACAATGGTTCCATCCTTCAAATTAGTCTCCTCTGGATTGTTATCCCAAATCATATCTCTTTTACAAAAAGCATTCCCCCCTACATCACAGTAATGCAACAACAACCTCAAGTTGTAATGCACATAAACCAAGCTTTCTGCCTGGTCTACATTCAAGTTGTTTCTCTTTACACTATGGATGAAGCTATAGCTGCTCCAACACCTCTCTGCAGAAGAGGTGTTAACGACCTGAGAAAGCACCATCACTGCCAATTTATGCAAAGTTTTGGCAGAGGAGCCATAAATGTTCCAACATTCGATAGCACCCAACCCGTCTCAATCTTTGGTTGCATGCAAGTTACCAAAGACTCCATGCTCACTGATGTATTTGCTCAATTCGCTTCGTACTTGAGCACATTCCTCTTCATCAAGTACCAACTTTTCCAATGCAAGCATATATCCATTTTGCACCTCTGGATTTGTGTGTGGTTTTCTCCTTTCCCCACCCCCGGGTGTTGGTTGGGCCAACCAAGATGAAGAATAATATTTTGGGGTAAGGACATATGCCAGGGCATGGAGTGGAACATTCAAATTATCCCACCTTTTGACCACAAGTTCATGGATATGATCATACAAGATCACATCCCTTGGCTGAACAATGTCTTTGATTTGGCCTAGCATGTTGTCCATCTGCTCATACACCTCTCTAATCACTGACTGATCTGTATCTGCAAATTGAATCATACTGTAAATGGGTTTGGTGAACTGCAAAATATGTCGAACCTGTTACCAAAAATGACCATCAAGAACTATGTCCTCCACCTCCTGAAATTCATTTCTCTCAGATGTGGATGTAGCCCTGTCTTTTAGATCCTCCCATGAATCACTCAAGGCCATACTAGCCAATGCCTCTCTTAACTTCAACAGGCGCCTGAACATGAGACAATAGTTAGCAAATCTGGTCTTTGCAATCTTTAGTAACTCCAACTTGGAGTGATTGTGAAAAATGTAGTACTGCAGAATATACCGAACCTGTTACCAAAAATGACCATCAAGAACTGTGTCCTCCACCTCCTGAAATTCATTTCTCTTAGATGCAGATGTAGCCCTATGTTTTAGATCCTGCCATGAATCACTTGAGACCATACTAGCCAATGCCTCTCTTACCTTCAACAGGCACCTGAAGGTGAGATAATAGCTAGCAAATCTGGTCTTAGCAATCTTTAGTAACTCCAACTTGGAGTGACTGCGAAAAATGTAGTGGGCCATGCTATGATTGGTAATAAATCTTATCATCTTCTTCCCTCTCTTGTACAAAGCACCAATCCATCTATAATCATGATCCTTCATTTTAATAATATCATACATCAAAAGGTTCATTGTGTGAACCAAACACCCCAACCAAAATATATCGGGGTACCTATCTTCAATGATTGCTCATGTTGTCATACAATTAGCAGCATTATCAGTGATGACTTGAATGACATTATAGGGCCCAATCTCTTGAATGGTTTTAAGCAAGGCATTTGCAATATTAATACTTGTTTTGTAGAGATTCGAGTAGTCGATGAAAGGAAGATCGCACCACTAGCAGACACACCAAGAATATTTATCAAGGGCTTGCCTTTCACATTTGTCCAACCATCAGATACAATTGATACCCCATGTAGGTTCCAATCATTTGTAAATTTTCCTAGAGCACCTTGGATTTTGGCTCTTTCCCTGTCAAGTCCCAAGGTTCTAATTTTGTCATACCCGAGGCTCCCATAACCTTTAGGGGCACCATTGATGGCTTGGACCATTTCATACCAATATGGTGAGCGAAGAACATTGAATGGTATACCACATGCATAGAGAAACCTAAAAACTTTTGCATCCACATCATCTCTACAACCTTGGTCAAGGAAATTTGATAGTGTGTTCTAGGTGAAGACGAAGGCGAGAATGCACTACCTTGGGGGGATGTACCTCGACTAGTGAACATTCTTCGTGCATTCTCAGGTTCAACCTTTGGTTTTTTTTCTTTGTTTTGTGCTACCTCCTCTTCCCTTTGGTATTTGAGTCTATCTTTATGATCGATACTCACACAGGCTTTGATTCATATATTATTACCTTCATCCCATTACATAGTCCCACATAGAGATGCTTTCTCACACGGGTATAGGAACCTGTGTATTCTGTACGACAATGGTGGCATATAAATTTACATGTTCCACCCCCTTTCCCTTCACTAAGCTTTGTGACATACTTCCACGGAGGTGTGTACCTCTCTTTGGATTTTTGGGGATCATGACCATCATTATCATTTTCATTGTCTTCATCCCCTCCCATTCCTTCCTCCTCTCCTTGGCATGTGTTGTCCAAGTCTATTTCTTCATCACTATCATGGGTATTTCGACATGAACTTCCCACCACCATCATTATAATCAAAAATGGAACCAAAATGGCATACCACATTGACATCAACATCATGAATGTTGAACCTTGGTCCTTGATAATAAGTTGCTATCTGCAATAGAATGATGGAGGAGAAATGGGAAAGAGTCGGAGAAGAAAACATTCAAATATTCAACATAGCATAATATACTAGTTTACAACACATGCATTTTAAAAAAAAAAAACAAGAAAGAAAATTGGGCTTAAGAGCCTACCTCTTTAGCTCTCCAATGGTGATTGAATATGACTATGGTAGCCTTCAATCTCCCTTCCAAGCTCTCACAAATGGTAGCCTTCAAAGTTCAATCTCTCTTCCAAGCTCTCCAATCTCCCTATGGGAGCCTTCAATATTCCTTCCAAGCTCTTCAATCTCCCTTCAATCTCCTCAAGAACTAGCAAGAACCCTCTCAAACCCCTCTTAGCAAAGATGAGTGAAATGAATGAAATGAGAAATAGAATGAGAGAAAAATGAGTGAATGAGTGGTTTAACCTCTTACCTAACACTAGATTACCTTTCCCTTGCTTCATTTCTCTCAAAAAAAAAAAGTCTCCCAAAAACTATTGAAAATTTACATATGCAACTAACAATTACAGTTCATCTTTTCTTATTACGATTATTTAGCACATTAACTACATATACAAGATCATTGAAAGAGAGACAATCTCAGAAACAAGATAGACACAAGGATTATCGTGGGAAACCCTCTAGGGGAAGAAAACCCAGCAACTTCTTCTAAATAGATTCTTCAACCAAGAACAATGCCAAGACAGGAAACAGATAGACTTTTGTTGCGTCTCCCTCTCTCTCTCCAAAACTTGCGCACATTTTCTCTCACTTGTACTTTAGTGAGATGAGTGTGTAAATGGGGTGTCTAGACCCTCTATTTATATACAAATGACTTGCCCTTTTAACTACTAGGGTCGACTTGACAATTGTCACTTAATTACATTTTACATTGGCCACAATAGGGGCCGACTTGACAGATACAACATAATAATATTCTTTTAGGGTTTTTGCATGATCAAATACAATAGGAGAATATCTTTCGCAGCTACACATTCTTCAACACTCCCTCTTAGCTAGGAAGGTATTTTTCGGGAACAATCTTCTTTTGCATGTCTGTACACTTCGGCAATTGTCTTGTTGATTTTCACGAATCTATATATCATAAGAAGTTTTGCACTTTCACCAGCCTTTCTTACTGGAGTAACATACCAACCTGTGTTGGAGTACCAACCTGCACTGGGATAGCATACCAGCCTGCGTTGGAGTACCAACTTGCGCTGGGGTAGCATACCAACCTGCATTGGAGTACCAACCTGCACTAGAGTAGCTTCCACTACTGGGGATCTCATCACTTCCCTCTACTGGGAATCACTTCCCTCTACTGGGAATCACTTCCCACTACTGGGGAACACATCTCACTACTGGAGAAAACAATCACTTCTCACTACTGGAGAAGACTTTCTGGACCACTCCAAGCTTGTCTCTAAAATACTCAAACTTAACTCTGGACAAGGGCTTGGTCAATACATCTGCTACTTATTTGTCGGTGGCAATATACTGGAGCTTTACTGCCCCCTTCTGTAACATGTCCCAGACATAGTGGTATTTGATCTCAATGTGTTTTGACTTGTCATGAAACATAGGGTTTTCTGACAACTTCATACAACTATGGTTGTCACATAAAATGCAAGTTGCCTCTAATTCGAGATCAAGTAGCCCTGCAAGCAACTTTCTAAGCCATACTACTTCTTTGCTAGCTGAGCACGCTGCAATATATTCTGCTTCGACCGTACTGAGTGCCACATTGGTTTGCTTCCTGCTAAACCATGTAATCATAGTTGATCCTAGACTGAAGCAACACTCGGATGTACTTTTCCGATCTACTACACTACCGGCCCAATCTGAATCAGCATAGCCATGTAGTCTTATCTCCCGATCTGAGACATATCTGAGATCATAATCACCTGTACCCTTTAAGTACTTCATTACGTGTTTTGTCGCAACTAGGTGAACATGTCTTGGCTCAACCATATACTTACTCAAGGTGTTCACCGCAAAACATATATCTAGTCTCGTGTTTGTCAAATACATCAGTGATCTGATCATCTGTCTATACAAGGTGTCATCCATTGTTTCTGAAGATGTATCACTTAGCAGCTTCCGATTTGTCACAATGGGCGTAGGCATGGCCTTGCAATCCATCATATTGAACCTCTTCAAAATCTCTACTGCATATTTTCCCTGGTTTAGGAAAATCTTATTTTGTCTTTGCCATACCTCTAGACCTAAGAAGTAGTGCATTATTCCTAGATCTTTCATTTCGAATTATGCGGAAAGCTTCCTCTTGCTCTCAACGATGGGCTTCTCTTCTCCTGTCAGAAACAAGTTATCTACGTATAGCAATAGTATCACTGTACTTACATCCTCAACCTTGTAGTAAAGGTTGGGATCTGCTTTACTCTTGGTAAAGCCCAAACTCATCAAGAAGTTATCCATTCTGCCATACCAATCCCTGGGGGCTTGCTTCAAACCATACAAGGCTTTCTTTAGCCTACACACATGTGACTATCTGTCAAGTGTCTCAAAACCTTGTGGCTACTCCACATAAACTTCCTCTTCTAGCTCACCATTCAGGAAAGTTGTCTTCACGTCCATATGGTGTATCTTCCATTTCATTATTGCAGCTATCGAAAGCACAATCCTAACGGAAGTGTATCTCGCTACAGGAGTAAAAGTCTCCTCGTAATCAATGCCTTCTTTCTGGGAGAATCCTCGTGCCACGAACCTTGCCTTGCACTTCTCAATACTGCCATCTGTTGCATGCTTTATTTTGTAAATCCATATTGAGCTCACAACTGATTTTTCTCGTGGTCTTGGAACCACATCCCAAACATCATTCTTCAAAATGGATTGGTACTCTTCAATCATGGCATCCTTCCATAACTTCTTTTCTGCAGCCTCTTCATAACATGTAGGCTCTGCATCAATAATATCACTAAGGAATGCCACGTAACTAGAATATGGTTTTGGTTTCTTGCTTTCTCTGTAAGTTCCTTCTGGAGCACCGTATTTTTCTGCATCCTATATAATCTCACGAGCCCAAGTTGGCCTCTTCTTTCCTCTAGTTGGATATGTGGGTCTTTGTGGCTCTGACATGTCATGATCTACTATATCACGTTCTTCTGGAACAATATCATTTCTCGTGTCTGCAACTCTTGGAGCTACCGGTTCTTCATCACAATCTTCATCTATACGACACTTCCTTGAATTGTTGAATGTTGCATCCTCATCGAAGGTAACATCTCTGTTGATCTCAACCTGTTTGTGACTAGGGATGTAGACTATGTATGCCTTCGATGTTTCACTGTAACCAACATATGTGCCCTTCTTTCCTGAAGGGTCCAATTTGGATCTTTTGTCCTTGGGAACATGTATATATACTGGACAGTCGAATATTCTTAGGTGGATGACTTCTAGGGTCTTACTCCCAAGAACACGAAGGGGTGTTTTATTCTGCACATACATTGCAGTCCTTGTTGCTTCTGCCGATAGATGTTTCCATAAGTTCTGATCATGAAGCATGGCCTTCACTGCTTCCATTATGGTTTGGTTCTTTCTTTCTGCCACACCATTTTGCTGAGGATTGTACGGAGTAGAGAGCTCCCTCTTAATCCCAACTTCCCCACAGAATGCCTTGAATTCATCTTATGTGAATTCTCCACCAATGTCTGAACTCAAGACCTTAATCTTCTTTTCAGAAAGATTTTCTACGAGGGTCTTGAATTCCTTAAATTTGCTAAATACTTCACCTTTTGACTTCAAGAAATAAATCCAAGCTTTGCCTGAAAAATTATCAATGAAGGAGACATAGTAGACATACCCATTAGATGAAGAGGTGGACATAGGTCCACATAGTTTGAGTGTACAATGTCCAATACGCCTTTGGCCTTGCTTTTATTGCTTGGAAATGGGCTATTCACACTCTTACCTTCTGCACATCCCTTGCATATGCCCTCATGGTCCACCTGGATCTCTGGTAGTCCTGTCACCATCTTTCTCATGATCAGTAATGCCTTATAGTGTACATGATAAAGTATTTTGTGCCATAACTCACTTGGGTAGATGAGCAAGTCCTCAAGTTGCAGACATGGAATACCGAGAGACAGCTTGACCAACAGTGTCCACTTGCACAAACAAAGACCCACCTCGCCACCACAGTTTTGTTAAGTTTTTACTGTTGTTATTAGGTTACTTCCAAACTACATGAGCATTCAATGCATTTCCAAAACAACAGTATAAAGAGGATCATTGAAAGAAACACAATCACAAGGTAGGCAACATTTTATCCTGGGAAACCCTCATGGGGTAGAAAACCCAACAAAAACTTCCTCAATAATAGATTACAAATACAATGCCAAAACTAAGACCAAAACACCAAAGATAAACCAAGACTGAGCATGTGCCTCTCTTCTCCTTCCTCCTGCAACTGCAACTACCTTCAAGATATGCGCACTAGATGAGTGAGTGAGTGTCTGTAAATGAGACCTGTTATCGCGCAGTTTGTATTTTAGGTCACAGGCTACAGGATAGTGGACAAACTGGCGTAACAGAAACCTTCCCCACCCACTGTCACCTCGATGGGGAGGTTCTTTCTGTTTAGGGAGGTTAGCCCAGGGGAGACGTCCCCGGCAACCTGGGGTTCGAAGAGGCAAAGAATAAAAGGTCAAGAGTTAAGGTTATCCCTCCTCGCAGGTTACCACCAGTATCAGATAATCCGGCCAATCAGCCAATAAAGAAGTGAAGTCCCTGTTGAGAACACCTGCCCGGAACGAGACAATAACAACGCTATATGTATATTTGCAAGTTATAATTCAAAGGGTTAGTACTTCTTAACCATCTGATTTCGTTTAACAAGCAATATAATAGACAAAATGAGGTCAACGTCCTGCTAAATAGCCTATGCAGGATTACCAATTCATCAATGTCTACAATAATGACCAAGCCAATAGTATTTTCAATCAACAATAGCTCAATAAATGCTTGACGTCATCATTAATTGCTCAATTACTAGTTAGAAAGCTTGTTGTGTCAAGTGTGACGTCAGCTTAGGTTAGTAGCGTTAGGGTTTCAAAAAATTGAAAGTTTGAAAGATGATTTTGCACACCAAAGGCTCAACGTTGTAAGTCTAACCAGTGCCTTAGGGTGAAATGGAGTCAAAAGCAAGGATACAAGGTCTCAGGAGGATTCAAAATTCAGAGACTGGAAGGTAGGGTTCTATGGTGCTGCAATGGCAGGGCCCTAGAATCAAAACCCTAAGGGAAGGAGGCTCACTCCGGTGTTGAAGCAAGGCCTCGTGCTCCTTCCTCTTTCTCTAAATACACTTGGCAAAACGGCTAGCTTCAAAGTACAGATTTAAGGGAGAAATTGTTGCAGGGGCAAGGCTTTCAAACCCTAGAAGGTTAAAACCCTAGGTGTAGATTTAACTAGGCCTAGGACGTCTCCTCTTTTCAACCTATAACTTTAATGCTAACTCAGAAAAAGGGAGAAAAGTGTAGCAACGGCTAGGCTATATCTTCCTTTATCAATGGCTAAAACTATTTCTCAAACATGGGGACATATAGCAATGACCTACTAGTGTGCTTGCTACCTAGGGTTTCAAGATTCAGCAATATAATAGCAAAATGTAAGAAATTAAGCCTACAACCATTCACTTAAGAAGTTTTGCATGAAAAATTCACTTACATATCACGAAGAATGCATAATCAAACCCTAGTTGTAAACCTTCCATGAGAGAAACACCATAAATGCCAAGAGAAATCCTCCTCCAAGAGTTGCGCCTCACTTTAAAAGACCAAGAGCACCAAACTAGGGCACAAGTTTTAAGAGCTCACAAGAGAGTGAGTTGTGTTATGTTCAAAATGAGGAAAAACATCCTCTATTTATACCAATCCATGACCTTTCAATTAAAAAATAGGTCATTAAAACAGTCGACAAGGCTGACTACAAAATTTACACTGTTTTTGCATTAATTGCTAGAAAAATGACATAATATGAGCAAAAACTGGGACGTTAAGCCCTTCTGAGGGAGACGTTGGCCCTTATTGGACATATCCAGCATCCAGAAGCCAGACGTTGGCCCTTTTAGGGCTCCTCCAAGCTGCCACACGTGCCAAATAGCCTCATCACACTGCCACACGCTCAGGATAACGTCCAAGTCTCCTGGGTGACGTCTTGTCCATCAAAGGCAAGCGTTCCATCTGCAGTGGGTGATTCCCCCTAGGTCGGGCTCTGCCAAAGTGTCCTGGGTGGAACGTCCTTCTTCCTGTGCAAAGGCTCATCAAAACGTTGTCCTATCTCTGCCATCCCAGCAACCATCTGATGGGCTCTTCAACCCCATGGAGGTCCGAGCTAATCATATCCCCATGTGTACCGGTCCACTGGTACCTGTCTGTCGGGTATGGTCCTGCACATCAAAAACTTCGCCCTCCATGGGCTCATCAGTCCTTGGGATCATAGCAATGTTAATCATATTTCATCATTAAAGTCATCAAACATATGCATAAAACCCCTAGCATATCATCTAATAGCTCAAAGACATTACACTGATCTACTATACAAAGTTGAAGAAATAGACAGAATAACCTATTGGGCCAGTATCCATAAGAAGAAGAAAGTTTCCACAGAAGATTATTCAAGCC